>CM060593.1:17457500-17940000 GCA_030578255.1 Tiaroga cobitis
CGGCGCACACATGAGAAACCCCCGGGTGTTCTGAAAGGTTGTGACAAATATTCTTAGCAACCTGCGTTTGCCTAATAATTAAAGTCCTGAAAAGTCACACGTGGTTCAGCTACAGGGTGGTCGACAGTATCCCCCACAGACAGGTCAAGGAGAGAGAGAGAGAGAGAGAGAGAGAGAGAGAGAGAGAGAGAGAGAGAGAGAGAGAGAGAGAGAGAGAGAGAAAGAGAGAGAGACAACAGTGCAGACTGGTCAAAACAGCACTGCAACACTTCCTTCATTTCCTTTCCCGTTTAATATTCATAATGCAGATCAACTTTGTTGAATGTCTAATCCGTCCTTGGGATGAGACATTAAACCGAGGCCCTGACTCTCTGTGGTCATTCAAAATCCCAGGAGTCCTTCGAAAAAAAGAGTAGGGGTTTAACTCCGGCATCCTGGCCAAATTTTCCATCTGTCCATCATCATAGGCTTCTAATCATCCCCAAATACTGATAGGCTTCATCACTCTGTCCCCTCTCCAACTATAAGCCGGTGTGTGGTGGGCGTTCTGGCGCAATATGGCTGCCGTCGCATCATCCAGGGGTGCGTTTCCTGTACAACGACATAACTCGATGCTTCACTACCATAGTACGATGCATCGTTGAAGAAATCAACTAGCTAGTCACGACTGTTGTTGTCGCAAAGTGGTCGTTCAACCACGTTGGTGTATGACGTCACGCACGTGGTGGAGTAATCACTTCTTAATGAAAATGTTTGAGATCGAATTAATGCTAGATGGTTTGATAGAAATTCCAGACATGGCATCTGAGGACTATTTCTCATTTTTCTCAGTTATTTCGCTTTATTTCCAGATTCAGTCATAGGCTCGTTCTTACATAGTAGAGCACGTTCGCACATGCGCAGTCTTCAAAAACGGTGCTTTAAATATCTTGACGACATCAAAGATGTAAATGACATTTGTATGTATTCTAAATAAAAGACACAGGTTGTACTGAATGTCAGCTTGCTTATTTTGCTCAAGATACGGATTTATTAAGTCCACTTGTCATGCAATCTAGAAACTATGCTTCTAACCACAGCTTGAGAGCCGTCGTTCCAACCACACAACTTTGCGATGCTGTTTGCGAATGTTCGTTTGAACGATGGTTTCGGGAAACATGGACTTGTTGAACTATGCTGATAACGACAGAACTTGCGACCATAGTTGGCTAACGATGCTTTCGGGAAACGCACCCCAGGTAGATGCTGCACATTGGTGGTGGTTTTGTGTAAAGTCCTTTGAGTGCCAAGAAAAGCGCTATATAAATGTAGCGAATTATTAATTTGTGAAGACAAGTCCTGAACATTTAAGAAATATGCAGCCTTATGAAACAGACATGAACGGAATATTTTGATATTCGGATAATGATAATGGATAACAACTGGAATAAAATAGTGGCATCATCAAGCTTAATGTATGTAAATTTGATCATGCTAAAGGCTTACAACTTTGAAACAGCATGCAGTATGAAACATGTTTTACACTCTTTGATGACTTGATGTTGAATGCTTAATTTAACAGGTATCATCTCAAGAATAAATGCATTCATTTTGCATTCAATTATTATTATTAAAATTATATCCTTATTATATTAATCTATGTACAGTATGTAAAAACTCTTGGCAGTCGGATCATATTATGCCTAAAGAAAAAGATGCTACTTTTTGGCTCATTTGTCAGATTGAAAATAGAAATTTGAGCACAAGCATTGTGGGATATAGGATTGTTTAGTTGGGGACACTTAATATTCAGCAATATTAGTGACTTGACTCAATTGAATGAAAACTGAACTGAGCTGGATGATGACGTCACTAGGTGCGTTTACATGAAGCATTGTATTCAGAATAAAAGTCCAATCCAAATGAAAATGCTCAGTGTAAACACCATTGGAATAAAAATGCCCAAACCAATTGAAATTTCAATCGGGTTGAAAGGGGTGGAATAAACCTTTTCTAATCCATTTGATTAGACATGCAAACACTTGATCGGATTCAAAAACGACACTGGAATGTTCTGCGCCTGTGCAATGACATAGAAATGGCGTAATGACGCATCATGCACGGGACCAGCTGGTGTTGTTGTTGAATAGAATAAAAGACTCTCGTTCACAGATGCCTTGTTTTGGGCGCAGGAATGCGCAAATCAACTCAATCACTTTATTTAGCGTTCATTTAAACATTATGTTCGGATTCATCAATTGAAACAAAAAACGTGGCTACTATTTTCTCCAGAGCTGCTTTAAGGCTGAATTAAATGATTACATTTTCTTGAACCAAACTGAATCAACACTGAGCTCATTTCAACTGAATACTATTGAAATTTTAGAGCTGCTTTACAGCAGAATTGAATTCCGTTTACAACATTGAATCCTTATTTTCCTATTTATCACTGTAAAGCTGCTTTGAAACAATCTGCATTGTATATAAAGTGCTATATAAATAAAGGTGACTTGACTTGAAAAACATAGGTACTTGTAGATTGAAATTAAGCTAAAATAAAACAAAATATCAATATTGGATGAAAACAAACTTTGAAACAAAAATGTTAAATGTTGCCATCCATGACAACTGACGGAAATAAGTTTAAGTTGAAGAACTAAAATTATTAACTGGAAATGAATAAAACCTAAAATAAAAAGTAAATTAAACTTAAATATTATTATTTTAAAAAATTTTTTAAAAAATAATTAAAAAAAAGTCAAAAGCACATAACAAATTTGCTGAAAATTAAAATAAGAGTTCATTCTTAAAATATTAATACAAACTATAGAAATAATACTAAAGTAACAATGCTTCATTGTATATAGCATATTTTGTCAGCTGCAGTGATAATATTCTACTGTATAATCTTACAGTTTATATTGAAAACAACATGGCAATACGTTATTCCAACACATAGCCCAAATCTGTACCAACAACTAACCCATAATCCCTGTCTTCCTGTGTTTCCTTTAATAAACATTTATCATTGGGTGGTGGTTTCTCTTTTGAAACAGCTGTGGCTGTGATGTGAATAGAGGAAGTTGATCCTAATCCAGTTTAAAAGTCACTAAGAGAAATACACAATCAGGCGGCACACATCCTTTTTCTTTTTTTTACTCAAACAACTTTCTATTATCAAAGGGCATGAGATGGATAATATTCTGCCATCTAGAGAATTTAAATGCCCTACCATCATATGATAAGTAATGAAAACCTTTCAAAGCACAATCCTTCTCCAAAAGCTCTGTTCATTAAGAGTTTAGTTGCACCCTGAACACTGCAAATCAGGATCTTCAGCTTCACTTGAAAATTACAAGCAAGAGCAGGCTTTCGAATCTGCGATAAAAATGAACTACAATGTGCAAACTCTCACTCATTTATGCTTAAAATAAATGCAACAAGCAAAGAAACAGGAAGCCAACTTTGACAACAGGAAGTTGCTGATTAAGATCAAAGTTTTACCAAGCAGAGTAAAACACTGCTGAGCTCTTTAAAACTGGCACATGCTCGCCAACTTAAAGCTTAAAGACTTAAGTTCACCCAAAAATGAAAATTCTGTCAGTAATTGCTCACCCTCATGTTGTTCCAACCCCGTAAGACTTTCGTTCATCTTCAAACACAAATTAAGATATTTTTTATTAAATCTGAGAGCTGCATCACGCACATGACCAGCGTCGGCCAATAGTGAGCCTATACGTGCGACGTACAACACAGAAGCGCTGCGCTGTTACACTACGTGAACTCACTCAAGGCCCACAGAGAAGGAAATTAATAGTTGAATAAAGTCGTTATTTTAGTTTGTTTTTTGCGCACAAAATGTATTCTCGTCACTTGATAAACTTATGGTTGAGCCACTGTAGTCACTTGGACTATTTTAACGATGTCTTTAATAACTTTCTGGGCCGGCAAGTTTCAATCCCTTAGAAACCTATGGAGGAGTGATCCAGCTCTCAGATTTCATCAAAAATATCTTAATTTGTGTTCCGAAGACGAACGAAGGTCTTACGGGGTTGGAACAACATGAGGGTGAGCAATTACTGACAGAATTTTCATTTTTGGGTGAACTAACCCTTTAATTTTCCATTTAAAGGGGGTACTTCACCGCTGATGGGCTTTCAATAAAACTTTGCTGTTTACAGTTGAAAGTAGAGATGCATGATTCTGGATAAATCTGCGATTCTCCCACGATTCTGAACAAACAATGAAACAAAATAACATGTAATTTGCTAGAGGTTCAAACAAAAGGTTAATTCCTGCAGTCTATTTATTTAATCTGAATTAATTATTTTAAAAAATCGTTCTGAATGAATGATTCAATGACTCACTCTTAAATGCTTGACTTATTTCTTTACTGGATGAATCAGCATTTTTGAACAATTTTTTTTTAACGTTTTTGAATGAAGGATTCAATGACAAATAACATTTTTTAATAGTCACTAGTCACCAGACTAATCAATACAATCGTTATTTGACTTTGAAGCGTCAAGTAAAGTTACTTTCCCAAAGGTGATCTGCTCTATTTTGATCGCTTCTGCAGACAACAGTGTTTATATATGAACTATAAACTTTTATCCCAGTGCTTCTGTAATAATAATATGAATATTTGTAACACAGAAATAACGATAATGTGTGGCTGAAAAGACGTTTGTTAAGCCGTTTCATACCTATACATGACAACCGCTTTATCTGGGTCAGTGGCAGCGCGGACACAGATTTGAGTGTTCCAGTGTCATTTTGTCAAAGGTTTAATAGACACAAGAGAATCGTTGTCATTTAGGAATGAGATCACGTGGGTGTTTGAATCAAGATCGCAATCTTGTAGCGCTAGTAGAAAGGCAACACATTTTTTGAATGGGTTCTACCTGACTAGAGAAAACAGGCTGTCTTTCCTTTCGCCAAATAGGTAGGAAAACTTCAACACCCATAATGCACTGGGGATGTTTCCATCCAAAGCCAGTCCCAGTCTGCTATGGATACACTTACCAGAGTCAAATACCGTTTTGCTTTAGTAGGAAATACTTCTTAGCAAAGTCATAATGGTGTTGATTTGAATTGAATTCAAAGAGTAAACATTTAGCGGGAATGAGTAACATTCGGTTTCTAGAGACAGATCCAGCGTGTTGTGGGTAGTGGCTAAAGGCTGCAAAAGAATTGACCTATGGCTAAGCCACGCCCCCTCCACTCACTCGGACAAACAGTCAACATTCGGTGACAGGCGCTGTCACAGTAGGAGACATTTCACAGGAGGAAATTGATGATTTTTGGAGACAGAAAGATTACATATCATCTCGAAGTCACCAAAAGGCCTTAACTATTCATTGGAGGGTTATTTTAATAATTGTATTGTTGAGAAGGTTGAAAAGCTTCAGCCTCCAGGCAAAAATTTACAGGTCACAGTGTAAACGTGATAAACCGCATCTCGTTGCCATCACCATCTCAGACAACAAGATAGAGGATCAGCATTGTTCATGCACTGCATTATTTACATGAACCATTCAGCACAACATTGCTAACATTTGTTATCTCGGTTATTTAAAGATACGTTAATGAAGCTAAGTGACATGTACAATGCAGCTAGAAGCTAACGTCAACGTTTTCTAATGTTAGGCTAACGTTAGCCTAACGTTACGTTAGAGATGTTAAAGATAACGTTCAAATACGTTGTTGACTTAAGAATTAAACAAGGATGTCTACATCTGTTCTGTTTAATTTATCCACGTTTAGTTGGTGTTGTGGTCTACCGCATAACTATATCTAGAGCAGACACTCATTGCGTTTGGGGGCGTGGCTTACCCATAGGTCAATTGTAAATAAATATCGAGAGAACGCAGTGACGGAAAATCTGAAAAACCTCTGTGTTTGTAGTTAACATTTTAAACTGAAGGATAATGAACACAGTGTTTTAGGCCAAACGGAGGGGGAAAAAAACTGAAAAAAAAAATGCCGTTCTGTCAGTTCCACCCAAAGCAAAACGTCGCCGTGTTTAGGTAAGAAAGCTGTTGCCATAGTGTTACATTTTTACCATAATGCTGTTGACAAAGTACGATACAATTTTCAGTGATAAAGCTACAGTACACTTACAATACTGTTCTGTAAATAACCCTGTGTTGATCTGACTGTCTATGGGCAGGGATACAAAAATGTGGAAGTTGAACTTTTGCAGAGAATTAAACGTGAATATCTCGATCCAGGTAACACGGAGAACGATTAAAAATGGTTAATTTACACATACTCGCCATTGTAACAATACAAAGTGGGTTGAAAATCGGCGATGTTACACTTTAAGCAGTTGTAGTAGGGGTTGAACCACTTCAGATTTTTTTAAATCGACATTTATCTGATTAAAGTAGTTGACTAGTCGCTGATGACATAATAAATGAACAAATAAGCCTGAACCTCAAGCTGAGACTCGAACGCGGGTTGTCTTGTGCACAGGCATGGCATATTGCATTAGTGAGAGAGCGACTGCGTGAGAATTAATTCTACCTGGCAACGCCTCTCTACTAATAGTGAAGGAGTGGGTTTTAGTTACTAAGAAATATATGCTAGAACTTTTCAGTTTCTAAGCTATTTTACTGATAAATCACAGAACAGTGTTGACAATACATTTCGGCGCTACTGAATGATTCTGTGTGTGCGCGATCTGCGCATGATGTGCATATTCCAACCGATCAATTTTGAGCATCCAGATGGTATAATCAAACATATCTTGTGGAGCGCTCTCGGAGTATGCATTTATTTGTAATTTTAACTGTTTGGAAACGGAGCGTAAAATTGCCATGACCAGCAACTAGTCGACATCAAGCTTAAAGCGTCATGACAGAGCATTAAAGTCAACCAGTCGAATAGTATAGCAACCCCTAGGTTGTAGTAAACTTAATTTAACCATTTTAAAAACTCACTCACCACTCCAGGACCTAAAATGGCATTAAATCTATACATTGCTAAAACACCCATTTGTGTGCTATTGATTCAGAGTGGCATTAAAGAGAAGCCAATCAGTCAACTAATCAATTGATCCATCAACCCGTCTCTTACATCATCAGACAATGGTCTGCATTTCAGCCCAAGTGGCATTATTTTTAGTTTGGCTTTGTTTGCACAAATTGCATAAGCTCAAACACAAACATGGTAAGAATTTCTTTCTTCATGTTATTTAATTTAATTTAATTTAATGTGTAGCCTACCCTCGTTTTCCTACAGCATAAATGTCAAGAAATTATCCAAGTATTTTTTTTATACAAAATATTCAAACATCATTAAAATATAAAATATAGACATGCATTCATCCATATAGAAAAAGAGACCCAGAGCCTGACTACAGCTCTCCTTCCTCAGCTATGACAGAGTTGCGAGGTCACATACATTTATTTGAGGGCAAATGTGACTGTATGCGCCTCTGCAGCAAATTTAATTAAATGTTTCCATTTAGAGTTCATGTGTGAACAACTGTTGTTGAAATGAATTTGACTCGAGCAGTGTGTATGACTAATGACTAATAGTTCTATATTGGTGGAATGTGTAAAAAAAAAAAAAGAAAATCCATAGTATGAGAGGTGAAACATTTCTTGTTTAAAAGCACGGTAAGCTGTTGCTTGTGTAAAAACAGTCACATGAAAAGTTTGCCTAGCAATTATACAGCAATTTCATGTTTTCCATGTGTGAAAGTGGCTGATAAAGCAGACTTTTTCATGGATGTGTTTGAAGGATTCAAACACATCCACAGTGAGTACACAAGCAGCTTTAAAAGCTTTCCAGTGCAGTCAGGTTAAGAGACGTAGAGAACAGAACAACACAAAACCCTCAGCTTTTTCACATCTGAACATACAAACAAATTAACAGACACCGGCGATCTTCCTGCTAAGGTCTGCTGGCAAAACTGATCTTAAGCAATATGGCATTAATCATCTCTCCAAAACGTAACCAACCACAGCTGTCAATCAGACGAATCAAATTATGTGATATGCTGATTAATTAGCTGAATTATTTGCATGTCGATGTATGCTAAGAAAAACCCTGCAATAAAGATAATTCAAAGACTTTACATTTTTGTAACAGATTGAAAAAAAAAATACAAAAAGTGGCTTTAGAAGTAAATATTGTGTTTTATACTCATATAATTGAACATTAGGGCTGTAACGATACGCGATATAAAATCGAAATCGCGATACTCAGGTCCACGATCCTGTATCGCGATGTGAGAAGGCAGAATCGCGATCACACCCCTTCCAACTCCCAGAGTTATCCTTCCTGTCCAGAACCAGGGCTCGAATTTCGGCGCGGGATTGCGGGTATTGCGCATAATTCTAATCATTCCCGCAGGTCTCCCATTTATAATGCGGGAAATTCCCGCAATCGTAATCCACACAGATGATAAAATCAAATCATTCTTTTAACAACTACCTTCCAGACGCAATTTCACAAACAGCGTGAGTGTTCAGCGGTGCGCGCGCGGCTTCTATCTCTTCTCTCATAATGTGTTGTGCAAGGCAGGCGCTGCATGCGGCGATAATACACACTCGCGTTTTGGAGTCGGGACCATAGACTGTAAAAGTCTTTTTAAGTCTTACCAGTTTAAACATTCAAGCAATTTTAAACTAATCAGTGCTCGCGCGCTCTCTGAGAGATTATTTTCTATGCGCACATTCATAGAAAATCCGCCTCAAAAACAGCTGGCCAGTAACTATTTTTCGCGGATTATATTGCTTTAACACGCAAAATTGTCAATTTCGGTCTTTGTGAGTAGGCTATACTCTAAACATAGTCGGTTTTGTCTTTAATAGGCATAAAACGCATGCCAGTATAATGAACACAGGATCCGTGCACTAGCTCTTAAAGTGACGGAAGCCATATGTGTCTGTCATTAATTTTGTTGTCAAAACAACAAAAGACGGCTTTAAGTTAAAGGAATCAGGATTAATAGCCTATGTATTTAATTTATTCAGGACTAAAATACTACCCAGTGTTATTTTCCATTTGATTACTTTATTCAGTTTCTGTATGTGAATACTAGTGTTAGACCTATTCAAAAACTTTTCTCTTTAATTGTCTTTATTTGTATCTTTATTCTATTGTATTTATTTGTGCTACTTTTTTAAATTTAATTAAACAATTTAAATCCAGCTTCCTTGTGATGTGTAAATTCTTAACAACAACATTACCCCATTGTAAAAATGCAATGAGCGTAAACATTTAGGCAAGATAAATGTAATAATTTTGTTTGGAAAAAATGCAGGCCCTGAGAAGTACCACATCTTTAAATTACTATTAGTATTATTTGAAGTTAACATTATAAAATACGTAGACCTACACCACAAAACTAGTTGAGGATAAATTATTTAAAATTTGGCAATTTCAGCATTATGGACGTGAAATTTGCAGCCAAAACTTGAAATATAAATTCTCAGAAAGTGCATTAAATTAATCCTCAATTGACCGGCAACACGTCCAACATGCAGATGCATATCCTACGGCACCATCCCGAAATCAATTTAGTTGGAACACAGAACACAACCCAAAAGCAGCAGCCTACACTGCCTAGTATAGTTTAATAATTTGCATAGTTATTATTGTTCTTTGGTGTTTAGATTATACAGGTTTTTCCTAATGTTATTTAATAAAAATACCGGTATTTTTTTTCTTCTCTCAAAATCTCTTTTTTTCACCACAAGCCCCGCCCCCTCAAGCCCCGCCCCCGTGATAGTATCGCGATACGAATCGAATCGTGGGTCAAAAATCGTGATACGAATCGAATCGTGGGTTTGGTGTATCGTTACAGCCCTATTGAACATTAATTTAATTATTGGCCTTTTATTTTGAAATGGTCAGAACATAAAATTAAGGGAAACATGTTGCGGCAGCTAGAGAGAGGGAGACCCCCGTAGCAGATCTAGACAGGTGGTGCTGGGGAGGTGGAGGACGAAAATAAGAATTCGATCTGCTGCTCAAAAAACATTTCTTATATCAATAATTAAAAAAAAACTTGAGCAGTAGTGTATCTAAATATACTGTACAAAAACCTTTGACTGTTTCATGTTTTCACAGATTTATATAGAGTACATGCTGCACTTCTCTAATCTCACAAGACACACTGCTAATCCTTAAGAATCAACCTGTTGGTTTAATCCCTCCAAGAGGCTGTGAGTCCTGAGGACATTTGACCTCTTCTTTACTGTTTGCTTTCAGTCTGTGACTGAGGCATTATGGGCGATTTGACATGGATTAAGAGCTAAAAACATGTTCTTTGGACTAAAATGGACTCAAAAAGACAAACTATTGCTTTAGTTTGATTTAAAAGTTTATTTATTTATTTATTAATAGATAATAAAATCTGAAAATGACTATTCGGTCACGATTTACGCACCCTCATGTCATTTCAAATGTGTATGACATTCTTTCTTCTGTGGAACACAAAAGATATTTTGAAGAGCACTGGAGTCCGAACAGCATCGGACCCCATTGACTCATTGTATGGACAAAAACACAGGTTTAGAACATGATGAGAGTGAGTAAATCATGACAGATGGTGTGTCCGAAATCGCGTAAGTACTAGGTAGGGGTGTAGCGATTCGTTTTAACAACGATTCGATTCGTATCACGATTCGTGGTTGTCGATACGATTCAAGGACGATATTGGTTCATTTAGAACGATACGATCCGAAACGATTCGGTGACTTGAAATCGATTCAGTAACTTTTTAGCCAAAAATTCAACCAGTGTGACTGAAATAAATACCTGGATACTGGACAGTGCGGGTAAAGTTTTCTAGATTCATGTGGTTTCTTGTAAGGGAATCAATCAGGTATCAATTAAATATAGATATAAACTAGGGCTGCACGATTTGGGGAAAATGTCATATTGCGATTATTGAGGTCAATATTGGGATTGCGATATGCAATTGCGATATAATAAACAAATGATTTCATGAGTGAACTTGGTTCTCAAGGAAAATGCACACAATTAGTGATAATGCTGAAATGTGTAGGCTATTTCTCAACTCAAACTTGCAACAACAACTAAATGATTAATAACACCTATAATGATCAATAAGCCATTGATGTCTGGATAAAAATGTCTGGACATTCCTGTCTAACAGGACATACAGACATTGAATTAAGATCAACAGTCTGCACTGCAAACATTATAAATTATAGAATAATCCTTATTAAAGTTACAAAAGTTATTTAGTCAAGAGCATTGAGTGTTTTTCTCTGTTCCTTTTGTTCTTTGATTAACTTTAACGACAGAGATAATTAGTGGCTACTGTGTACTGTCCCTTTAAGACCAGCCGCTCCTGAGTCTGACAGAGACGCGGATCACACACGCGCCTCATTCTCTCATGAGTTCTCTCATAAGTCACAACTCTTTACGGCCATCGTAAGACTGCTCTTGTGTTAAGATACTCGACAAAAAGACATTTAGGCATAATTGTGTGTTATTGTTCGTTCAAGCGCGAAAGAGAACTTTATTCTGGCGTGCTGTCTTGTGCGCACGCACGATACTGGCGCGAGTCTTTCTCTGTGTGTGTGTGTCACAGTCAACGCGATCTTTTTTGTCTTGTCACGAATGAATGACTGAATCGAGTAACGTTTAACGCCTTTATCATTAAACATGCTAAGAAACATCTTTTAACTTCATCTCAGTCTGGAGAAAATTCCAATCCGATCCTGCGGCATATTTAAAAGAGGTTTTACCCATCTTAGTTCTGGCAAAAGGCACACACAAATTGTAGGTCGATTTAGAACGTAATGAGTAATTTCCAGGTGACTTCTGTTTAATAAGACAACAAAGATAAGGGGGTAAATAACCCAATATAGCTTTGTAAATCAATTGGTACCAGTGCTTTTTCTTTCTAATGCTCAGCGACGACCAGCCAACCATTTTATATAGGTCACAATGGTGTGTCGAAAATCTGCAGTCAGTTATAAATCTCAAAGCACCAGGGTACAGAGCATCCAGAGAGACAAGAAGGTAAGATGGGGCGTGCTGACATACTACATCCCCATAATCAAGAACTGGTAAAAAGGTAGCAGACACTAGTTTCTTTCTCACATTAAATGAGAAACATGATTTGTTTCTAAAATAGAATCCTAATTTTTTCCTAAGTTTTTGCCTCAGATATTTATTATGTGACCCAAAACGTAGTGTGTTATCGATAATGATACCAAGGTATTTGTACTCCGATACTGATGTAATCAGATTACCCTGAAAAGTCAAAAGAGAGATTGAATTTTCAGTAGAGATTTTTGAGTTTGAAAATAACATACATTTAGTTATTTTTTTCTCATTTAAGACCAGCTTTAAATGCACAAAACCTATTTTGTATCATATCGAAAGCAGACTGTAAAAAAGCCACAGATTGTTGCTTAGATGAATCTGAACAATATATAATTGTATCGTCTGCATAAAAGTGAAACCTTGTATTTTCAATATTAAAATCCAAACAATTTATATATATGCTAAATAATAACGGGCCAAGCACAGATCCTTGAGGGACTCCCTTAACGACCTCCAATGGATCTGACTGAAAACCTTCCACCTGAACACATTGGGTTCTTCCCTTTAAATAAGAACTAAACCATGAAATATAAAGTCTGACCTGCTTAAATCCAATGCGTTATTTCCTAGTATCGATAAAATCGATTGATTACCTTTTAAAACGATGTTAGATCGATATATGTCGTCCGGAAGGCCAACTTGCTGAGCAGAGATCGATGTAGTTGGATCATAGGAATATAAATCGATTCATCGATGTAGTCGATGAATCGTTACACCCCTAGTACTAGGCCTACATTTGAATTTGTACTTACTTTGCGACCATTCGAAAATATGTTCTATATAGAATGAATGTGGTTAGAAGGTCTGGGACGAAACACCTATCTCCCGATTTGATACTATCACGATACTTGGGTACCGATACGATATAAGAATTGTGATTCTATAAGTATTGCGATTCGATATTGCTACACTATGTATTGCAAATTTTTCAACTCTAGACCGAGATACACTTATACACGATGGTGCAGGTCGTATATCAGTAGATACTCTCCTACTGCCATTTTTTATTTCTCATGTCCTCTAGTAAGATATATGACGTCATGTAATACTCACCGATACAAGACATATCGCCCTCCTCTGATTAAATAAAAGAGGTAGCCTAACTTTCATCCACCTTGTCAATAAGCAAGGACTAAAATAAAGCAATTTAATATGAATTTATATAGATTCTGAAAAAAAAAAAATCAATAGATATCCCTATAGTTAGGTGAATGAATTCATAAATCCTTTCCCTGGCCTCATGGGATACTAAAGTGTCCAGCAAATGCGGACTTCAGAATCTCGCCGGAAGTAGTAGGTCATACGGATACTTTTCGCCTACTGTTTTTCGAATACAATGCATTCGGACATACTAATCTGTTGCCATACTGTTTTTCGCATATTATATAGTAGGGAAGTACTTGATTTCAGATGCAGTGAGAATTTCCATTTTTTAGGTGAACCATCCCTTTGAGAGAAGGGATTTTTGATGGACACTAACCCAACACCAAACATTCTGAGATATGTGTATGTGAGTTTTTTGATTCGATTAAAACTCAGCACTGTACTTGTTATGAGTCTGTAAAATGGGACAGTGGGTGTTTCAAGTGTCTTCGAAGTGTGAAATGAATAGGCTCACCAGATGAAGGAAAAACAATCATTCTCTCTCTCTCTCTCTCTCTCTCTCACTCACACAAACACACACTCTAAGCTTCCTGTCCAAGCCACAATGGCTGGTCCTGCTTCCACTAATACTACCTTAAAATTGATCTAGGGACTGACCAGCTGTTATTTTCTAGCACAAACACACAAATGTAACTAATTGTATTACAGTCTCTCGACATCAGGACTTGCTATTCAGAGCGTTGGAATGCAGTCTCTCGGGACTGAGCGACTAAAGCCTTTGTGATTAACTCCACGACACGTTTTAATGGCTTGTGTCAGTAACTCTATAGCCAATCTGTTTCGGGAACATCACAGGACATCCAGACAACATTTGAAGGGATAGTTCATCCTAAAATGATAATTCTGTCATCATTTACTCTCCCAAATGTTGTTCCGAAACCTAATTACAATACCATTCAAAAGTTTGGGGTTGGTAAGATTTTTAAATGTATTTGAAAGAAGTCCCTAATGCTCATCAAGGGAACATTTACTGGATAAAAAATACAGTAAAACCTGTAATGTTGTGAAATACTATTACAATTTAAAATAACTGTTTGCTATTTGAATATATTTTAAAAGGTCATTTATTCCTCTGATGGCGAAGCTGACTTTTCAGCACCATTACTCTAGTTTTCAGTGTCACATGATCCTTCAGAAATCATTCATTATGGGTTTTGAACACCACAAGGGTGAATAAATGACGACTGTTTATTTGGTGAACTGTCCCTTTAAGTATTGACAGCAGGCAAAGCTGCAGACCGAATCTGCAGTGGTGCTGTCAAGATGTGTGCACAACAAATGGGTTTAATAAGAAAACGGAGATGAAAAAGCAACTCTGGCTCTGTGCCTGCCTCCACCTCAGGTCCCTTCGCTGCAGCGTTCAGGAATACCCATTTGCGGATCCGTTATCAGAGCAAAAAAAAGTGGCAGAAAGGGAGGACCTCAGAGTACGATCCGTATTGCTGAAACATTTAGAGAAACATGATCTGAAGATTCAAGAACATGCATGAATAATGTGGAAAGCAAACCCAGCCCTGCAACCACCAATCTGGAGTGTTAATTATAATGTAAAGATAGAAAACAGTATACTAGATTATGAAGTCAACGGGTGAGATATTGTGTTTCTTAAAAGGGTCGTATCACATTTTTTAATAATTTTTTCTCCCCTGAGGTCCATGTATAATGTTGGTAAAAATGTGTGTGTGTGCTAAAAACAGTCGTATTGTAGTTTTCATTGACCTTCATACACTGTAAAAAAATATCTTCTAAATTACATTAAAAAACGGCAGCTGTGAGAGCCAGAAACTCGCCGTAAAAAAATTCAGTGGCAATGTTTTCTGGCATATTGGTGCCTGTATATTTTATAACTTATAAACAATCTATTTGAAGTAGCAAAATCTGCCAGGTACCTTATGTACTGATAACCACCATAATAATACAGGTGGTACAATACAAAGGCACATGATGAATCATTTCTGGGAATATCTTTTACTGTTTTTCAATTCATAGTTTTGGTGAGGAATTGCATATAATATGATGTTAAATTATTTACACCGGTAAGGTGTATTACAGTTCACAAGGATTTGTATCACAGTATTTTTACAGTATTTTCTGTGTAAAAACTACAAATATTTTTTACAGTGTAGAAATTATTTTGTAAACATTTTGTGCTACTGCACCTTTAAGCGCCCAAATCACATACAAAATTCCAATCTATAGCTACAGTGCTTTCATGTCTAATATAATTTAACCCCTACATCCTCTTCAAAATTCCACATTACAATGTGATGAATTCACAAAACAATCTGCACTCGGACTGAAATTCCCAGGGATCTTATGTAAAATACATACTAAGGCGTTTCTCATCAGCCAAAGAGTCACAGTTGCTGTGGTTGCTAAAGTTCAGAGCAAGTTGTTTTAGCAGCCTAGTTTCATTAAATGATCTTGTTGGACTGGGGAGGACGTTTGGAGTTCCACTGTTCCAGTATGATTTTCTAGTACGTTGAGCTCTTTTATGACCCCTTTAAAGGGGTCATGACATGAGAAACCAAATTTTCCTTGATCTTTTGGTATTTAAGAGGTCTTTGTTCCATTAAAACCTCCTGCAAGTTTCATAGCTTAAGACGTCCTCCCCATTATAAATGAACCATTTATTTAATCAAGCTCTAAATACAGCTCGTTCTAGATCCTTTGAAGTTAGTGACGTCACGGTACGAAGTGACGTACCAGTCGTTTGCATATGACCGCCTCCAGCGCAAGACAACTACGCCTCATTTGACATCATCGCATGCGTTGAAGTGCAGCGAGTGGGTCTGTTTGTATAAGATGACTGCGATGCCACGCAGATGTGCTGTTCCTGGCTGTGGACAAACAACATGTTTGAATGCTGCCGAACGATACAGACGTCAGGGAAAGCAGTTGGATGCAGTTTATTTGCAGCATATGCAGCCCGCCAAAGCCTTATTTGTTCGGTGAGTG
Source organism: Tiaroga cobitis (assembly GCA_030578255.1). Lineage (NCBI taxonomy): Eukaryota > Metazoa > Chordata > Actinopteri > Cypriniformes > Leuciscidae > Tiaroga > Tiaroga cobitis. The sequence continues at coordinate 17,473,701 of CM060593.1, forward strand.
ATGTAGACGAGTGTGACAGGGCGCATGTTACTGGAAGAACGACAAGAGAGAGAGAGAGAGCCCCGGCCGCGCGCGCGCCTTCAAACTGTCTTGCTCTCTCTCTCTCTCTCTCTCTCTCTCTCTCTCTCTCTCTCACGCATATGAATCAAAATCAATTGAGAATTGACACGATGGTAAAAGATCGGAAGACCGAAGTTTCACGTGGCGGAGCATTGTGTAGCCTACATGTGATACAAAATGATTAACGTTAATAATTTATGCATAAGCAGCACTGACGTTAGCCAATCATAACAATGGGCGTTAAAGGGTTAGTTCACCCAAAAATGAAAATTAAGTCATTAATTACTCACCCCCATGCTGTACCAACCCCGTAAGACCTTCGTTCGTCTTCGGAACACAAATGAAGATATTTATGATTAAATGTGACAGCTGGATCACTCCTCCATAGGCTCCCTAAGGGAATGAATCCTGACGTCCCAGAAAGTCAATGAAGAAAATGTTTAAATATTCCATGTCGCAACAGTGGCTCAACTATAAGTTTATCAAGCGACGAGAATACTTTTTGTGCGAAAAAAACAAACAAAAATAACGACTTTATTCGACTATTCCTTTTCTTCCTTGTAGGCCTGAAACGAGACTTCAAGTGATTTCCACGACGCGCGAGAACTTAACTGAAGTAGTTGAAGGAGATCGCAATTCTCGCGCATGCGTCGTGGAAATCACTTGAAGTCTCGTTTCAGGCCTACAAGGAAGAAAAGGAATAGTCGAATTAAGTCGTTATTTTTGTTTGTTTTTTTCGCACAAAAAGTATTCTCGTCGCTTGATAAACTTATAGTTGAGCCACTGTTGTGACATGGAATATTTAAACATTTTCTTCATTGACTTTCTGGGCCGTCAGGATTCATTCCCTTAGGGAGCCTATTGGAGGAGTGATCCAGCTGTCACATTTAATCATAAATATCTTCATTTGTGTTCCGAAGACGAACAAAGGTCTTACGGGGTTGGTACAGCATGGGGGCGAGTAATTAATGACTTAATTTTCATTTTTGGGTGAACTAACCCTTTAACACTGAACTCTTAAAGGGGAAACACCTCCAAAACAGACTGTTTGAATCAGAGGGGGAGAAACAGGGTGGGAAAAGGTCAAAAATTACTACTTTTTTAAAGTTTTTTTGTACAAAAAACTATAGTAATACTATAATCGCACATGTCAAGTCAAGTCATCTTCATTTATTTAGCACTTTTAACAATGGATTGTTTCAAAGCAGCTTTACAGAGATAAACATATAATTTAAGGTAACAGATTGTTTTGGCGTTATAGCGGTTCTTGAATAATGTTATTTCCAGCCAAAGTTAACTTTGATTGATTCACCTCCGTCGAAATGATCAGACTTTAAACGCGAACCTGTGATTAACGCTGACAGCGTTCACATGCTCATTCAGAATTGATTCTATAGTTATGTGCTTTTAAAATATGTGCGCAGGTTTGTAATTCATACAACCCATGCCTAAACAAACTACTTTTCTTGCCTATAAATTTTGATACAGAGTTTTGTTTTATTTTATCACTTCGGGGTACGCGAGCCGGAATTCACAACGCAACATAAGGGAACATAATAAAACAAAACAAAAAACCATGTCATGACCCCTTTAAAAAGGAGGAGGGAAAAGTTTGGCTGGTTAACATGGTCCTGTTAGGCCCTGCAGCTTGTTACAGCTAAACGGATTCTGTGAGCAAAAGCTGAAGTTTTAAAATTGAATGCTTGAACCAAACAATTGACATTGATATGATTAGGAATGCAGACAGCTTTCTTCAGATATTACAAACTTCTTTGGAAGGCACATGTGTGAGAGCTTAATAGAGAGAGTATTAACGGAAAAGGCCGGGCTGTGTGATCTAATGTGAGAGCGATGGAGAAGTGAAGAACAGAGGCTTCAGTGTGGCCCGTTTCTCTCTCTCAAGACAGCAAGCGCTCGAAGAAGAAGACTGCTAAAGAGAAACGGCAGCAACAAGAAAGAATGAAAGAAATAAACGAGTGCGTTGGGCATTCCGGCGTGACCCTGGCAACCTTTATACAACAGACTCCCTGTGAGTTATCCAAGGGCTGACGTTCTGCTCTCCCACACAGAGGGGGAAAAAAGCTTGCTGCCACGGCTGGCATTTCTTACCCAGGAACTAGAAGTGGCTAAAGGTGCATTAAAGACCAAAAAAGACAAAGACTTTGACTAAACAACACAAAATAACTCCGTCCCACTCAACTCAGTCAAAACACCACCAAAAGAATGCTGCTTCTATCTAGTTCATGTCCTAAACGAATAAAAAATACCGGTATACTGGCCAGTGCTTCACCACTTGTTTTGCTGCTCCGTAACAAAGAGAGCTCAGACTCAAGAGTGGGACACATTCCATACTGAAAACATCGGAGATAATTATGATGGAATTACAGCTGAAATAAGTGTCAAACCACGTAGTTTTGTTTCAGAGCTTAGGTTGACTAAAGCAAGCAACAACAAACACAAATGCCTTTAGTAAGCACTACTAAGCGATTATGTTACATTGTTGTATTAAGCTTGCTTACGCACAGAATTTTTACACTAGGAAAGACAGTGACTGCAAAGGTCTGACCTAGTGGTTAAAGTTCTGAGCTGAAAACTGAAAGATTTAAGATCAGCAATGTGAGGTTTACCAAAACTCTTGGCTTGTCTTGTGCTTTCACATTGTGCATTGTTTATGTGACATTACTGTATACAAATATAATGGCAACATATTATTAGACAGTATTACAAATATTTACATTGTATATTATGTATTTATTTTTACAGCCTAATTATTATTAATTAACCTCGGCTTATCTAAAGCAGAAAAAATGGTTTCTGCATTACTTTTGCTTTAGTTCGTGTGCAAATCTTTATAATTAAAACATGGCATTGTGTACTGCAAATATTGCTCTTATGATAAATTGCTTGTGATGCACCTCATTTGTAAGTTGCTTTGGGTAAACGCTATTAGCTTATTATCTAAATAAATAAAGGTAAATGTTAATCAGTAAAGTACTAGTTATAAAAACCAATAATACTTTATATCACTAAATCAGTACCAGTTTAAAGGCATATACAGTAATTTGTCAACATAGCAAACAGAGCTACAGAGAGACCTTTTGCACAGTCCATTATTATAACTATTATGCAATCTGATACCGCTTTGTTAGTCATCCAATAAAGCTATTATAATGTACATCTCATACCAAGACTATCTTTGCCAGCCTAAATGAAAGAGGTTTTTAAGATGCAAAGCTGATGCAGAATGCAGAGCTCTATATGATAAAAAGATAAACATCACTTAATGGCTCACAGAAGGCCAGCTGAATATTGTCTTTGAGCAAGAGGACATTTTAAAAGACATCTGACAAGACAGAAGCACCTCTGACCTCCTTTTGTAGCCAGTCCATCTCTCCCCAGGAGCAAAAATAACTGACGACAGGCCACTGAGAAACACCAGAAAGAATCAATCAGACTAGAGAGAGAAAATCAATGGAGGAAACGACAGATTTTCCCTCATTTGACGCCAATGCTCTTAGATCTGTTACCAATGCTTTGAGGTGAAGTCCTGATATCTTAATGTGTCATGCACATGTATGCATTATATAGCTACTGCAGCCAGTGCTGATAGATTACTTGACAATTGTAGCCTGTTGCTTACTCCAAACTACATGATATACAAATTAGAAAGTAATGTAATCCATTACTCTACACATTTCAGGTGATATAATCGGACTACTTTTTGATTACTTTTAGATTACTTTTGACCTAACTCATTTATCACATTGAATTGAATAGGATAATGGGGTTTGTGAAAGAATGTGAATAATATAGGCTAATCAATAAAGTAACTGTAGTAGTCTGATTACAAGCATTTTAAAAAAGTAATATAATCTAATTACAAGTACTTCATTATTTAGAATGACTTCATTATCCAGATTACATGTAATCAGTTACTACTGCAGCACAAGACGGTGCAATGCAAAAGATAATAAAACTAGAGGTCGACCGATAGTGGATTTTACCGATACCGATATCTAGGTTTGACCATACATGCCGATAACCGATAATTCAACCGATATTTTTTTAATGGATACTGGATTAAAAACAAACATCATACTCACAATAAAACAGTGCTGAACTGAAATGTGCTCAATTAAATACATATATAAATATGAATATATTAAAACTTTATACAGAAAATAATTTAAACATTAAAATATTACAGGTTTCGTTAGCTATAACCTAGAAACATACGTACATTTCATAGGTAACACTTTGCAAGTCCCATTTGTAAACAAGGATGTATTAACTAGCTTTCATGAACTATATGCATAATGCAATATACCTTTTTACTGCATGTATTAATATGAGCAATACAATTGTACCTTTATCATTCATGTTAGTTCATTCATAGTACATTAACTAAGATAATAAAAGATAAAATAAGAATTAAAACATTTCAAATGCATTAGTAAATGTTGAAATTTACAAACTACCGTAACAATGAATAATACTTATACAACTTGTATTAACCTTAGTTAATGCTAAAAATGGAATGATATTGTAAAGTGTTACCATTTGATATGATTCCAAAGAGTCGTGCTTAAAGATGGCCATTAAAATGTAATAAAGACCTGTATTATGTATATGTTACAGCCTATAGTCTCTCACTTTATTTGCTTCTATATTTTAGAACACATGATGATTATCTAATCAAAATAACAAGATCTATTGTAGTGATTAAAAAGATCTTAAATCGAACGCGTTTCTGATAAGTTTACGTTTCTGTCGGCTGCATGAACATAATGTTGAGAAAGCAATCACGTCACTAGTTTTAAATATGCAACTTCGTCGGCTAATGAATGCATAAAAGTGACCAGCCGGATAAAAAAATGCAAATAGATGGTAACAATTGCGCCATAAAACATTTGTGTCAGGTCTGCGTGTGTTTTTGTCACATTAACGGTTGACTGAGGAAATGTTAGAGTCCTCACAGCCTTGACGGCAAACTACTGTTCTTTCTCTGCTTATGCAGCATCTAGTCAACAAATGAATTAGTTTGTAATGATATGGCAATATGTACTTTAGTGTTATGTATTCATACCGTTTCGCTGTTGGTGTTTTAAATGTCAGCGCTCTCTGTGCTGCGTGTTCTCTCCGTGCCGCGCGCTGCCTCACGTGTTAACGTAAACAACTCAGCCAGTGATAGTTTGTTATTTGTCCTCTAGAGGCCGCTCTCACTCTGTATAATGCCAGCAGTCTCTTCCCAGCGCTCTCGTGCTGTGTAATGACCGCGCGCACTTCTCAGCCGCTCCAGCAACGGACGCAACCCGGAAAAACTATCGGTGTGGATTTTGCCGATAACGATAGTTCCACCAAACAACTATCGGTGCCGATTAATCGGCAAAACCGATGAATCGGTCGACCTCTAAATAAAACCCTGATAAATGTCGTCCTAACTCCTGAAAAATGTTGTCCTCACAAAAGTAGACGTTGGCTTGATTCTACCAACATGCTGAAAATATAAAACATCAATGACGGAGTTGTCTTTGTCACATCCAATTAAGTGCACATCTGGATACTGGCTAACCTTTAATTCTTTAATTAAAGTCAGATTTGAATATTGGCCATCAATTCATATTTGCCTGACTGCTGTTCAACATATGATGCAGCAGTCTAACCTCATTTTACACCGGAAGGCTTGTAAATATCAAATATGGTGTCTGGGTTTGGCCTGGAGGCGTTAAACACATCAATACAATCATTCATAATCTGAAATGCAAAAGGATTCCTTTTGAATAGGCTACTATGATCCAATGAGCTGTAGTAAAAATGCTTTAAAACAGTGATCCATATCACATCATTTCTTACATTCTTCTCCCTTTTTGATCCCATCTTCGGCTAAAAATGTTGAATAATCATGTCACATCATTCTCAAAATAGCTGACCAAGTCTGCCTTGTACTTAAGCCCCTATTTTTTCCCATAGAATCATTGCAAACTGTTTTAAATGCCAGACAAAAAAAAGAGAGAGAGAGAGAGAGAGAGAGAGAGAGAGAGAGAGAGAGAGAGAGAGAGAGAGAGAGAGAGAGAGAGAGAGAGAGAGAGAGAGAGAGAGAGAGAGAGAGAGAAAACATTAAAGAAAACAGCTTCCACTGCAAAAAGACTTGGTGTTCTGTTCAGTCACTGAAAGCTACAAACAAGCTTTTGTTATGCTCTCGCTTCCTAACTGAGAAAAACAACCAGAAAATGGTAGGAAGTAGGAACATGAAGAGGTCCTTAATAACCATGGCAATTAACGTATTTCATAGGGTCTTTACTATATAACTGCACGCACGTCCCCTTTACGTCCACGATCTGACTGTGTGCAGTACTAGCCAGCCACTGACTGAGGGGATGGGCAGCAAAAACTGTTTAACAAAATGAGGCCATACATCAATCAATAACCTCACCTAAAAGCTAGCCAAAGGCCCTCTATAGGATTTAAACAGTCCACCCCGTTTTTCAGTATATTATTCAGCTTGCCTAACAATGTCTCTGTCTGTCTTTCTCAATGTACACGACACGAGTGGATCGCAATATATCAGCTTTCTAATTGGAATGTTGGAGGTTATTCTGGCAAACTAACTGTCCCGTTTGGTAACCTCAAAGGCTAAAACAGACAAATGACATATAAACAACTCATGTACAGTATATGACATTTAACTGAAACCATGCTGAATGTTTCTAATATGCCGATGTAACGTGCATATAGACTTCATATAGGGCAGAGCGATACTTTAGCTAAAATACAGTCTTTATGTATTCGTAATGAAAACAGTGTTATTATTGTTAACAAAAACTATTAAAAGCATTTTGATAATTGAAAAAATAAATTATAAATGTTATTTGATTTTAAATTAAGGAACTAATTACTAATTGTGAATAAATAAGGCAGCGGCATATTTTCTTAGCGATAGATGCTATTTACACTAAGTACAAATAGCGATAGCTGCTATTTACGCTGTTTAAATAGCAATAGATTCTATTTACACTAAGTGAATTGAAAATAGCTGCATTTTCTTAGCAATATGATATTTACACAATGAAGATAGTGATAGATTCTATTTACACTATGTAAATAGCAGTATTTTCTTTGCGATAAGTATAAATTGTAGTTAGATGCTATTTATACTTATAAATGGTAGCAGATACTATTTGCACCTCAGTGTTTTTGTACATTAAACGGTATGCAATAATAAAATAGAGTGTAAATGATTATATTTATTACAATTATTAAATGGATGTCGCCTTATTTGGACAATAAAGCCCTCCCTTAACCTAACCCTAAACGATAAACACTATTATTAAACACACGTTAGACACTTTATTTTCACTTTTCGAATATTTTCTTCATTTTAATTGAAAATAAATGCCTTTCCGATTTGATATGTGACGGGAAAAGGAAATAGAGCGAGTTCAGCAGAAGGCGGATTCGAACTCGGTTCGATTTGCGTCAAAACTTTCTGCAACACCCCTTTACCCCCTACTCTATTGCTAATGTTGTCATCCAGCATCTTCTGTAATTTTGTCTGGCTCAACCACACGTCAGTAGGCGGAGTTAGTGTATAGCCTCTGCCAACAAGGTGGGCTATTTGCACTCAGTGTAAATAGACACTCCAAATAAAAAAAAAGTAATAAAAAAATTACTAATGATATTAAAAATGACAAAGCACACGACTAACAAAACATAAAATAAATGCTAATTCTATATATTTATAAAAACAATAAAAGTAAATAAATAAAACTAAAATAACACTGACTGAAATTCCTTAAAGGGATTCGATATCTTTTAATGAAAGATTAAAGATGTTCATGTGCAAGATGTTTTCAGCATTGTTATTCACTAAATTAATCATTTTTATTCAAATGCACCAAAACACCGTAATATGCACCAAAACATTATTATTGAATAATTTTAAAGCATTTAAGTTATGATTCAAATACTCACTGATGATGATTCAAATTGTAAAACCAAAAAATATATTGTAAATATGTGACATATACTGTATAGCTCAGCCCTATTGATTACCCAGCAGCTTTTGACATCATTCTTCAGATACTGTGGAATGATGCATCAGTTCTGCCACGAGAACAAAAATGGCGTTTTAAGCTATGATGCCATGCTAGATTCGTTTAGGCATAGTTTGGCTCTAATAAAAGCAACTCAACATCCCTCTGTGCAGGAGGCAACCGAACGGATGCATCAATGGGTTTCAGTCTCTCATTAAAAAAAAAACCTGCACTGCCCCTTTAAGGCAGCATTTCCTTTTTTTTGTCAGTTTCCTGCTGCAGCCTGATAATAACGGCCTCATTCAGCAAGGCAACGACAACACACAGCTCTATTATTCCCTGTGTTATTGCCTGGAATCAGTGCTACCTTCAGCTCCATCACCACCTGTAGTGCAGGGTCAGGGAGTAAGACTTTCTGGATTATGTGAAAGTGAAGAGAACGCAACTATTTTTAGCAGCAGGAATGGACACAATGTGTTGAGGTTGTGAGCTGCTAAAGCACACATATGCCAGCTGAGACAATCAGACAGAGTCCAAATACAAGTTTATTCCTGCTGTTAAACAGCAACACATAAGTGCAATGTTACGCTGCGGTGGATTACTGTTCTGGCATTTCTTCTTCCTGAAAAACTGACCTGTATACTTTGATGTAGGGTAGTTGCAAACTGTAGTACAATGAAACGTATAGGATTTACTTGGAAAAAAAAAAGCTATAGGAAAATTGCGTTTTGATTCAGAAATTTCACAAATAATTACAAAAAAACACCAAGTAACATTAAATTTATAGTGTATGTCTTAAAGGGGAATTACGTAATTTGTCAAATATTAGTCAGAGACTAGCAAACTTGAATATCACTTCCTCTGTACTGATTTTAATTTCTTCCCACCTAAAGTTATGTATAAATTAAACCTTTCACTTTCTACACTGTTTTAGGATCTGATCGCATCTAAACCCAGCTTCTCACTCCTGAAATGAACTGGTACCGGTCTTAGATCACCTCCAAAAGTGAGGTCAACTTCTACCAACAGCTCTGAGTTAACCACCTCCCTGCCCTAAAATTGCTGTTGCTCTTCCTGTCTTTGAGAGGATAAGAGAGTCTGTCCACGACTCTGGACTCACAAAACACTTAATAATAAGGCCACTCTATGAACTAGATGTGAGCACTAACCATCAACGAGAATACAGATGGTACAATGAACAATGACTATGCCTATTCATGCAAGCAAACATTCGACAACATGTAACATGTTAACATGTAAGCAACAGCAGACATAGGACACAGATGGTTTCAGAAAAATATTTCATTCCTTTCCCTCACAGACAGAGTGAGATACAGTGGTCCCAAATTTGGAGACTTTAAACACTTTATACATGTATGAATCCCTGTGCTAGCACAAAGATTCAGACAGAACATTTCACAAATGTGAAAATATTAAACAACTGATAAGCTTTGAAGACTCACACTTTCTGGTCAAATGTTAATAGAACATGTTCATAGTTAATGTGATCATCCACACCTGTGGTCAGACTGACTTCATTCATCCATTAAAATTGATACTGGAAGCAGTTAGTTAAAAGTGATGGCAAATAATAACTGTGAAATGTAAAGTTAGTATCACAATGTCTAGCACTGTTTGCTTACAGATGTTACTTGATTTTATATTTCGGTATCTAGACATTATATTGCAGGTATTCGAAAAATGTGTCAGCCAAACCCCTTTGCAGTAAAATATTACATCAAAGTACCCTCTGAGATTTTATGTTAATATATCAATAATGATAACAGAGCAGAAGGGACTAATGAGGCTGTGATCAACAGATACAAGAGCTTTTAGTCTAGCTGAGAGAAAAAGGGAGAGGAAAAAGAGGAAGATGGTGAAAAAAGGGAGAATGTTTAAGACTTGACAAGCAAACGGGCTTTGGAGAGCTGGTGTTTACATGTGTTCCAACTTGATTTTTATTGAATGTCTGCAATGAAAAGGTCAAAATCCAGTCAAATGAGGTTTAAAAAAAAGCTATAAATTGCAAGCATTTCTTTTGATACTGTAGTTATCGTTGTTCTGCTTTAAAGTATGTTATCTCTACACTAGGAACAAAAAGGGACCGTGACAGCCACAGTTTTGCAACACAAGGCAAACCCCCTGGTATAAAATCCCCTTGACGTCAGTGAGATTACACACAGTATTCACTTTAGATTCAGCATGCCTTCGGTATGCCTTCAATCGGAGCTGGCAATTCCCATGCTGTGAATCTAGCACCTGAAGAGCAAAGTACCTGACCGTTCTGGTAGCGGTTGCATGTCTTAAAGCGCAAAACACTACTTATCCCTTTGTTGAACTCATGAACAGTTTGAAGCGATGGTGCTCTGATAGTGTTGGTCATCATGTGAATGTGCCATTGTCTCAAGAATACAAATGCAGATGTGAAAGTCGCCAAAACAGAACACAACCATGTGACTCTCAAGAACACTGTGCAGCACCTGACTAACCATGCAGTCTGAAAACAGCCAGCGAGAGAGAGCTCTTAAACCAGCAGAAGTGGGTCGTCAGCAGGGCTAGTGGTATATGCTATATCACAGTGCTGACGGTGCCCAGAGGTGACTCTGCAAGCATTGAGTGAAGCACTCCTCCCTTCATAGAGAATCTGTTTCTGAACATTTAAGGAGACAAAGGCATCTACTACTTGTGCGTCACACCAATAACAAACACACTTTTAGGCGTAATTCCCCAAAGAAATGCAATCTTCAAAGACTAGCTTCTAATTTCCTACTCCTGCAGCCATCCAAACCCTGCCAATCCACATTATTCATTAAAAAGGTGGCTACAAGCTATCATAATTTACCCCAGAAAGCCTAAAATTGAAACCGTGCCCACAGCTTTTAAGGTGGTGTACACTGCATCGCGAATGCATTCAATTTATTAAACAATGCGTCCTTGCTTTCACACATTTTAGGCACTTACCTTGATGGGGTTTGTACTGAAACAAATCTTCCTGCTGGGGGGTGGTTCATCTTCTACAGGCAACCCAGGGATTTCTGAAGAGCTGGATTCTGGTTCATAAGCTTCATCTTCCTCAGCCTCCTCATCTTCGTCCAGCTGACTTCCACCAGAGTCCTCTCCAATCCCGCTGTATGCGCTGATGTCCACCAGATCTGCTTCTGAGATATCCTCTCTGTGGGATTCCTCCTCAGCATAGACCTGTCCAATTTCCTCTCTTTGTTCTGAGGGCTCATGGCTTCTGGTGGCCTCCCCGTTTTCCAGAGAGGCGTGGACATCCGCCTGTACCAGTCTGTTCCCTGCATCTGGTGCTGCATGCTCCCCTGGTATTGAATCATTGCTTGATGCATTCTGGACCTCCTCTGACCTGGACGTATCAAAAACTGTGCCAGCACTGTCAGAAGCCACATCCTTGGATGGTTTGCTATTGGGTCCACCAGGTTGGATGCTTGTTCTACTCTTCGGACTCCCAGGTGCAGCTTCTTGGTCTATGCGCTGAGCTCCCTCCTCTTGATTTTCTGTTGGAGAGAAGGCTCGTGCCTTTCTGGTGGTGACTTTGGAGTTGATTTCTTCCACCTTGGCCGGGGTAGAAGGCAGCGGGGAGGTTGAGGATGGTCGGTGAAGGTTGTTACGCTGGTCTACTCTTTCAAATACTGCGCTCAGCTGGCTGACTGTAGGGGACACTGCATCTGCGGGACAGTCGCCTGCATCCAGCCTGTCCAATGACTCAGTGCTGCCATTGAAGCGAACCACCACGTCCAGACGACTGTCTTGGAACCCTGACGCCCGCTCTTTCTTTAACAGGATTCGATTAGTCGCTGCCTGCTTCTCCTGCATGTGACGTTGTTCAAATATCTTCCGTGTCTCCTGCAGCTTGGAGATGCCTGTGGTTGATCCACGGGATCCGCTACCATCAGTCTTTCCATCGAAGCGGCTAACCCGCTCTGACACAGTCCCGCCGAGTTTGAGCAGTGCACTGTGATCCACATTCTCATTTAGACTGCTTGCTCTGGGAAGGGACAGTCGGATCGTCTGGTCTGGGGCTTTGGCCTTCGACGGATCCTCTTCATCCCCGGGAGAACCCATCTGCATGAACATGTTCTTGATGCGGTGCACATTGGAGCCGTACCTGCGGCCCCGGCCCTGTGGTCGAGGTTTCCCATCCTCCCCATTAGCAGCACTGGAATCTTTTACCGGCTTGAGAGATTGAATTCCAGCCTCATAGGCATTCCTGTGCGGCGATGCACTTCTTGCTACAAGGGTGGTGCTAGTGCTGCCGCTGGCTGCAGATGGGGGTTCAGTCTTCATCATGGTTAATCAAACAGCAGTAAAGACAAGTAGAAACAGCATAGCCCTCTGCTTCTCCTCCTTAGTGAATGAATAAGTAGAGGCAGCCATCAGGATCAGTCCATCATCAGCCAAAAAAGAGAAGAAAGTATGAATAAGACTAAAATAAATGACATATTTTATCAGAATATAAATCTATAAAGGGTGGCCCTTTAAACACTAAATCCACACTTATAAATGTGTGAACCTCATTGTATTATTAGATTAAAAATTATGGGATGAATGAATTAGGCTAAATCGCTTTGTAAGTCATTTGTACGTTTTTTTCCTCATTTGAGGATTTGGATTTAAAGCGTCTGGTAAATTAAAAAAATTACATTTAAAATATTAAACCAAGTGACATCTGCAGACAAATTATGCTAGGCCTGTTCTCAGAACTCAAGTTCAAACATAAAGTTCACAAAGTAAAAAGATGAAAGAGACCTGGTTTGAGATTTTGCATCTAATGCAATGGCATTTATTCATTTTAAGTGTAGTTTAAATGCCATTGCCAACATATGTTTTACAACTCAGTAGGGGCCACAAATACCATAAACAGTAGCTGCTCACTGCAAACACCTATATGCTTAGTACCATAATGTTTTTTTTGTTTAGCATTCATTGACAGCTCTCTCATGGCCACAAAGCCAGAAAAGACACATTCTCTGACACCTCTTACTTATAGAGTTGACTTAAAATTGCACTAAAACAGGAGTAAATGAAGATATAAGACTAATTTTAATTTAGAACCTTTTAAATAAAAAAACAAGTAAATAAGTAAAAACAGGCTCAATACAAATTTGAACAATATCAAAGAGTGTAAAGGAAACGGTTTACGCACTGATGCGAAACACTTCCGTACTCTAATTTCTTTGATAAGTACTTTCAAGTATAGCCCACATCTCACATATCAATGCTTTCATTGTTTTCATAAACATAAACTATTCATTTTGGCAGACAACAACAGTATTTAAACAAGACTGGCAGCTGTGCTTTGGAACATGGTAGCTAGTTTCTAGACGGCCTAAGATGGTGATTAGATGACAGACCATCTTAAACCAGCAACAAACCATCTTAAAGTGGCCAAGCTGGTTTTTAGAGAAAAAAATCAGCTTTAACAAGAAAATGACCAACTAGCCAGCTACCATGTTACAAAACGCAGCTCCAACAGGATTGGATCTCTGTAGACGTAAAAAATAATCTTTCTGTCAGATAAAGGAAGTCAGATCATGAACGAAACCGTAAACAGAGGCACAAGAACATGAGACCATTTCAAGTCATTTGATATATATTTAACGGTGCACAAATCCTTGGGAAATACCATGCATACTGGCATGGACAGGCAGGCTTTGTTGTGATCCCATGCTGCTGATGATGCCACTAGATTAGTTATCTTGGCAGCATGAAACAACCAGCCTTCAGGCGCCGAAACATCAGCTGTCGTATTAATTTCGCTTAGATTGAGAGGTTCCTACTGTGTAAGACCAACCAAAATCGCTGATTAATATGGTAAACTGTAAAATATATATTTTCTGCGCCGCTGATTGTGTTGAAGGAGTGTCAAGAGATTAAGGTTGCAGCCTGTCAAAACATCACATTAGGACCCTGCGGAGCGGGCCGCTCTCCCTCTCTCTCTGCAATGATGCCTCGACTTCCTGCATCCTCTACCGTCAAAATAACGGTTCTACCGTTAGAATCAAAGAAAACGAGGAAACGCGCAACATACAACGTGCCGCGCTCTCCTCAAAAAACTGAACGTACCTTGTTTCTCGTGTTCATCGAAGACTCCGTCCTTTAATCAACGCAAAGTCCATTGGTTCGCAAATCCATTGTGTCCACGAGCCGTTTTCGCCCTCTTGATTTCCCCCCACGAGCGTGTGACGCGCATGTCTCTCTCTCTCTCTCTCTCTCTCTCTCTCTCTCTCTCTCTCTCTCTCTCTCTCTCCCCCCGCTTGTGCCCTTCTCTCCTCTTCACATGCACACAGCAGCATGGCAGGTTATTTTAACCTTTTAAGCATAATACAATATGATAGACTACACACACCTAACTAGCACAACAATATTACACAGCAGCAGCATATAAAGTAGTAGGCTAGTACAGTCAGTACGCTAGACAGAAGCAAATATTTATAAAGCATAGGCAACCATGTGTATAGGCTATATTAGCTACATCCCGTTTTAATAAACTCTATTTTCCTGTATTTCTTTATTGAAATATTCTTATGTTCTTTATTTTTCTGACTATAAATATATGTATAGGCTACTTCTTTAAATGTGGTATATTCCATATAAATGTGAATTCTATTTTATTTTATCCTTGTTCCCTTCCTTTATTTACTTTTCCATTTCGTATCATTCTTTAATTCGACGGTCGACCTATGTTCTATTTCAGCACTATGAATGGTTTCAATGTAATGAAAACTGCTGACAAATCCTGCCAATATGCTACATTCTGATGAGACAGACAGACAGAAATAGATGCAGATATATATGTACTGTATACTTTGAATCTCTAAAACAAACCAGTGCAATGCCTACAAGAAAGACACACTGACCCACTTCAGCGACATGTGGCCCTCTTTCTGATTGTAAATGCTGGTGTGTAGAGAGCGACATCGTGTGGGGAGTTTTAGAAGTTCAGAATATCCCTAACCATTATCCAGACTGTAGCCAGGACAGCGGTATGGAATCCCACACCCTGGGGAGTCTTTGTTACACTTCCATTCTGTGATTGTGGAAACCGTGTCTGTGGGCTCTGAATATGGACTGAAGATGAAGTGGGACGGCCTTTTCAGCTCCATTTGTATTAGATTTTGACATGCTGCTGCAAAGAAATTTGAATTAAGGGATAAACAAGATTTTTACTCAGCCCATGATGTTGCACACTGCAGGCACAAAAGATAGACAGATCATCTGTGACAATCTTGTTTGTAGGCTAGGAATCGTGTACGGGAGCTATGAGCTGGCCAACGAACACGCATCTTATTTGACTACAATTTGACTTTTTTTATATTTTGGATTGACAATGATGACCCACAATATCAGTTTTTTGTAGATAACAAAAAAAAAACAACATGATTTAATTTGTAACTGAAATGGTTGCACACAAATACCATTAGAAAACCTGAACATACTATTTATGAACCGGTTAATTCAAAGTTGTATAGAGAAGTGTGACTCTCTCATTATGTTCGTGGTGACAGCAGAGCGGCAGGAGGAGCAGATGATTGAGACTTCCTCAGGGACTCAGAACAGCTGAACGCTGCAGTGTCTTTGCTAACATCTGTATGGTTTGCCCCAGCAACACCTCCATATTGCCTGCCATGGTGACCCATATTTCCTCTGATAGCCTACTAATCTCACTACTCACATAACACACACACACACACACAGACACAGAGAGACTCCCACTGCACTGGGCTTTTATGCATGAGTGTGTTCATTGAAATCGGATCACACTAGCTATTGTTTGTTTGACATTGATAAGACTCAAAGAGATCACAGGGTGCCACCTCTGGATACTGAACTGCTCCACATGCATCATTGCTCAGTTCATTATTATCCTGTATAGGTGAGAGAATAGCCCAGGAGTTAAAAAAAGGTATGCTAGAGTGTACGTAAAGCAGATTATTGATAATCAAAATAATGATATGTTTGATCCCCTGTTACCATTATTTTTTTTTTTACCTTTTCCAGTTTTGCAGTTAGCCCATTGTTATGAATTGTGTAGATTGTGTTTAATTTTCCAGAAAAAAAATATAATCAGTTAACATCCCAAACGCTACCACATTTCATACCCTATAGGTATCAACATCTTAGGTATTTGGTTATATAGAAATAGTCCAGTTCCCCCTAGTTGTATTGAGGCAGATTTAGAACCCAGGTTGGTCAGGTTTGTTTACGCGGCCACATATGTCATTGCCTCAACATAGGATTTCGAGATAAGGATGTTTGTTACCTCCACAATATTATCTTGTGGCCACAATAACCGGGACCCAGGAAGACTTTTGTCAACTGTAGTGGACATTATATTTCAGTGAATTTCTCTGACACCATACATGTCACAGTTTTAAGTTTGGATGTCCTGTAAAGAGCACATTCAGAGAAACCAAATATTTTGAGGTTTCACCATGACAACAACTTCTCCATGGTCTTTAAAAATGACTGACATTAATTTAGTGATCAAATGTTGCACCCTTATGGAAATATGACAATATATTGCAATTATATTTAATTATAATTATAATTAAATCGGACTACTTTTCATAAACCAACATCTCAGGAAAACGTTATGGGGTTTCAAATCAAAATATGACTTTCTGTTACAGAACAGGGCATTGATTTCATACATGTCCACTGTAGTGAACACCAAACTTTAAGTTGGCTTGTGAAAGTTTAGACCAGAAAGTTTGAAGAAGTTTAAATTAGTTTAAAGTTTAAATTAGTCTAAAGTTTAAATTAGTTTGAATTTTAAAGTAGTTTGAAGTTTAAATTAGTTTAAAGTTTAAATTAGTTTAAAGTTTAAATTAGTTTGAATTTTAAAGTAGTTTGAAGTTTAATTATAGTTTAAAGTTCAATTAGTTTAAAGTTTAAAGTAGTTTTAAGTTTAAAGTATAGTTTGAAGTAAGTTGCTACGGTGTTTCTAGTGGGTTGCTAAGGTGTTCTGGGTGGTTGCTAGGCGGTTGCTAAGGTGCTCTGGGTGGTTGCTAGGCGGTTGCTAAGGTATTTTGGGTGGTTGATAGGGTGTTCTGGCTGGTTGCTAGGCAAATGCTAAGGTATTTTGGTTGGTTGCTAGGGTTTTCTGGGTGGTTGCTACTAGACGGTTGCTATGTATGTTTGGTGGTTGCTAGGGTGTTCTGGTTGGTTGCTAGGTGGTTGCTAAGGTTTGTTGGGTGGTTGCTAGGGTGTTCTGGGTGGTTGCCATGGTGTTGCTAGGGTGTTCTAAGGTATTTTGGTAGGTTGCTATGGTGTTCTGAGTGCTTGTTAGGCAGTTGCTAGGGTGTTCTGGGTGGTTGCTAGGGTGTTTTAAGGTATTTTGGGTGGTTGCTATGGTGTTGCTTGGGTGTTCTAATGTATTTTGGGTGGTTGCTAGGGTGTTCTAAGGTATTTTGGGTGGTTGCTAGGGTGTTCTGTGTGGTTGTCAGGCAGTTGCTAGGGTGTTCTGGGTGGTTGCTATGGTGTTGTTAGGGTGTTCTAAGGTATTTTGTGTGGTTACTATGGTGTTGCTATGGTGTTCTAAGGTATTTTGGGTGGTTGATAGGGTGTTCTGGGTGGTTGTTAGGCGGTTGTTAGGCAGTTGCTAGGGTGTTCTAAGGTATTTTGGTTGGTTGCTATGGTGTTGCTAGGGTGTTCTAAGGTATTTTGGATGGTTACTAGGGTGTTCTGGGGGTTGCTAGGTGGTTGCTAGGGTGTTCTATGTGGTTGGTATGGTGTTCTAAGGTATTTTTGATTGCTTGCTATAGTGTTGCTAGGGTGTTCTAAGGTATTTTGGGCGGTTGCTATGGTGTTCTAAGGTATTTTGGGTGGTTGCTAGGGTGTTCTGGGTGGTTGCTATGGTGAACTATTTCTGAGTTTAAAAGTTCATAAGTGTATGAATTCATGAAAGTTCATAAGTGTATGAATTCATGAAAGTTCATAAGTGTATGAATTCACGAGTTTATAAGTTTATGAGTTTATAAGTGTATGAATTCATGAGTTCATAAGTGTACGAGTTTAGAGTTTATAAGTTTAAATGAGTAAGAGTTCAGAGTTGATTAATTTATGAGTTTGAGTTCATAAGTTTTTGAATTCATGAGTTTATAAGTGTATGAGTTTATAAGTGTACGAGTTTATGAGTTTAGAGTTTGTAAGTTTAAATGAGTCAAAGTTCAAGTTTAGAGTTTATTAATTTATTATGAGTTTAAGATTTTAAGATTAGATAGATAAGTATCATAGATAGATGAGTTTATTAGTTTAAATGAGTCTCAATGGCTCATATAGTGTATAGAATGGCAGTTTGAGTCAGAACAGTGTCTGAGCCGAGTTTGGAGTATGTGAAGTTAAAGCTCTAGGAGGAGATAGAGTTGTAGCCTACATTTCAGAGTAAGAAAAAGAATAATAATAATAAGTTTAAATAGGATTTCAGTAAGTGTTTAAATATTTACTTAGTTATCACCAAAGCTCACGGAGGATCTGTTTTTTTTTTTTTCGTCTACTGTAACTAGCTACTTGATCCAGTAGAGGGCGCAGGGATCCAGTAGGCTACGAGTAGGCCTACAGTCTTCCTGTGTTCGGTTGCATAAAAAATAGCCATCCAATTTTTTTTCTTTTCAAGACTGGTCAGTTACATAAAAAGGTAGATTGGTCTTATGTGGATCTGAGAAGTAAGACTGATTATCCCTTGGTTAACTGCTTCAGACAGCAAGCCAACATTGAATAAACATTGTTTTTCCATCTGAATCATCATTATGGTTGATGTTGAAATTTCAATGCAAAATAAATGTTGAATCACCATTACCATATCGATGAAAACCTGATGTTATTAATGTTGATGGCAACAATATATTGGAACAACATTGATCTATAGTTATCTTTATGATTGATTAAGCATTGATATTTGGTTTACCGGGCGATCGCTGAATGTGTTGAAAAGTCATTGATTTATAGTTGACCGGGAAACGACGCTGTTGTTGAAGAGTCATCGGCATATAGTTGACCGGGAAAAATGATTGAAAATGCATCGATTGGCAGGGAGATCAACACCAACGTACTGCACCGGACACCGCTCATTTCTGGACCTTGGCACAAGCGTACAGGTAAGCTTGCTTAATGTTCGATATGAATGAATTGTACCAAATTAAATAATGTTAGGTTGATCGTTAACATGATGGTTAATGTAGTAACCGACGCAGTGCTGCAGTCACTGAAATAATTTTTTTGTTTTACCAATGTGTCAAAATCTGCCAAAAGCTTGATCTCTTCTAGGTTATAAAGTTAGCAAAACCTCGTTGGTCCAGTCTATTTTTGTGACAGCTAGCTCAAAATACATGTCTGTACCAAATTGCTAGTGTCGTGAAATCTATTAACACAGCACCGCTATTTCTTCTGACCGCCGGAGAACACCGCGCGGAACCAACGCTAGCATAGTGCTCTATCTCTAGCCATAGACATAAACACTAAATGACGCCTTGGGGTTCTAAACATGCGTCAAAACCGCCGCCATCTTGGAACAGGGGTCTTGTCATAGGAGGTAGCTAGGTAACGCTGAATTCATGGATGATGCTGGATTTTTGCGCTGCGTATGGATGTTCACACGAACGAAATCATCAAGGGATTACATTTTACAAGATTGTGAAATTTTGTACATTTTTTTAAATTTCTCTCGACTCAATGATAAATACATGTCTGACCGTTTGAACGAACCAAAACAACCAGAAAATCGCATTCACGACGATTTATGGTGATTTTATTTCCGTTAGAGCATTTCCTACATTGACGCTGATGAGGGGTTCCCCTGTTTCAAGATGGCGGCTCTATTGACGCATTCGTTCCAATGAACTGCCGTAGCCAGGCGACATCTAGTGTTTATATCAATGTATCTCTAGCTAGCTAGCGCTACCCACAGCAGTGACCGCGGCGGGCCAGAATTACACAAAATACATGTTTTACCTTTAAATTATTCAATGCTTAGCCCCACATACTTCATTTAGAAGCAATTAAAATGCCTCGTTAATTTTAAAGACATAGCCTTATTATTAGCCTGTTTTTGCTGTGAGATTTAGGCCTATGCATATTCCTCCATGCAGCAGTAGTTTTTAATGTTAAGCAGAAATTAATGTGCAATTTAGTCAACAGAAAAATATTTTGTCTATAGTAACTCTAATCAATACATCTACTATTTAATTAGTTATACGTATCAGTTATTTATATTTAATGTGTTGAGTTAACAATTAGTTCTGATTTAATAAAATAATAAACATGATTTTTTTTAAGAGTCAATTGGACTCATAAATTGTCCTTATGAAAGATGTCACTGCAAGCTAATCCTTTTTGCCTCCCTTTAATTCGAATACATCCATGAACATATTGGACAGTTTTGAAAAGTGCTTTGAATGTAGTCCGTCTTATAGGCCTGCAGCCTCAACAAAAAATGTGTTTCTACCCAGAAATATAAAATGATTTACCTATGAAATGGCAAGATGAGAGAGGGGGTAAAATCTTTGCGTGGCAGGTGGAGCTTCCACTCGACCAGTCACGGATATTCCATTCAGACATTATAGCACATGTGACAGAAAATTACGTGATATAGCTTGTACTTTAATACAGTGAACGAGTCAATTATTCATGAATAAAAATTGTTCAGTCTTTAGAAAAACCTTTGCAAGCCCAGTTTAAAAGAAATTTTTGTTATCATCTGCTTTGTGGGGAAATAATCAGGGCAGTGGATGATTCTGAATTAAATTGCTGTTTACTTGTATTCTAGATGCCTTGACTCAACGTCTTACAACGGCAAACACCTTCGCTGAAGCTGTACAGACATAGACATCATATAGATAGACGCCCTATCGACCGCTACTGCCTATTGGCGCGGACGAGCCGTGGGGCCGCCATCTTAAACCGGTCAGGCGCTCCGCTCAGTGGAATCTGTTTTGTAGGTGCAATGAGCTGTCAGTGCATTTAATTAATCATATCTCACTGAATACCGAACTGGTCATACACGTAGCTACGATACAGGACACATTGAATATTTTACTCACAAAATACAAACAATAGTACGGTAATGTTAAATGTTAAATCTGACTTGTGAAAGGTAATCCCCGAGTGATGGTCCGCCGATTTGAGCAGGAATATGCTGCACAGTGCTCTGGCATCTACTGCTGCTATGCAACGCTAATAGGAGTATGACCGGTTTAAGATGGCGGCCGCATTTCTTGCGCCACAGCGGCCAATAGGGCATCTAGTCTCTATAGGATGTCTATGTGTACAGAAGTGGCTGCGCTACGCTCCAGACCGAGCGGGAGGAGCTGGAAGACGAGACGCAGCAGGAGTTAGCACGTTAAAAGAAAAAAATGAAATAATACAAT
The DNA here is from genome assembly GCA_030578255.1 of Tiaroga cobitis. Lineage (NCBI taxonomy): Eukaryota > Metazoa > Chordata > Actinopteri > Cypriniformes > Leuciscidae > Tiaroga > Tiaroga cobitis. Next base: position 17,495,179 of record CM060593.1, read on the forward strand.
AAAAATTATTGTTTTAAGAATGCGTTGGGTGTCATTTGTGCTAGTCTAGGTTAGGTTAGGAATAGTTTCTATTATATTTCGCTACCCCATCCTGGCTGTCGATAAAGCAGGATTATAGCCTAATAATAATGTTTTTAATATTATATTAAAATTACAGACCTTCAGATTAAACCTGTGGTATACTAAAACACCATTGAAGTTTTGTTGATATGCTGGGATTTTAACATTGTTTCAATATCCATTGTAATCGAAATACCATTGAAATTCTGTTGATCTCTAGGTATGATTTAAACGTTGTTTCAATGATAATAGAGGGTGCAACATGATGAAGAATCAACATCAGAGTTCGACGTTGATTCAATGATTTTATCGTTGACAGCGGGATGTTGATTTAACATCGTTTCAATTACTATTTGCTAGTTTGTCAGACTAATTCTTAAAACACACAGTCTAAGGATAGTGGCTGTTTCTGTCAGGACCACTATCGTCAAATACGATTGACAATTAGCATCAGGCCCGGCTCCACGGGGGGGCCAGGGTGGGCCTGGCCCACCCAATCAGAAGCTTGGCCCACCCTGGCCCCACACCACATGACAGCCAATCACAAAATTGGTGCTATATTCAATTCAGCTCGAGATACGTTATTTTCTATTTTCTACCCAACCCGTCCTTTTTCCCCTCCGAGACAGACTCAGTGTTGCCAACTTAGCACCTTTGTCGCTATTTTTACTAAATTTAGCGACTTTTTGGACAAACCTCAGTAACCTCCAAATGTTGCCAGTACTGTCCTGCGAGCGCGAGCTCTTGCTTTCTCCCTGTCGTCACTCTCGCTGCGTCTGCCCTGTTCAGTGAGTGGCTGAGAGGAGCGGACGGCCGCTGACAGACGCGAATGAGCAGTGTTTTTCCACGGACTTATCACTTATCTGCTTTTCTTTTGTTTTATTTAAAGTTTAGAATTTAGTTTGACCATTTTAATTTATTTTATTTTCTTGTACTTCACAGAGCTTTAGTTCACTTCATCCGGTTCCCGAACTCTCTCAATTCAGATAATTTCCACATAAAAAATGTAGTCATTCACTATATGTGTTTAACATGTTAAACATGTTTATATAATATAAAGTTACTAAATAGTTCCAAAAATTAAAAATGAAGAACATGTTAACATTTTAACAAGTTTGTTTTAGTTGATGTAGTTATTTTAAAATACATGCCCTTTTTTTTAATCAAATCTATAGTTACATAATTGATACAAGATCTATTAAGGGGTCAAAAAAATATTACAAATGCAAAAAAAGAGACTGTAAAAATAAACATGTTAAACATGTTTATCTATATATATAAAGTTACTAAAAATATAGTTCCAAAATATATACAAAAAATCTTAAAAATGAAGAACATGTTAACATATTTAGTTAGTAACAAGTTTGTTTTAGTTGATGTAAATAGTTATTTTAAAAGATCTGCTCCTTTTTATCAAATCTATAGTTACTTAATTGATACAAGATCTGTTAAGAGGTCAAAAAAATATTACAAATGCAAAAAGAGAGAATGTAAAAATAAACAAGTTAAACATGTATAAAGTTATATAAATAAAGTTATATATATAAAGTCACTAAATAGTTCCAAAATATGTACAAAACATTTTAAAAATGAAGAAAATACAAACACAACAATAACAAACAAACACCCTAACAATTGCCTTAAATGCATGATATTAAAATTATATCAACAGACATCAACAGATATGTGAGACTAAAGTATTACCCCTCCCCCTCCTGACCGGCCCACCTGGAATATCACTTGGCCCACCTTTCATCTCATATCTGGAGCCGGGCCTGATTAGCATACAGTTTGGATGGATTGGCGGTATGGTTCCTTTCCCTTCTGGGCGAGAACTCCCTGCCATCCACGCAGCCTATAAGAGCAGTGAGAGCAGCAATAACCCCCCTAGGGTAAACAGAACAGAACCAACATGAATGAATGTATGCAGATATCATTAATTCAGGATTTTAAAGTCCAACATCATTCGAGAATTTATTCTGATTCATGGGGAATCAGAATGCCAAATCTTTGAATGGGTGAGAGGAGGAGCTGGGGATGGAGGAGGGTAATGAGCTCATGAGAAACGCGATAGCTGCTGATAATACTGAAGGAGCCTGTATACAGTGATGGCGTCGTATTACTATAGGTAGACGTGGATCAGCTGATGCGAGCTTGACTAACGTGACCTGCTAGAATGGCTCTATGTTTATGCAGCTGGCCCACAGAAACTAATGCCTTGAATTAGTCCTCGTAGGCTATTAATAATTTAATATCACTAGCTAACATACTCTATTTCCCCCGTTACCCCGTAAGCACAAAGAACACATTAGCGAGTTAAAATGAAGCCCAATTTTCCCAATTCAACGAACTTTATGCATTTCTTACTCATCTCAACTAACTCGTGCTGTTTTTTTTTATAGTTTTACCATGTAAGATGTATTGTATGTGCACCACATGCAATTTTATTTGGAATTTAACATGATTTAGGGATTGAAAACTGAATTTAGAACTAAAAGTTTTTTTGATGTAATGAATAATTTGGATGAATGCAACAGTCACTCCCAATCGTTCAAATAATATGCTACTGAATTCAACACATTTGTATCATAATCTTTAGCTAGCTACTCTTTAAATAAAGCCTACTATTTAACTTCAGTCAGGTTTGCAAAGTTTTCCCCTTTCCCCAAAGAATTTCAGTGTTTAAAAGTGAAAGTGAGTGCATGGATCCAGTTAGCATTTTAGATATTCAAGCCCCCCACTACGGAAGCCTCCGCATACCTTACGATACAATGGCCCTGTTGTGTCCTACAGGACTACCACCTTCACCACCTACCACCTTTAGCATTTCACTGCACACTGCAGCAAAAGATTGGTTCTCCTCAGTTTGAGCTCCACAAAAAGCTCCACTTTTAAATACTTGGTATTTAAATATTTAAAAACAATAAATAGGCTATGTTTAGAGCAAGATCTCTCTCAGCTTCCAAGAGGAATTCTCTGCCTGCGGATTATAATATCCTCAACAGCTCAGATGACCGATGATTTCAACAGATGTGGAGTTTGGAGCATCCACCAACAACCAGTCTTGATCTAAATTTTCACCAATGGATCATTTGGATTATCGATGGAATATTATCCAGATCATCTTGGAGTACAATGATTTTAAGATGCATTTTTGTCAACATAAGCGACTCAAGGCTGCACAAGGTTAGTACACGCAAGCATCAGAACATGCAGTATTTCTTTCTAACATGCTGACTTTAAGTTATTTTGCTTAAGTGTATGTCCTGTTGGTTATGGATTTCTCAGTAGTATAATAAACTACTTTAGCAAAAACACCATGAAAAAAGCACCAAAAAATGTAGCAGACATTTCTGATATTTTCTTTAATCTTTCCTTTTAGTAAAAACAACTGTAACAGGTGCAAGCTGTGCTTCATTCAAGTCCATTGGGCAGTCAGGGACGAGTCAAGATCACTTCTGACAAACATAAGGTCGACCACTTAACATGCTTTATTTCAGCATTCAAAATAATTAAAAACATCTCAAATTATTATACATATACAAAATAGGTACAGATCTTCTTGTTTTAACCCCCCTATGGTGTGCTTCTCTCATAATTTTATTACTTTTCTATTTGATTGCCTGTTTTATGCTTTAAAAAACCCTGGGTGTAAACCAAACAAATCCTGATTACAGAAGGGTGGGGAGGAAGTGGGGATATAGCTGGAAGCAACTGGACAACATTTGGGGGGATATTTTGAAAAGAAACCAAAAGACAACAACCAAAAAGTGTCAAAAGGTGTTTGGAACATAAAAACAGACTCCACCTGCTTATTCTGCACTTAAAAGACTGCGTGCATCACAGCTACAGTACTGCTTCTTAACAAAAGCTCTGCTGTCTGGCTCTTAGCTTACGCTTGAGAAAGAGAGGCGTCTGTTACAACTGGGCAGCAAGACACTAGGGTTTCTTTAGCACCAAAGGCCCTGTGAGCAAAAGCGACGAACAATACATTACTTTTAAAGCTTTCAGGACCTCATGAGGAAATAGCACCTTTACAGCTGTCAATTGATCTTTTAACCATACTTCTGCCAAGTAAAATCCTGACCTGGTGTTGGTCAACACTGGGAATTGCAGGTTTCTTTTTTGAGGTAGCCATAAGACATCAAAACAAAGTTGAACCCCTGTCTCTACAAGAAGTACTTTGTGTGACTCTTGAGAGGAACGTTGGCATTGGGCACCCGGTGGTCCTAATGGGTACAACACAAAGACACTTAAATGTCATTTTACAGATTTATTTAACACCTGAACATGGTACAAAGCATTTGGTTTCGCTCTTTCATTGTCCTTCCTCAGTGGTTGAAAAAAAGTCACTGCGATGCGTCTTTAAAACTCCAGGGGGATTTTACACTTTATAAGTATATATTATTTTCTTGTTGCCAGTGAAACAAACGAGTCTTCTAAAGTATCCTCAGTGTGGCTGGTGACAAAATAGTGGTCCAAAAAAAGCCTGGTAACACACAACCACTGTCTTCTGAAGCACAGGTCTAAGCAAGTGGACCATTTGGACAGCCAAATTGAATTCTAGGGTTTGGTTTTAATGCATAGAAAAGATTTTAGAGAGATGATTGCTAGAAAAAAACACACACACGCATTCAAACAATCTCAAGTCCAGATTTCTTTTTTACAAGAAGCAGACTGGGCCAACTTCAATGCCAAATTCCTGATTAGGTGCACCAACGTCCATAGGGGCGATGTCAATAATAGGCAGACGGGATGTTTTCGTTGTTTTGTAGTCAATGACTGTCTTGCCCCATGCACCGGTGTGCGACTGGAGAGATGGAAAAAAGAAAACAGGGATAGAATTAGAACGTTTGCCAAACCATTTTTTATGTTGCTTTAATAATAAACATTTATGTTGCTAAATTAATGTAATATAAAATGAATATTCTAAATGAATATATATACATTAATGAAATCACATTGAAACAATGCTTTTATATTAATTGTCATTTTAATAATGTGTATTGTATTAGCTCTCATATTCAAGTAAACAGTACTGTTGTGATATTGAGATGCTGAATGACTGCGATAGTCACATCAATAAATGATCTAGAAGTTAGAACTCACCGTGCAACCATCCTCAGTGACACTGTATGTGAAGCGGCTGTTGCCCTCTGCTCTGATCTCAATCTCGTTGGAGCCCTGCAGCAGAAGAGCCTTCTTCAGGTTGCCAGAAGCCTGGTCCATGTATGCAATGCTGTTCTTGCAGTGGTATGTAATATTCTGGGAGGCCTCAGTAGACATGAGGCGCAGGAAGGTGAGCTGAATGTTGACATCCTCAGCCTTGGAGCCCTGGCTGCCGTACTCAAACTGTAGGTTTGCACAAGAAAGTACAAGAAAATGAGCAAATATAATAAACAGACACATGAAAAAAAAATATTTTCTACTTTTTGGTCTAGTTGACATCCTCACCTGGAATCCATCGGTCATGGCCTCTCCGAACCAGACGTGCTTCTTCTCCTTGATGTTCTTGCTTGTGTACCAGTTCTTCTTGGGAATGGAGGACTCAGTTGGGTAGACACAGGTCTCGCCAGTTTCCATGTTGCAGTAAACCTTGATGGCATCCTGGTTGCAGCCCTGGTCAGGGTCAATCCAGTACTCACCTGTGTTTTGTTTTTGAGGAATGAGAGGATTAAAGTAAGCATGACAATGTAGTATGATGACTGGAGAATTTAGGAATTTGGAACTGGTCAATTGAGAAACGTACCGCTCTTCCAGTCTGGGTGGCACATCTTCAGGTCACGGCAAGTGCGTGCAGGGTTCTTCTTGGTGCCATCTGGGCTCATGATGCTTTCAATCTGCTGGCTCAGGGACTTGAGGGTGGTGTCAACCTCCAGGTCACGGTCGCGCATCACATTGGCATCGTCGGCACGGAAGTGGCGGAAGGGATCAGGGGCCTTCTCCTGTGGCTGGGCAATGAAGCCGATGTCAAATCCACCACCAGAGGGTCCAGGAGGTCCAGGGGGTCCGGGAGATCCAGGAGCTCCCTATATCAGCGAGTAAATCAAATATGGCGGGGTTAAAGTATATGTTTGGTTTACTGGGTGCATAGTCATGTAGAAAAAGAAAGAATCACCCACAGATGGTCCAATTTCTCCATTGCGACCACGGGGTCCAGGAGGTCCAATGGGTCCAGGAAGTCCGCTCATACCATCCTTACCAGAAGCTCCAGAAGATCCAGCAGGGCCCTATTAATACAAAAACAGAAACATCCAAATTCACTCAGAATGAACTCCAAAACACTGTGTATATAATTTGACTACTTGATCAAATCAGAGAAATAATGGTAGTACCAATATGCAGCAAGATTATATATTTTATAATAATACTTACTCTAGGTCCAGCGGGTCCAGAAGCTCCAGCAGGTCCAGGCTCTCCAGAAGGTCCCTATTGACAAGAAAAAAAAGAAATGAAAATTATAATTTTTTCAAGCTGTGGATATTACATTCGAGATTTAAACTGTATGTTCCATAAGCTAAACAGAGTCACGTACAGGTGGTCCTGGGGGTCCCTGCATTCCAGTAAATCCTCTGTGTCCCTTCATGCCTCTCTCACCAGCCTCACCAGCCTCACCCTTGTCTCCACGAGCTCCAGCGGGTCCCTGAATAAAGACATTACACCTCAGACAACAGTATTGTGTATACCACAGACAGAGCTACATGTAGAATCTGGTTTGGAAATTCTTTTGTGGTTTGAGTCTTTGACTCAGGACTTACAGAGGGTCCACGGGGACCAGCAGGGCCAGCAGCACCGGCAGGACCAGCAGGGCCCTAAGAAGGAAAAAAAATATTTGTCAGTTTTACAACTAACAACTATAAAACTAATCTACTCCCATACTTTTTAAGCCATCACTTTTTAAGCTGCTCCCGACGAGCTGGATGGCGCCTTGCATGGCTGACACCGCCGTCGGTGTATGAATGAGTGAGTGAATGGGTGAATGCGAGGCAATATGTAAAGCGCTTTGGTGGCCATTAGGTCTGTGAAAGCGCTATATAAATGCAGTCCATTTACCATTTTACCATCACCAGTTCAATTCATTTTTGGAGATTGGGCACTTACAGACTCTCCACGATCACCAGTCTTTCCAGCAGGGCCAATGGGTCCAGGAGCACCAGGAGGTCCAGGAGCACCGGGAGTGCCAGCAGAGCCAGTCTCACCACGGTCACCCTATGTCACGAGCAGAAGAACAGCTTTTTTTAAGGGACACCTCCACAGTCACACAAACTAATGTGGGGTAACGAGGTTTGACAACTGAATGTGTTGCAATATGGGAAACCATTAAGTCTGCAGCTCACCTTGGGGCCAGCAGCACCATCACGTCCAGCAGAACCCTCATTACCTGGAGTACCCTAATGTAAAGCAAAGCACATAGGTGTCAACAAGGCAGGACTCTATAGTTTCAGGTTATGCCAATGAAATTCAACAGGTATTGGTGTATAGATGTGCATCCTTACCTCACGACCAGGCTCGCCAGAAGGTCCAGCCAATCCAGGGGGTCCCATGGGTCCTGGAGGTCCACGTTCACCAGAGGGACCAGAAGGTCCCTGTTTGCCAGGCTCTCCCTAGATGGAATGATGAAGAGAAGTATGATGAATGCTTTACCATGACTGATGCTTAAGAAACCAACTTTCCAACTAGACGAACTCTTGAATGTACATACTGGCTGAATAAAACAAGTTCATGATTGTATGGCAGTCGATGAGCCATCAAAGGGTGTAAAACAAGGAAACCAGAATACTCACAGATGGGCCGGAAAGACCAGGGAAACCACGCTCGCCTCTTTGTCCAGGGAGGCCAACAATACCACGCTGACCAGCAATACCAGCAGGTCCAGGTGTACCAGAAGGGCCCTGCAAGAAAAGAAGAAGGGATATTAGTGAGATAAAATAGGAAGTTCATCACAGGCAGTTTTTATTTTATTGATGTCTTTATTTAACTGTGTTCTGTGTTCTTATAGCTAGAAATTATGTATAAATATCTACTAATTTATATTAGCATGGAGATCAAGATGGAAGACAGAGGGTGAATCTCATTTCCCTCTAGCAAAGAATTGTATTAGGGCAAACAATTGTGATAATAAGCACAGAATTGTCTTACAATTGAACTATACCTATAATTGATTAAATCACTACCACATTTGATAGACAGAAAGATCCCAGTTAAAGTATAACTATTCAAGTTGTGAATTTGTAAGATAACTGTGAAAATGAGGACTAAAGAACATCAAATAAAGAGAAACAAATCCATGAATTAGGAAAAATTTATATTTTAATTAATATTATTATTTGAAACCATAAGTATTTTAAACCATCCTGCCTTTCATTCTGGGGATGACTTGGGAGAGATGAAACTGAGAGGCCAGTAATAAGTAATCTCCTTGATTCAGTGTTTACAGGCCTTTACTCAAAAAAAATGTGATGTGGGAAAACATTTTGTGGCCAGATGAGACCAGGATAGCATTTTAAATGCTCAAATAAATATATGTTTTGCACATACAACACGGCCAAAAAATGTGAGGATTTGAGAGAAGAGAACTGGTTAAATCATCTGAATAATTTTGCAAGGCACTGTAATTGATATTATATTCATAGTTTGCGTACAGTCATGTATTTAACAAGGCCAGAAGGTAAGGCAATAGTGATATCGATCGGGATGAAAAACTTACATTGGGACCCTCAGCTCCGGGATTTCCTTTCTCACCAGGGGCACCAGGTGGTCCAGCAGCACCAACTTCACCAGTGCGCCCAGCAGGTCCAGTCTCACCACGGTTACCTTTCTGGCCCTCCTTACCAGCGGGTCCGGGAGCTCCAGGGGGTCCAGAGTTTCCCTAAGAAAAACAAGAAGCAATTAGAGAACCGTTGTTAATTATGGAAGAGGATCACAATTACCACTTTGATGTACAAATGACTACTATCAAAATCTTTTGGAGGTTCTTACAGCAGGGCCGGGAGGTCCAACTCTACCAGCAGCACCAGGGAAGCCAGTAGCACCCTTAACAAAAAAAGTAAAAATGAATTAGTCTTATTGTGATATGTAATTTCCAAGTGTCTTTGAAAGTATAACATACTGCCATTTTTAGTTGTGCCAAGTACTGACACATCACCCAGGATGGAATATGAAATCATGAAAGTCATACTCACAGGGGGACCAGCAGCACCACGGGCACCCTTGGGTCCAGTAGAACCAACAGGACCCTGTATGGCACAAATCAATTTAATTAAAAATTTGGATGACACAACATTAGTGAAGACAACAATGACTATAACATGGATCAAACGTTATAGACCCAAAGGAGCATATGTCTGTTTTGGATGAGGAGATGATCTAAGAAGGTCACACCTGAGGTCCGGGGATGCCAGTTGCTCCTGCAGGTCCTGGAGGACCAGAATCACCCTTAGCACCATTGTCTCCAGCCTCTCCCTTAGCACCAGGCAGACCGTCAGCACCCTGTTGGAGAGAAATTAGACATTTGAACTAAGAACTGGCCTGTAATTGTTAAAACACTTTATAAGGATATATATATACTTGAGTTACTCACAGGAGGTCCAGCAAATCCAGCGGGTCCTGAAGCACCAGTCTCTCCACGCTCACCCTATTTGTAATTGCAAAACAGGTGAAATCATCAGATCATTTTAGTAAAAGAACTTCAATGATTCTGAAAATGATCAATTTTGTATAGTATATCAATGCATCAAGGCTTGTGCTTACAGGTGGTCCACGGGCACCACTGGGTCCAACAAGTCCAGCTGCACCAGTCTCTCCCTATGTTAAAATACAAATGATAGAACCATGGTTGAATATGCCCTTCGACTTTGTAAGAGTTATCATCAGCGATTATGAATATATGGAATTATATGGAATATATATATTGTATTATTCCATATATATATATATATATTCCATATATTCCATATATGAAATCTAACACAAAAGACACTCACCTTGTCACCAGGAGCTCCAGCAGGTCCAGGAGGTCCAATTGGTCCGGTCATACCACGGATGCCATCTTTACCAGGGGCACCATCAGTACCCTTGCCACCTTGGTCACCCTGGGATAAGAGTTTGTTATCAGTTTTGAGAATCTGGGCCATTCGATTCATTTGCTCACTTGAAGTGATGTGAATTAGTACTGAGTTTCTTGTCAGGAACAGCTCTGACAGAAGTTGAAAGTTGTGCATCATTAGTACTCACTCTGTCACCCTTAAGACCTGGCAGACCAGCAGAACCACGCTCGCCAGGCATTCCTTGAAGTCCGGGAGGACCCTGAGCGCCAGGAGCTCCTGAGGCACCAGCATCACCCTAAGAAAGCAAGAAAAAAAATCATATTCCTCAGGGGTTTGATTAGTTTTTTGGGACATCCTCTGGATTGGATCTGCCATTCGCAGTAAATGTGTGGTATCACTTCAACAAAGTGTGTCAGGACAGGTGAGACTCACCTTGGCACCATCGTTACCAGCTGAACCAGGAGAACCACGAGCACCAACAGGGCCAGCAGGGCCAGGGGCACCACGCTCACCAGGGAATCCTCTGTCACCCTGGGTAAAAGGTAAATAGAGATACCATCCATCACTTGTCCATCTCACAAATCTAGAACTAGAATAAGAATTATGGGCTATGTGCCATTTGGGGATCATGGTGTAGATACTCACTCTGGATCCAGAAGGTCCAGGAGCTCCAGCCTCTCCAGGAACACCCTGTAATAGGCCAAATAAAGCAAATCAATATTGTGTTGCATGGCACTTTCATTTCTAATGAGGGTTTCCAAGAGACTTAATTGCTGTTGCTCAAAGAAAGAGCATGTTTATGCATAGTCTCCTTGCAAGCAATGCTGAACTTTCATTAATCCCCTCTAATCATGTTAGATCTTTGGTTCACATCTTCTGGTTTACTGTATATAATAAACAGCAGTTCCATAACTTACTTGCTCACCAGCCTTGCCAGGCTCACCAGTAGCACCCATAGGTCCTGACTGACCCTGTCATTTAGATGCACAAAAAAGAGATTAGCACATTGATGCCAATGTCTATAACAAAATAGTGTGTATTGAGTGGATGGGATGTGTAAAATGAGTTGGCACACTCACCTGGAATCCGGGAGGACCAGCAGGTCCCTGTTCACCTCTCTCACCAGCAGGCCCCTATTCATGAAAACAATATCATGAGACACAGTGGTTCATTGAAGTAATTATACCTCATTGTTATTGTAAGTATTATTGTAAAGTAGTAGATGTAAGAACAATATAAGTTGAAGCTAATGTTGTATTTAAAGCCATTATATGAATATTTGAGACAGTTTGTATAATGTATTAGCAGGACCACTGTTTTAAATGAGGCTGAAATAATGTTAAATGACACGATGCATTATGGGATATTGAAGTGCTACTCACAGAAGGTCCAGTAGCACCAGGGGCACCAACATCACCGTCCTTACCGGGAGCGCCCTATAGTTAAGCATAAAACACAATAGAATAAGGCCCAGACTAAGGGTGAACCAAAAAGGGTAAAAGATAACTGTGGTGTGTAAAACAAAAGCACAGATACTTACAGTGGCACCGACAGCACCCATCACACCTCTCTCACCCGGTTTGCCACCCTCACCCTGCACAGAGGCAAAATTAACATCACTCTTAAAAATATTTTTGTAACAAATGTACACTGAACCAGAACTCAAAAGTTTCTTAGACATAAAATATAAGCTATCAAGGTGTGACTGTCTGCATTTTGGCTATGCAGTGAGAATACTCACATTTTATAGTGTAGTTTGTTTCAAACTGAAAGAGTCAAGAGAGTTTAGTGCACTCACAGCAGCACCCTTAGGTCCAGGGAATCCCATGACACCAGGCTGTCCTCTGGCTCCAATGGGGCCAGGTGGTCCAGGGCGGCCATCTTGTCCAGCATTGCCCTATTAAATATAAAGCAAAAAGACCTGTGAGCTTTGATCCTTTTCTACAGATATCTGGGTATGAGATGGTATGTATGAATGAATGATAACACTTTTCAATAAGGTTTCATTAGTTAACATTAGTTAATTACTTACAATGCTTAAGTCTAGTCCCAGACTAACATGCATGTTTGAGTTGAGTTTTAAAGCAACTTGCTCTGACATAGCTTAAAATACGTGACTGTCATTGTTTTGTCTCAAGATTCACACCAGTAGTGTTTTTTCTAAAGAACGTTTATAAAAGCTACTTTAATATCCTAATTGAACTACAGTCTAATCCTGGCTTAATCTATGCCCTGTCTGTGAAACCAGGCCAATGGTTTGACTGATTTAAGTGTCTTTTTTTAAACCAAATTTTCTTTAAATGTTCTGGAATAAACAATCTAAGGTGTCAAAATCAGTTTTATGCTTGATATTGTTGGATTCAGAGGTGTAAGAAAAGGTTCAGAAACTAAAAGTCCTCCTCAGTATTTTGTTCCAATCACCTGGATTTGCTAATTAGCTCAGTTTTTTTAAGCCAGGATATAGAACTAATTGATTAAACTAAAAAGCTGGCTGAGTTCATGGGTGGAATAAACATATGGCAGGACTTCTGACCCCTGGACTTTACACCTCTGGTTGGATTTCAAACACCGGATCAAACCAGTAGTATACTAGACCGCTTTAGCATGCATTTGGGTTATCTATTATAGTGTAGTTGGTTTGTTGTGACATTATGGAGAATTGTGTGGGGACTCACAGTTGGTCCGGTCTTTCCATCAGGTCCAGGGCTGCCAGGGCTACCAGTCATTCCCTGTAATTGGCACGAAGAGAGAGGGGGTCAAACACTGACATACAAATACACAATCAATCCCACCAATAACATATATATATCATTCCCGTGGATGCCAATTTTCTCACCTTGGATCCTGGCATACCAGGTTCACCATTGCGGCCAGGCTCACCAGTGGCACCCTTAGGTCCAACAACTCCAGGGCCTCCACGCTCACCAGTGGCACCCTGTTACAGAGATCAGAAAGAGTTGCACAATTTACCATTGATGAAATTTGATATATAAATATGGTAATATCCTAAACAGATTGTCTGCCTATTTTCTGTTTAGTTGCTAACTAAAAAGGATGTTAAATAGTATGAAACATTTTGTATCTTTTGTAGACCCACCTTAGGACCTGCAGATCCATCAGCACCAGGGAAACCACGAGCACCAGGAGCACCCTGCACAAAGAGGTGTGTAATTTTTAAGGTCTAGGCCCTTTTGAGATTCTTACTGATATTTTCGATTATCTGGAGAAGTTTAAGTGTGGGTACATACACGTTCACCAGTGGGTCCACGGCCACCAATAGCACCGGGCTCACCACGGGCTCCTCTCTTGCCTTCCTCACCAGGTGGGCCAGGGGGACCCTGAACTCCTTGGGCACCCTGGGTAAGCACACAAGAAAAAGGAAGATGTTAGAAATGAAAGAGACAGTCAGATTAGAAATCAATTATTGTAAAATAGTTGCTTTTTCAGTCCTAAGGCACTGTTTTTACAAAGCTGTGGAATGTTTCAACTAAATTTGCATGATAAGATTGATATAAAATGGAGTTTTAGAAACAATGAAGAGTGTGACAATGTTTTCTAGATCAAATAAATGAAGTTTATACTTACAGCCTCTCCCTTAGCACCACCCTCTCCTTTGGAACCAGGGGCACCGGCCTCACCCTGTAAAATGTAAAAAGTAATTGTGTGAAATAATTCACATTTTGTTTGAAAAAATGTGGCTGATGATCTGAGAAGAAATAGACACTTACGGTGTTACCCTTAGGACCAGGGGCACCAGAAGCTCCAGCAGGTCCAGGAGGACCGCGAGGTCCAGGGAAACCAGGAGCACCAGCAATACCAGGAGTGCCCTGCAGGTGGCAGCAGAGAGTAACAAAGATATGCCGTTAATTTACTAACACCAAAGTTCTAATCCAGGAAGACGAAATATATTGGCCTAAAGAAGAACTTTTATCAACAAGAGCATTTGATTAAACTGATACTTACAGGAGCACCCTTGGGACCAGCGGCACCATCAGCTCCATTGTTACCCTACAGTAGAAGGAAAGCAAAATGGACAAGGTGGTTAGGACTGAACTGCACAAATAATTGAAATGTAAAACTGAAAAAAATATGATATTATATTTGGTGTTTGCAAAGATTTACTCACAGCGGGTCCAGCAGCACCAGCAGGTCCAGGGTTACCAGCCTCACCACGGGCTCCCTGGGGTCCCTCTGCACCACGAGATCCCTGAGCACCAACCTCTCCCTGGAGAAAGCAAAGAGCAAGAGTGAGATGGGTCAACATTACACTTAAGTAGAGCTACACGGGGCATCTCAATTCTCAGTGTAAATGAAGAATTGTGTTTATAGTCCATAAAAAAACCTTAAGATGATCACTATCTCTATGACGCTAGAAGATAAGTTTGTATGTCATCTCAAGTTTCAGATAGATGACTTTCTATTAATTTATCTATTGTGGATTATTCAAGCTCCAAACAAATAATATATTCAAATAAATAAGCTTTGACCTACTAACACATTTCCAAAGATCAACGCTTCATTCATTGTTGGCCTACATAATCGAGATGATTGACAGAGTTATCGAGAACACCGACATCTGGCTCTATTAGCCCACCTTGTGGGACTCTAGCTATGTGTTTGGTTTGATATGGAGTTTGAATTTGTGTAATCATGTGAACAAATGAGAGTTTTTTTTTTTTTTTTTTTACCTTAGCTCCAGGGCCACCAGGGAATCCTGGGGGACCAGCAGGGCCAGTTGGGCCCTAAAAATAGAAAAAGAAAAGAAATTATATTAAGTTTTTTTTTTTTTACTCATCATCATTTTTCAGATTAATTCAGATCTGGTGTCTTTACAAAAAGAATCTGGTCTATTTTATTTTAAAAAAACAACAACAAAAAACTGCTACTTACAGGAGGACCAGCAGCTCCAGCGGCACCATCATTACCACGAGCACCCTGAACATTTGAGAACATTGAGAAGTGGTGATTATTTGGAAGTCATTCATTATGTATCTATTGAAAGTGTAATCTGTGCTATGGAGAGGACAGGATTTAACTCTGTTTTATGTTTGAAGGAATCTCGATCCAAAAGGTGCAGTAAACCTTTGAAAAATGTGGTTAAGCTACTGTGAAATGCTCAATATCCAGGCCTGTCCTTTGTTAACAAGGTACAGCATGTTACATCTATAAATAATGTATAACACTGCAACATAAGTCATATATCAGGACAATAATAAAGTACAGATCACTTCAGGGTTTCAAGGTTATAAGGGTTACTTACAGCAGAGCCAGGAGGACCAGCACGGCCTCTCTCGCCAGGCAGACCACGAGGACCCTGGAAAACAGATTTACATTAGAAAAAACTGCAAATGTGGATTTTGAATTTGAGAGAAACAAATTTGCAAAATAGCATGAAAGTCATGCTTAAATATGCAAATCAAGTGCGAATAGATGATCCTTACCATAGCACCAGGAGTTCCGTTCTCACCAGGGGAACCAGCCTCACCCTAATGGGAAAAGCAGGGTGTTAACTGGTCTGCTTACTGTGAAATTTAGGGTCAAAGTGTAATACTGATTTTAAATTCTGATTTCACCTTAGGTCCAGCAGGGCCAGAATCTCCCTTAGCTCCATCTAGACCGCTGAATCCCTGAGGTACAGAGGATGCACGTAAAGATTTAATTCATGTAGACATAGGTTGATAGTCATCAAACGAGAGGAACCCCTCCCTAGAGCTAGAGCACTCACTCTGTGTCCCTTGATGCCTGGAAGTCCGGGGGTTCCGGGGAATCCACGAGCACCCTAGGGAGAAAGAGAAAGGCAGAAGGATTTTACACCCTTTTCTCCTTTTGTGGGTCAAACACCATAATGCTAATAACTAATGGAATGCAATTATAACAACAGTGTTTTCATTCGGAAATCCTGTGAATAGCAACACTCACCTGTGCGCCAGGGGCTCCGCGCTCACCAGGGCGACCGGGTTTGCCAGACTCACCCTACAGAGTCAGAGAAAAACAGATGAGAAAAGGAGAAAGAAGCTGAATCACTGGTTAAACCCTAGAATGAATTATGAGAAATGTTTGCTATTTCACTGTCACTATGTCCTGATGTTTCTTTATCTGTTTCTCTATGATGTTGATACGTTTAATGCTCGGCTCCCCAAAGTGTTAGATGAACAATATGCTGTACTATAACTACACTGTATTAACTAATGTAGTAAAAAAAAAGGTTCTTACATCATCATAAACCAAAATCTAAAAATGATGTGAATTACTTACATCCTCTCCGTTCTTTCCAGGGGGACCAGCAGCACCACGGGGACCCATTGAACCCTAAAGCAGGAAAGCAGCAGAAAAAAAAAACAAGTTAGGAAAACCATTTGTGTCCATGTGAGTGTATTTTTATGTTTCACATTGTGGCGGCATGAGTGAGTCACACTTTGGCAGAGTGAATTATCCAGATGAAAAAAGTGAAATATTGACTAAAATCTAGGTGCCTGAGGTCAAGATTCATGAACCCTGTACCATTTTGACCTACTGGAGTCACATATCTAAGTAGGTTAGATTAATATTAATGTGGGTGAATGTAAATGGGTAAAGTGACCTCAATTGACCTCAGATATGTACTGTGTGTTTGATTGGATAGATGTACAGATTATTTGTTTAGATACTCACAGGAGCACCAGCCTCGCCAGGCTCACCAGGGGGACCAGTAAATCCTTGGGGTCCCTGTAGAGGAGGACAAAGGGCACAAGTCACAAAAAGCACAAGCCTGAGGAACACTGTTTACAGTGCGAGAGCGAGATTACATGCTAAAATAAGCATTGAGGAAAAAGGTTGTAGCTCATTTAGACTTCCTGGGTGGATAAAAATGAATAATAAAATGATAAAATAATTAAAAAAACTAATACAAATTAAATGTATTCTGATTTTCCCAGGTCCGAAATTGCAGTAATCAAACTAATTTCACAAAGATTAAATTGAAAATGACAACAAATAAAAAAGGGGGTTTTATGAAAAACATTAAAAATGCATGGTGCATATTTATATTTATCTATTCATTTAAATATGACTTCCAATATGGAACTGTTTAAAACATATTATATGTCAGGATGACAAGACTTTTAAGAATTGTACTCACAGAAGCTCCAGGAGGCCCAGGGGGTCCACGAGGGCCTGTAGGTCCCTGCAAAAAAAAAGAGAAAAAGGAGATACAGTCAGTAAACCTGACAAAGTAACAATTGGTGACCATATTGTTCAAGTGATATTTTGTTTGAAGCTACATGCTACACATGCCTTGTATTGGGCTAAAGTGAGTTCTGTTTAGATCAAGAATATACTAAGCATGTGTTTGAAGTGCAGCAGCTGATTTGATGCTGTCTGTTATAAAAAGATGAATGGTGATTATATAGAGAGATAAATAAGTGGACATGCATATTGTACATTTATTGAAGTGGTATTTGCATCACTCAGGGGTTTGTAGGATGCATGCATGTAAAGGAATATGTGTCGGTTAGCATGTGTGCATTTTTACCATGGGGCCTGGGACGGCCATTCCACCTCCGGATTTCTCATCAAAGCCACCAGACATCTGAGGAGAAAAGTTCTGTGGAGGGACAAGAAGAAAAAGCAAAGACCTTGTCAGTAATTTGGACTGGGTCCATTTAGTTCTTACAAAGGATGAGATGAGAGACCCTTAAAAGGGATCTGTGCTCATCTCAGCACAGGAGAGGATGATACGTAACTGAATGTATCTAGCAGGCTCATGTTCAGGGGCTTATCTTAAACTTCATCCAAAGCTTTGCATGCCTGTGTGCAACTGTAGGTACTGCCCCAAGGGTGCTGTCCACTTTAATGGTGCTGAAATGTGTCAGCCCTGTGACCTAAAGGTGTTTTAAATGTGATCTGATTTCAGATTCTGGCCTAGACAAACTCTGGAAGTTTTGCACCTGGCCTGAAGGTACATTTAAGTTACACCTTTTACCGGTTGGAGAAATTTAGTATTTTCCCACTTTAGGATAAGATACTTACTCCACCAAGGCCAGGAGGTCCAGGGGGGCCTGGGGGCCCAGGAAGGCCAGGCTGTCCAGGGATTCCATCATTGCCAGCAGGGCCGGCAGGACCCTGTTTAAGGTCAAAAGAAGGGAAAATTAGGATTTAAGGGGATGAGGCAGATGCTGCACTATGGCACAGAAAGGTTTGTACAACTGAGTCCAGCTCACATTAAAGCCCTTACAGTTCAAAATGATTCACCACATGTATAGATCAGTCCTTTTTACTTGGTAGAGGTAAAATGGTGGAAAGTGGTGGGCTGATATATAATTCGGTTGTCTTTTTACATTACATATAGGCCAAATCATCTTTCTGCCTCATCACAAGAGTAGCTAAAACACCACAATCTGCATGTGCTTGTAGCATAGAAGTAAAGCATATCATTAGTGCTGCTGGTACTTTCTGAGTATGATTACTTCTGATATATATATATATATATATATATATATATATATATATATATATATATATATATATATATCATGCATAACCATGCATTATAAACCATGCATAACCTTGCTAAAAAACACTTGAACAACTCAAAATTTTAAATAAATCAGATTAAAACTAGTTTTAGATCAAATCCAATGTCAGTCAGATAAGCTATAAAAAAAATGTATAACTAACTATGAGAAATGTAACATTTAGCATATAGTTATATAACATACACATACATACATACATTATATATATATATATATATATATATATATATAGAGAGAGAGAGAGAGAGAGAGAGAGAGAGTTTTTAAGCATTATATATATTTTTTTTTTTTTTTGTGCAGTGCTAATGACAGATGATTTTGAATTACATGTTTTTTTTTGTCTTCAAGAACTTAAAAGATGTTCATCAAGTAAACAAAACCCTTGATGAGGCAATAAACGGATGCATAAAAAGAGAGAAATATAAACCTACCCTGTCACCCTTCTCACCGGGAGAACCTCTAGGTCCCTAAGAGAGAGTGATGAACACAAATGAGTTTTAATTTAATTTAATTTAATTTAATTTAACACTTTTAATTAACTAGTTTAACATGAGTTCAAAAGATGCCTTGAGCATGCTGTACTTATTGCAATATACTGGACAATTCACAAGATTCTTCTATGAAGCAATGAACTGAAAACTTATTTGAGGCAATATAAGCTGATAAAAGTAAAGCAACATTTACCTCAACACTGGGTTCCTGGAAATCTATACAATTGAGGGGGGGAAAAGAAAAATTAAAATCATATAAAAACGGAAATTAATTAGATGCTTATCAATTCTAATCAACAATCAGTCTAACAAGTGAGTCTCTGGTTTTCCCCAATTAAATTTGAGGCTTTGAGCCTTGATTTAGGCCTACTAGACCAAGAACCAAGCGACAAATTAATCCAGTGAATAACCATAAGGCTTGAAGCTTGAAGGTCATATTTAAAAATCCAAGGGAGTGAATGTTGTGGATCCATAAGAATGTTCCCAGACATTTTTAATGGGGGAAGTGGTGGGGTTGTTTTGTTTGCCCAAGGTAAGGGGGAATAACCCCCTAATGCGTGAGAATCAAGGCGTCGTACCGTCGTCTGGGCAGACGGGGCAGCACTCGTCGTGGGGAATCACTGGGTTGGGGCAGTCGGTCGTGTCCTCGCAGATCACCTCGTCGCACATAACGGTGCCACTGTCGCACACGCAGATTTGGCATGGCTCTGGTTTCCAGACGTCCCTGTCATTGTAGACCTGGCCGTCCAATGTGCAGCTGCCACTTGTGCCTATAACGAGTAAAAGAGCTGCATGAGTGTAAAAGTAGAAATGTAAACGTTTGACTGTCATCCGATTTTAAATATTCAGGTGTGTTTCTTGTTTACAGTCGTCCACGTGAGCCTAAATCAGTGACGGAAGGTGGGAAATGCTGATAATGTAGGCTACTTTAAGTCATCTTTAAATTACCTCCAGATCTCTAAACTTAGATCTTACAAGGGAAATGTGAAGGATTTGGTCCACTGAAAGTAGGCCATCTCTTTAGCATTTTCCTTTGAAAACATTTCCCGTAGACGTGCATGGGAACAGAATAGCGGATGTTAACGCACACCTTTACTTTTGCATGAAAGTGTTTGGTTTGAAAATGACCCCTAGGTGGCGTAGTGCCGTTAGGCCCAGGTTCCATTATTCAGTGGGAAAAGCTTGAGGGAAAATTTCCACGTCTGCTGAAGCTCACCGTCCATCATGAAGTAGGCCTAATTGAAAACTGTCGACTTGGCAACGGCTAACGTTTTCCTTCAGTGGAAAGTCTGCTGGGTCCGCATGTGTTTTCAATCACCATAACAGAGGGGGGAAAGGGAAAGGGATGGGGTGGGTGATTGTCAAAATATGATGTCATTGCACATTTAACCACCAAGTGGCGCTGGGATACTGCCTGAAAAACGTAAGCCCTTCAGATGTAAGGGTCTGGAATATTAATTAAAAGTAAAAACAAAAAACATTTTAACTATTATTCTTTCGTTATTATTGTACAGAAAATCACGTAGTTTTGTTTTAATGTAGGCTACATAGCAGACTTCACTATCCAGTTTGGAGAGATGCTTATCCAAGAGTGAGATCATCTCTTTTTGTTTGGAGAAAACTTTTTTAAATGGATGTCGCCCATGTCCAGATTATTTTGCTGGAATTTAACATTTATATTGTTACCAAGTTGCTTGGTTTCCCCCCAACTGGGCAATTTTATCACTAAGCAATGACTTCTGAATTTGTATTTATCTCAAAGTTTTTGGTTCCAAATTTTTTTTTTTCAGTTAATTTTCAAGTATTGAGCACATTATGGACTATTTGATCTTCTCTTCCCTGTCTACTTTTCTCATATAGCAGCTGTTGAGGACAACACATTGCGCGTGGAGGAGAATCTCCAAAACCTGTGCCAACTTGACTCCAAAGGCTCGCGCATGCAGAGCGTGAAAAGGCCCAGTGGGTCTAATGCATATCCAGACTAAGCAAATTTTCTTCTTCCATTCCAGAAGAAAACATAATCTATGATAAAGGTTATAGGAAAACGCCTGCATTACTTTTTTTTTGGTAGTCCTGAGAGAATAATTTCTCTTGCTGTTTCCTTCTAAAGCATCACAAAATAGCATCACTGCTTCAATTTTGCACCCACTAACCTCCAGCAAAGCTTTAAAAAATGTAGAAAAGTTATACTTACGATCATCCTCGCCTTGTCCTCTTGCCAAAAGCACCGTTGCGCCTAGCAACAGCGCCAACCGAATATCCACAAAGCTGAACATGTCTAAATATTAGACATGTAGACTCTTTGAGGCGAGGGAAGTTCTTTTTTTTCCTTTAGACTCCAATCATACACGGTAGGGTCC
Organism: Tiaroga cobitis; assembly: GCA_030578255.1. Classification (NCBI taxonomy): domain Eukaryota; kingdom Metazoa; phylum Chordata; class Actinopteri; order Cypriniformes; family Leuciscidae; genus Tiaroga; species Tiaroga cobitis. The sequence goes on from CM060593.1 coordinate 17,516,649, forward strand.
GGTCTTCTGTGATTCCAATCCAGACCCCAGCAGAAACTCCCTACTGCCTAAACCAACTCTAGGTCCTGGCTTTTATACCCCAAACTTTCTGGGAGGTGCCGGGCGTAGATAACTCAAGCATGTTCACGTTTAATAGAATAGCGTCCCTCCTTCACCGGACAGGGGGGCTGTCTTCACAACGTTTTCAGAACTAACATCTGAAGAAACCTGATCTCTAAATAAAAAGGTGAGGGTTTGCTCTCAAAGCTTATTTTTGGTGAAGCTAAGTTGTGTGCCAAGGTGACCACCTGTATTGTGGGCATATCGTATCGTTTCAATATTGAATTCTGGAAAGACCTATTGACCAAAGACTTTCTTCAGATGAGGACTTGGAGACGAGGACCACGCAATGCTTTCTGAACTAAATTTGTTATCGTTTCTTTACTAATTTGTATACCGACGGAACAATTCTGTTTTATAGACATTAGTTCAGTTAATTTTTTTCATTAGTCGATTTCTTCTGCCAAGTATCTATCTATCTATCTTTCTATCTATCTATCTATCTATCTATCTATCTATCTATCTATCTATCTATCTATCTATCTATCTATCTATCTATCTATCTATCTATCTATCTATCTCAGTCTATTATTATTAAAATAGCGTTTCAAAAGTTATTAATGTAGGCCTATTGTTTATAATTATTATTTGCCCCAGAAATTATTTCCCAAATTTATTTCGTTTTGTTTGTTCTATGAAAGTAGTTGTGTTTGGTAGGCCTACATCTTTGAAATGTATAGGCATTATATTCTGATGCTGATTCAGGGTGGACACATTTTCTTGTTAATAAAAGCAAAACAACAACATTGTCTTTTTCTTTTAACTGGTCACCATGATATCTGTCATTTAGGCGTAGCCTGCTCGATTTTATGATTGATAAATTCCAGGTGTTTCAACTCAATTTTCGTCATCGACAATTAAATTATACGTGGTCGAAAAGTTGTCAACTTGGCATCATTTTGGTTTCACTATACAACTTAAGGCAACGGCTGAACTTCTTTTTTTCAGTTTTAGTGTGCATTTACTTTTTATAAAAAATATATTTGTTACAGTGAAGGAAACCACATTTGTAATAAGAAAGAAAGAAAGAAAGAAATATTGCCCAGACTATAATAACCGAATGCGCTCTTAAAGGTGCACATCCTTAATACGCGGCCACGCACGAGCCATAAAAAGTGATTTGGCTTGCGAGCGGCTGCATCTCTCTTCCGCAGACACGTCGCACCTCTGGAACTGACCAATCTGAGCTAACGCCCCCCCCCCCCCCCCCCCTCCCCCCCCCCTCTCTCTCTCTCTCTCTCTCTTCATCTTCATAGCAGTGTCTCATCCAAGAGTTGCGTCTGCCTCCCTATTCGGTTCAGAATAATGCCGATGAAAGGAGTCGCGAGCCTTGAGAGAAAGGGAGGGAGAGAAAGAGAGAGAGAGAAAACGCCACCTCATCGCTTTCAAGTGCACGTAGGGTCAGTCGCGAGGAAAGCACTTGTGCTACATTCACACACATGGGAAGTCAAAGCAATATGAATTACCTAGGCATAATTGGAGGCTGTCAAGGGGTCTTTTTTACTTGTATGCAGTTCAGAATGCACGTGTTCTCAATATGCTTAAGTAGTTTATGTGCATAAATTACTGAATGAATGAATTAATTTACATTATTCATTTAGCAGAGACTTTTATCCGAAGCAACCTATACAAATAATTAAAAGCCAACAGAAGATAAAATTATTAGCATTAGTATTACTAAATTTGAGTTCAAAAGCTAAATAATTATAACTGTGAAATGAGATATAAATTTTTATTTTCTTTGGTAAAATGCACCAAATCACTGGCAACACTCACTGACCTCTCTAAAAATCCACAAAAATGAATTATTTTTGCTTATAATTTGTTCCCCCATCCAACAATTTTCACAAAAATAGTAACCGAACATATTTCAAATGAAAGGCATAGAAATGAAACTAGAATGCTGCCAAAGGCTTGCCCTTTCTACTGAACAAAACAGCAAAAACACATTCATCTACCTATAAATAACTAAAGTCACAGAAACAGACGTATAATTAAGTTATAGACGATTTCTGAAGATTGAAAATGTATTTATTTAAATGTTAAACATTCTTTGATGCTCAAAGTCAAGCATATGAACTTCGCACTGCCAACCATAAAGACATTTCGGTAATAGTGTCAGTCAGTGGCAAACTTATGAGTGACAAAAAGTGCACAATGTTATGCTAAAGATATAAAATGCTCATATTCATGCCTTCATACCCAGCATATATACCCAGCCATTTGTTGTCAAGAAATGTGCAGAAAAGTCTCTTTGCATGGCCCTGTCATTTGTCTAAATACTATAAATAAAGAAATATGCAGCAGTGGCCAAAGTAGACTTGAAAATTTATGAAAATGGATGCAACCACAAGAAGCCAAGTATTAGTGTTTAGCCTGGTAGAGCAAAGCCTTCTGGGAGCTCTCACATTGTCCAAAGCCAGCATGAACTGCAACAGAGAAAGAGCCAAGCACAACACAGCACAGACGGTTTCTAAAGATGTGACCTGGAAAAGGCAGCAGGATAGAGGGAAGAAGAAGAAGAAGAACTTTTCATTGGGCCGAAAAATATATCTGGTTGGTTTTGTAACACAACAAGTGGTTCGTATGGAACTAGTAGCTACTGTGCTAAATAAATTTACTTGAGTAAACTAGGCCCGGTTTCACAGATAGGGCTTAGATTAAGCCAGGATTAGGCCGTATAGTTTAATTAGGATATTTATGTAGCTTTTATAAACGTGCCTTTGGAAAAAAAACATTACAGATGTGCATCTTGAGACAAAACAATGACAGTAACACATTTTAAGATAAGTCAAAAGTGCAAGGTGCTTTTGGCTCAAATATGTATTTTAGTCTGGGACCAGATTTACCGGTAAGCCTTGTCTGTGAAACTGGGGGTAAGACAATTAAAAAGTTATTTTTCTTCATGTAAGCTGATAGGCTAACCCGATCTCATGGCAATTCGTACGAATTTTACGAGGTGGCTAATTCGTACTAATTCATACGACCTCACACGTACGAATTCATACGTTTTTTGCTAAATCATACATCTTTAATGAGTTGCCTAATTCATATGAATTCGTACGAATGACCTATACCTGACCCCGCCCCTAAACCTACCCATCACGTGGGTTTAGATCGTACAAATTGGTCGTGAGATGGCGTTGGATAGGCCTCTGTGTCTGGACATTTAAATGGGTAGTTCACCCAAAAATGAAACGTTTTTTTTTTTCTTTTCATACAATTAAATTCAATGGTGTCCAATGTTGTTTTGGATCACACCGTTCTTCAAAATATCTTCTTCTCCGTTTTTCCATTCCAGTGCGCTACTTTTCCATAGTTTATTTTATGTACACACACGGTAGACAGACATCTTTAACCATTGTGCTCGTCTTACATCTTTTGCAGTGTCTCGTGCATGACACAGTGTTATAAAAACGTGGCGCTAAAGTTAAATTAAATTCAACAACAAAAAAAGCTGCCCTGCATCTTGAAAGTGTTCTGTGCAAATGGCCTCTTACACATGCAGGTTTGGAAACTAGTGAATGGGTTAGTGAATTATAGAATGTTCATTTTTAGGTATTGCACATTAGGTATAGGTATTTTAAACCTTTTGAACGTCAACAAACACATATTACTCTTTCATTATAAACCAGAATCAAGCTAAACACTAGGATTTCATAGGCTACATTCATACTTGAGGAAAAGGGACACGCTGGCGCTGCAGCATTGAGGAGCTTTCCGACCGTCTTGTCATTACACGGCAACCGGCTCGGTCTTGCACGGTCGGAGACTCTGTGCTTTGATAGGCGGGTGTCTGTCCTGAGCAAACAGGTGTTGTGACCCACCCCACGCTTTCATGATGCAGAAGGCCTGCTCTCCAAAAATACCAGCCTCACTCTACTCCTGCTTCCACAGCTGTTCCTCTTTTGGAAAGTGCTTATCCTCTTTATGGTTCGCAGTCCTGCACACACATGCACACGCACACACTCTCAATATGATAAAGGATCTGTGGACCTGGAAATACGGGAAGCATGTGCTAAAGGAATGGGGGGGTGACTGTAAAACACTGATAAATCACGTTGAACGCTCATCAGGAGATTGGGTTTGTTTTATTTTACATTAAAACCAAGTCAAGGTTCTCCAAAGTTACTCTGTGTAGTTTGGATGATTTTCATCTCAGCCCAATTCTTCAAAGCTCTGCTTTTTTTCTTGGAAATTTTGTTTGGTTACTCCAAGTTCCTCTAGTTTGAACAGAGTTTGATTTAATGGCATGAGGAAACCACATACTACAACATAGATGAAACTGTTTCTAGCAAACTGTTGTGTCGCAAAAACGACACGCTTGAGTCTAAATCGATCTGTTTTTTTGCAGAATGTTCTGGAAGTAGCTCCAAAAAGCCCAATTAAAGGATGCATGCTTGCTTTCTCAAACAACATGTGCATTGGCTGCTATGAGGACAACAATGTAATTGTTTTTAAGAGTGGTGTCTTGGCAAAAGTACATTTAACCACAATGTTTTTGCCAACGAGTCGATATATGTTATGATACCCTTCTCAATATAGTTCCCTTTTATGTTACACACCATGCAGGGTACTTGGATCTCTGAATTTTATTGACTACATTTTACTACATCCATTATAGCACATACCCCCAAGTACTGAAATATAAAGTACACAAATAGCTGGTCTTTATGCAATAACTTTAGGTTACAAAATAAGTCAGTAATTATGAAGGGTGTAAAGTTCTTAAATTCTGGTGATACTCGAAAAGCTTGCAGATTTCAACACATTAACAACAGTATCTTTGCAGGAACAGTGGCCTGCATTTACTGGATTTTCAGAGGAATTGATTGATTGAAATGTAGGCTCAATCCAGACACAATGGGGGGGAAACTCCTAGCCCAGGAACGCCGGCTCACCAGTAAGAACTCCACTGAATTGGAAATGCAGATGAGACAAGTGGAGAAGTATTTTTAGTTGATTCTGAAATTGGTGACACATTGCAATAAGGGTTGATTCATTAACATTAGCTGATACATTAGGAGTCATTAAATAACAATATACAGTTTTACAGCATTTATTAATCTAGGTTAATGGCAATTTATTAATACACTTTTGTTAATTATTAACCGATTTATACAACTATAAATATTTAAATGGTTCAAAATGATACCTAATGCATAATGATTTGTTACTTATTGTACACTACACTTTAGGGTCAGTAAGATTTTTATTTTATTTAGCAAGGATGCATTAAATTGATCAAAAGTGACAGTAAATACAGTAAAAATGTATAGATGTCCATTTCAAATAAATGCTTTTCGTCTGGACTTTCTATTAATCAAAGAATCCTGAAAGAACCAAAAAAAGTGTCCACAAAAATATTAAGCCGCGCAACTTAATATTTTTTCAACATTGATAATAATAAGAAATGCTTTTACTGTATTTTCGATATAATACATGCAACCTTGGACTTGAGAAGACACTTCTGGCAAAATATTAAACAATTTCATCAATCCCAAATGTGTGAATGCTAGTGTATTACTGTAGAAAACCTTTTCATATCTACAGCTAAAAGTTAATAATTCCTTTATATAATCGTATGGATGTTATTTTTAAACATAAGCAATTATTGCTTGCTCAAACTAACTTGGGTCTCTGTGTTTTACTTGTGTCTATATACACTACAGTACACACTACACCGGAAAATAGATTTAGGGAGCATCTCTAATGGCAAAAAAATGAGGAGACATGAAGCAGTCATGTCATTTCCATGTCCCGCCTCCCTTGTCCTTCTCATGATGATTTCTTTAGTGTTTGTGGTGGATGCCTTCAGCGTTCACAGAGTTTACAGAGCTACAGTGCCAGAAAGGCACAGCATTGAAATAGAAACTGGCATTTTCAGAACCTCCTCGTCTGACCCTGGTCTTTGTAATCTATAGTTCTGTGGTCAGTCTCTTCGAGGTCAGCTAGTGATTATGGGTGGAGTCCCACACTGGATTGAGAAAAAAGGTTAGATCAGAGTAACTTCTTTCTTTCTTTCTTTCTTTCTTTTTCAAATGAATTAAAAAACAACTAGACTTTAATTGGAAATCACTGGATGACTGATTAAGATGCATGCAGGTTGCTTTTGAAAGGATTTTTACCACCAATCATATGTAAAACCTTCATGTGTTTGTAGTGAAAATGATTACAGAACTGTTGAGCTAAACGTTCTATTAAAGTGTGTACAAACACTACGAGTACTACAGAGTGTTGCTGAAGGCTTATGAATCCCCTGTGAACATCTGCTTTTTCATCACCCTTCATAACAGGGTCCTAATGAGTACAGTGTAGCTGTCCATGCTGACTGCCTGAACCAAAAGGTGCCTCGCTTTGAAGGCTTCGCTTTTATGAACGGAAGCAACTCTTTTGAAGAGCTGTTAAAGGACACATTTGCTGGGAGCATGGATGCACACACACACACACACACACACGCACACACACACACACACACACACATTCACAACACATAGTTTACACACATCTGCAGGGCAGGAACCGGCACACCAGGTAATGAGCATTAGAGCACAGCTTTAATGAAACACTCCACACCAGAGGCAAAGCTGCTCTTTTTTGAACCTTTCTCCACTTGTATCTATCTGAAATGAAAGCCTGAGTTTCTATCATCTAGAAAATTTGTGGTAGTACAGAAGGAGAAAGTGAAATTGAAAAATCCTGAAAAAAGGATCCTTCAGAAATCATTCTTATATGATGATTTGCTGCTCAAGAAATATTTATATTATTAATGTTGTTCAATGTTTTGTGGAATTTTCTGTAACATTAAAAACGTTTTTACTGTCACTTTTGATCAATTTAATTGCTCAATAATAATAATTCTAAAGCTAATGGATGGATGGTGGGCGACAGACAGACGGACGGACCGACGGACAGACAGACAGATAGATAGATAAATAGATAGATAGATAGATGTTGCAAACTGCAGAGAAGCAGCAGACACAGTAAGACAATAAGATCAGTCACACAACTGACATCACTGACATATAAAGCTGAATGATTAGATGCCCAGATGGGTTCATTGGATAATTCTTCATTGGAAAGATGGACACATTTCATAGGTTAGATGCACTACTATCTCTCTTTCTCTACTTGTAGCAGCTTGTAGACAGATGTTTCATTTGGCTGTGCTTGCCCAAGGCACTGCACAAGAAAAAAAGCTGCCTTGTTACGCAGGGGCCTTGCAGTGTGAGGGGGTCATTTAAGCATCAGGAAAAGTTCAATACAGTTATATCCTACAACCATGTGTAAAAATGGACATTTCCTTCCACTAAAATAAACTGAAGCCAATCTAAAATGAACGCCCCCATATTAAACCAAAGACATTGCAATTTCTCTGCCCCATAATAAGCGAGTCGCAAACTTAAGTCTAAGTATTCTTGTCCTGTCAGTCCGTCCGTCTCTCTGTCTGCCTAATTCTACTTCCTTACATTCAAATTTGAATGGCAAATACACACTGATTTTGCTACCTCCATTTAAAATCAATTCAAATTCTGGAACTGAACTACAATTTAAAAGGCAATTAAAACTGCACACGTCTGCATATGCACCGTGTTCACGCTGTGTGTTTCATTTAGTGTGTGTTTATTAGCCATGTGAAGTGCACGTCGGCTTGTTTGCGTGTGCATTTTGCATGTGTGCCAACCAGTAGCTTCTGGGTGTGAGGCACACTTCACAAGCTCCTGTTAGAAGTTAAAGAGCAACGAGAATGTGTTAGTTGGCGCCTGTACTTCTGTTGCTCAGCAGGTGAGCAGTCACACTTGCACATGCTTGTACAGCATCGGGTCTCACTCCAGAACTTCAGTGGCATTTAACAGCTAACAAAAAAATTCACAACGCTTGATCAAAGAGGCCACAAAGCGTGTATTGAATTCTGAAACAGCTTGCAGTCTGCAACAGCTATCTATCTATCTATCTATCTATCTATCTATCTATCTATCTATCTATCTATCTATCTATCTATCTGTCTATCTATCTATCTATCTATCTATCTATCTATCTATCTATCTATCTATCTATCTATCTATCTGTCTATCTGTCTGTCTGTCTGTCTGTCTGTCTGTCTGTCTATCTGTCTATCTATCTATCTATCTATCTGTCTATCTGTCTGTCTGTCTGTCTGTCTGTCTGTCTGTCTGTCTGTCTGTCTGTCTGTCTCTATCCGTCCCTCCGTCCCTCCGTCCATCCATCCATCGGTTTAAATAATTTGCATTACATAAATAGCAATTAAACAATTATTTATGTATTTAGCTTTAGAATTATAATTATTGAGCAATTAAATGGATCAAAAGTGACAGTAAAGACATTTATAATGTTACAAAAATTTCCACAAAACATTGATAATAATAATAAATGTTTCTTGAGCAGCAAATCATCATATTAGACTGATTTCTGCAGGATCGGTGACACTGAAGAAGTTCAGCTTTACCATCACAGGAATAAATTACATTTTATACATACAGTACATACATTATATATATATTCAAATAGGCCTATAGAAAACAGTTATTTTTACATTGTAATAATATTTCACAATATTACTTTTTTTTCTGTATTTTTGATTGAATAAATGCAGCCTTCGTGAGCAGAACAGACTTATTTTAAAAGCATGAAAGAATCTTACTGACAACAAACTTTTGAATGGTAGAGTGAAAAAACATTGATCAACCACACACTTGATTTTTTTTTATTAGATTCTTGAAAAAAAAAAAACAAACAAACAAAAAAACATTACTAACAATTATCATCATTGTCATAACATAATACAACAAAGTCCTCAGTCTCCCCAGTCTTTCAGTAACCACACATTTGAATATTGTGTGTGTGTGTGTGTGTGTGTGTGTGTGTGAAAAGCATGTATCAAAAGCATGTATTGATACATGCTGTGATATCATGTATCACAGCATGTATCAAAGCCCCACAGTATTGCCATCTGTGTACCATGGCACTGCCACAGCACTTTTTTTGTAAGGAGGGTGATGTGGATACACACCTGCAGAAAGGAAATGATGGGGATTCAGAGCCCTCTTCCTCCACACAGACAGCGTGTTTTACATCACTTGCTGTCTGGCCACCAGGTACTACCATGGCATCACTTCTGCTTTGATAATCTCTTCACGTTCCAGACTAATGACAGGGTGAAGGTGGGTGGTGGTGAAAGGGGGGATCTCGCTCCTGAGTGCCGCCCCAGAGACGACTGTACACGTCTGTCATTAGAGCAGAGGTAAAAATCATCCCACACAATTACAGGTGCCCTCTGTACACAGAAACTGGAGAGAAATACTGGGCTCTGGGGAACAGGTGGTTGACTTGAAGCTTAACACATTTGCGAAACTTCAGACAATACAACTTTTTATGGTTTAGAATTTGAATTCAATCGAATAACGGTCATATATACTCAGCAAAAAAGAAACGTCCCTTTTTCAGGATACTGTATTTTAAAGATCATTTTTATATAATTTGATAACTCCAAAATAAGCTTTACAGATCTTTATTGGAAAGTGTTTAAACAACGTTTGTCATGCTCGTTTAATGAACCATAAACAATTTTTGCACATGCACCTATGGAATAGTCCTTAGGACATGAAGGCCTGGTTCCACAGACAGGGCTTAGTTTAAGCCAGGGTTAGGCCTTATAGTTCAATTAGGACTTTTAAGTTTTATAAACGTGCCTTAGAAAAAACATCACTAGTGTGAATCTTTAGACAAAACAATGGCACTGATATATTTTAAGATATGTCAGTGCAAGTTGCTTTCAGTTAAAACAGCTCAAACATGCATTTTAGTCTAGGAATAGACTTAAGCTCACAGCACGAACTGGGAAATCTGTTGCAAATCCATGAAGATGAGATGCACTATAGGACTTAAAGCAGCTGTTGGACACCAGATTCTGACTGAGATATTGACCCTCCCTTTGTTCACGGTCTCATTATTCCATTTCTGTTCGTCAAATGTCTGTAAAAAAAAAAGAATTCAGTTAATGTTTCAGTTGTTGAATCTTGTTCATTAAAAAATTTACACAATAAGAAATTTGCTGGGGAAACAATCAGTTGAAAGCGGGAGGAAGTTTCTTTTTTAGCTGAGTAAATTTAATAGAAATCAGTCGACAATTAATAAACGATGGGGCAACCAATACCAATAGGTAATTCCTGTTAGAGCCCAGGCATTTAACTTAACTATGAATTCGTTATTTTCACAATTTTGAGAAAATGATCAGAATGAAACCTGAGAGAAGATGAAAATAAAGAGCTAAAGTTAGACATTTTTCAGAAATAAGCAGCTGATACTCACTCATGTGTGTATGATGATGCTAGTCATTCAGCTAGTTAAAGAGACACTCCAAAAGACACGACTGAATGTGATTGAAACTATTATTTAAAATACAGGGGAAAAAAGTCAATTACCAATAATAAAAAAGAAATTTTCATTATTGTAATATCAACAAGAAAACATGTTTGTTTTGAACATTTCCAGTAAAATAAAATAAAAAAAAATACATGGAATCGTAGTAAATAAATTGCAGAATAAATTTTAGATCTTACTTCAGGATCTGGGGCAAAAATAGCAACATCCAATCAGAAAATTCACGTTATTGGGGTTATTGTTAAAATTATAACTAATATGATTTCCATCTTAAAAAATGGAAAGTGTAATATTTTGATCCAATATTAAGACATATAGCCTATATGATGGGGGAAGGAAAGCATACTACATATTAGGAATGACCCAAATACTATTACTTGCTTGCACCAAATATTTTTATTTGCACGTGGACTCAGATCAATAACAGTGCAGGTACTTTTGAATTTTTATTGACCTTTTTATGTTATTTGCACTGTTTTATAGCTCAGGGAAGGACTCAAGAGTAGTTGAGGAAACATGGAGTCTGTTCGCCCTTTGCTGTAGAACACAGCAGGTGTTCAATGTTTGGGATAAATTTGACTTCTCCTCCGTGACTATTTGTGTTGGTTAGAAAAGAACAGCTCTTTGGTTGGAGGAGGAGACAAGGCTGTGGACAGCCACGTCTCCATGGGACTCTGCTGACAGAGGACTTATAGGGATTGAAACTGAACGAATGGAGGATTTCATGGATGTTGCTTAGGTGAGCTTTGCCTCCAGGTTCGATTCCTGCTGTTTCCATTAAGTTGAGACCAGCCGTTCTTGATGCAGTCCACCTGATATCACTTAGTTTAGTCCTACCTGCCCTCCCTGACAAAGGCTCCGGATGCTTGTTATGCCAGCTCTCAACACAAACACAGACAGCTCTAATGATTGGGCACGCTGGAGGCTGCAAAGCATTATGGAGCCGTGTGTGTGTGTGTGTGGATGTAAGAGCCGCCCAAGCCGGCAAAGCTGAAAGAAACAAGGTGGGGGCGTCTTCTGTGTAGTTCGCCGTTCACTGGGAGGGCAGCTGCAATTTTGACAATTCCAGAAAAATTCAAACCCTTTTAGTCAGTACAATCTGTGCAGTCCTTGTAAAAAATGTTCCGAATATCAAAATTAATGTGGCATGAGCTTTTGATTGACGTACATTATTGCTCAACCATGGCTGATCACAGCTCACACCAGAAGCGAACGAGGTTAAGGGACGACCTACAGAGAGAGACGAGAGAAAGAGACATGTAATTTACCAAAAGAGCTTGAAAGAGTGGAAGCAGGATTCTGTTTTACTTTGGTATAATTTAATCTCCTTTGCCTTGGACTGATTATGTGTTTTAGGTTTAGGCGAGGCTTCTTGTCTTTGGCTCTTGATTTTTTTTCTTTTTCTTTCTGTCTCTCTCTGTCCTGTTAAGTATCATAAGATTGATAAATTCATTCCACCAGTTTAAGTTCAGTGGCCAACTATTACAAGTGAACAACAAATTATCATCTGTATCTCACAGTTAGCTTAACTTGCTTTTTGTCATTTTAATAAGCTTTAATATTCTCTTAAAATGCAGTACAAATATTTGGCTTGTGTGTTCGTTTGCACACCACAAAATCTTACATGGCTTAATGAAATGGCTTCAACAAGGTCTGTTCTATTAAAGACCATCACTAGAAGTGCCTTTGCAGTGTATGGGATCTCCACAACTGCAGTCCATTAATTCAACGAGATGTGAGACTGACAAGAATAGTTAGTAACTCAAAATGGCACATCTTTGTTATAAATTATACATAAATCAACATTTGAATGCAGTTTGAACTGAATTAATAATAGAATAGTGTGAGGCGGAAAGTATAATATGTAGTACAGTGCTGTCTTGCAGCCACAATGCATTTATTTTTTGACACTTTTGCTACATTATTTGAGGACCACAAGGCTAATGACTGAGAAAGAAAGATAGAAAAGGAAATAGACAAAGAGTGAGTGAGTTTATGGAAAGTATTGTAGCACTATGCGTTTATGCTGCCAGAATTGAAAGCACAGAAGGAGGACACGAGGCAATAAACCCAGTATCACCTAAGTAAATGGTAGGGAATGAGGAGAAGAGATGAGGATTTCAGGAATGTAGGCGAGAGAGAGAGAGAGAGAGAGAGAGAGAGAGAGAGAGAGAGAGAGAGAGAGAGAGAGAGAGAGAGAAAGAGTGTGAGTTAGAGAGAAACAGAAGGAAAATAAAGTATTTTCGCCCTCCGACCACATGAATGCATTTACCCTGCTACTGTATTTGTCAATGATTAAGATGAGCTAATTTTGGTCTTTGTGCCCAACAGGTCGTAAAGGCAAACGAATAACCCTTACATTTAACACTCATAATGCTGGGCAGCTTGTGATACATTAGATTACGAACAAAACTACATTCCCACAAATGTGCACAATGGCCAACATGACATATTGATAAGTACACTGTAAAAAATGATCGTGATTTTAACGGTAAAACACTGTAAAAATGCAACAGTGAAAAACTGTTAATTGGTTAACAGAAAGTTTCCTTATTATATACGGTAAATAACTGTGATATATATAATGGTACATTTAATAAAATTTTACTGTAAAATACCGTTAAATTTACAGTTTTTGGAAGTGAAAAAGAACAAGTCATTGTATAATTTACAGTGAAAAAATGTAAATTGACATTCCCACAATTCCCTGCGTGACACTTCACATTTGATGTATTTTGTTTTTAAATCACTGTTTCTTCATAATTTTCTTATTTTTTTTCTAATCAGTTATGCACATTAGGGTTTTATGTTACATTTAGTGTTGTTAAATTAATGCTTATTGCATTTTTTAAATTTCAACATGTTACCATGATGGTGTTTAATGTTTGTGTGAATGACACTGTGCAGCTTCTGTAAATTAGTGTTAACTCTCTTGTGGATGAGCTGCTTAAGATGAGCTTTGGTTGACCATTTGACTCTCATCACTGCTGTGATTGTTGGCTGTCAGTGTATTACAATGGAAAAAAAACAGATATTAATACTTCAAAAAGTCAGTATTTTAACATTATATCAGATAATGAAATACGGTTTATCGCTGTAAAATAATATACGGTTAAAAGTTGTAAAACCTAAAACGTTGCTACCGTATTTTCAACAGGAAAACTCTGGTAACCACAGCTGCCAGGGTTTTCCTGTAAATTTAACGTTTTTTTTTTTACAGTGTAGGCCTATGCAGTGTTGAATTATGTCATTTCATTATTTAGGCTTCTTTGCAAAACTCTGAAAATTTTAGCAGAAGTCAAGTCACTCACAAACTTCCCTAACCTTGCATTTTAGTTATTAGCTAAATATTTTAGTTATTGTTTTTAAATGCTTTTAGTTACCAATAAGAGTGTAAAACTCTCAGCTAAATTTAACCCATTTTTCTTACAATAAGTGCAGGAAATAGGCAAAACTCCCCTATGTGGGCCTACAATATTTATCACCCAGAAAGAACCTACATATTAAAAGTGGAGCTGAAGATGCTGATTTGGTGCTCAAGAAACATTTCTTATCAATTTTGAAAACAGTTGTACTGCTTTATATATTTGTGGAAACTGCGATACTTTTCTTCAGGAGTCTTTGATGGACAGAAATTTCCAAAAGAACAAAATTTATTTGAAGTTGTAATGTAAAAGTCTTTATTGTTAAATTAACTTTTTATTAATTTAACGTGTCTTTGCTGAATAGAAAAAAAAAAAAAATCTTACTGACCCTAAACTTTTAACAGTTTAGTGCAATTATTAGAAGTTTTAAGAGAACTGTGAACACTGTGAGTAGATACTTTTCATACAGACTTTATATTTTTATACTGCAAACCTGAGCACCCTGTATAGGGCACTGGACACAACCATTTCCTCTCCATAGGACAGAGGAAGCCAGAAGGTCATGGAATATTCCAACAAAGTGGATGGAGAGCAGATAAAGGGGAGGAATACATGGAGTTGTTTCTTCTAACTGAGTGCATGCGTTCTCAGGAAGTCAAGTAGATCTCTCATACTGTTTCCAGCATAACTAACCAAAAATCCAATGAGCAAAAAAACACCAGATAACGCATGCAGCAGTAAGGTCTTTAAATACTACGTATCTGGAAAATTGAAACGATGTGAATTAAATTATTTGTGGAATGACGAAGTAAATATTTACATCATTTGGCGATCAAATACAAGCAGTTGCGTTTAAATGAGTCTGTTTGGAGAGAATCTATCCAACTTTCATGACTTTGTTGCCTCAGGATTTGGGACTTTTTTTCACTCTGCCACAACTCGATGCTCCATTATAAACGCACAGAACTGTTAATTAATGATGCACAGAGGATGTATTCACCTGGATGTCAGCTTCAAGAGCACATTGAACGTGTACAGAGAAAAGCATGGTGAATAAACACCCTGAGTGTGCACACAAACGTTTGCCCACCAATGAAAATCTGTCATTATTTACTCACCCTTATGTCGTTCCAAACCTGTTTGACTTTCTTTCTTCTGTTTTGATAAATATCCAGGTCAAACACTTCCAAATAATTAAAAGTCAATGGGGTCGGAGGCTGCAAAATGACAAAAAAATAAATAAAGCACCATAAAAAAAAAGCTTAATAAATGTTGTGCACAACATTCTAAATCTTCTGATGCCATACGATAGCAACCCGGCTTGGAAAAAAAACCACCTTAAACCAGCCTAAGCTGGTTTTCTGGTCTCATTTGGTCTCCCAGCCCGGTCTGTTGCCCAAGGAATGAGGCTTGTTCTTCAACATGCCATTTATCAGTCATTCAGAATCACCACTCTCAATTCTTCAAACTCTTTCTCCTGGGAGCATTTTACCCAGCCTGATCTGTTGGCTAGCTGGTTTTAGAGGGGGTTTGGAGTCTTTTCTGCAGGCCAGGCTATACCAGGTGCATAACCCAAGACCAGGAAATTGTTTAAAACAGATTTAGGCAGAGTTTTTTAGCAGGTAAGTCTCAGAATAATCAATTACACAGTGGAGCAAAAAATTCATTAATAAGCTAATTTGTGGGAATTTATAAATGGATCGCAAGAACTCGCAAAGGTTTGTTTACTGACAAAACTGTCTTCAAAATATGGTATTTGATCTCTACACATTGGATACATTAGATATACAGTCTTCATTTTAAGTGTCATGATAACCTCATGTCCTCAGAAGCCTCTCTAATTTAGATTTAAAAGGCCAAGGAATGAGGCTTGTTCTTCAACATGTCATTTATCAGTCATTCTGAGAATCACCACTCTCAATTTTTCTAACTCTTTCTACTGGGAGCACTTTGCCCAGACCTGCGTTCTGCTGGAAAAATGTCTTGCTGAAAAGCTATTAGTCGCTCCCTTCCCCCTTTCTGCAGTGTTCCAGTCGGGGAAAATTTGTCAGGGAGTGAGCAGAACTCTACGTCTGCAGAGAACATTACCTCCCCCTTTCTTTCTCTCTTTCTCAGCCTCTTGACTTCTGAAATGCGCAGAAGAGAAAAGACTAAAATATGTTGTGAGAATAATGGTCATGGATAGGAAATTTCCAACAACTTCCAGGTGCATTTAGTTATATATTACTGGTAAACAACCATGCAACTGGTTTTACAAATCTGTCCCAGAATATAAAGGTGATGCGGAGCTGAACGTTCAAGGGTAAATGCAGACCATGAAGAACCAGGCAGTCACTATCCCTTTAGGGAAAAGCATAAACGTTGCTAGATAGTGTTTCACTCTCCAGCTAAAGGAATTCTTTCCCATAGGCTAGTTTATCTGACTTGAGAGGCTGTCTGGCACTGAAGTCCTCCTCATACCCTGGAGGGGGAGACTGGGTGATTCATTTCACGAATATGTACACACATTTTATCTCGCCTGCTGTTCCATTGTAGAGTGCTGGGTTAAAAAAAAATAAGTGAAAGCAAACTTTAGGAGGAGCCAAGAACAATTCACTTTGTTAATAGAAGTTGAAATAGAAACTTAAAAATCTAGATTTTGCAAGCTGGTCCTATAGGTGAGAGTGAGTTCACGTAGTGTAACAGCGCAGCGCCTCTGTGTTGTACGTCACACGTAGGCTCACTATCGGCCGACGCTGGTCATGTGTGTGATGCATGTGACGTACAATACAGAAGCGCTGCGCTGTTACACTACATGAACTCACTCGAGGCCCACAGAGAAGGAAATTAATAGTTGAATAAAGTCGTTATTTTTGTGCGTTTTTTTTGCGCACAAAATGTATTCTCGTCGCTTGATAAACTTGAGGTTGAGCCACTGTAGTCACTTGGACTATTTTAACGATGCCTTTAATACATTTTCTGGGCCGGCAAGTTTCGATCCCTTGGAAGCCTATGGAGGAGTGATCCAGCTCTCAGATTTCATCAAAAATATCTTAATTTGTGTTCCGAAGATGAACGAAAATCTGACGGGGTTGGAACAACATGAGGGTGAGCAATTACTGACAGAATTTTCATTTTTGGGTGAACTATCCCAATGAAACTCTGCAACAGGGTTGGTTAACTTCTGACATGTAAAAATGGTCTCCCTTTTGATTAATGTGTTTAAATGAATGACAATGACATTTTCATTTTACACATTTTCATATTTCCAATAGTCATAAAACAATAAACAAAGCCATCAACACAAGGTTAAATTAGAATTAAGTGTAAAAGTATTGTAAATGAATGAATGTGTAGCATTTTCAGCAATGTTTGTGAGTTTTAATTGGTGTATGCAATGTGCAAAATTTCCTAAGGTGAAGAGGCTTCAATAACGATGCCACATAAAAGCTGAAGAGCTGCTATTTCCTGTGTATTTAACAGCTTGTCCGACTGTTTTGAGTTTCATTGGAGGATCTGTTTAGATCTGTGTGGCGCCTCAGACTCTGTAAAGCAAAACTTTGAGAGCCATCTTAAAAGTTAATAGGTTCACTACACTTTGTGATAAGTGTGGCTGTTGTCTCTGGCCGTTTTGATCTGTTTGGCACATTATTAGGGTCTATTTTTTAACCTGTTGTTTCGTAAACAGCTCTTTGATCCTGGTTGACCTTAGGCCAACTGGGACAATGGCAACAATATTCAGAGAGAGAGAGAGAGAGAGAGAGAGAGAGAGAGAGAGAGAGAGAGAGAGAGAGAGAGAGAGAGAAGAGAGAGAAGAGAGAGAGAGAGAGAGAGAGAGAGAGAGAGAGAGAGTTCTATATAATCTATATAACTGTGAAATCATCATAAGCCATCCAATTTAGCACAGGATTATCTGGATTATGTCCTTTTAAAGGTATAACCTATGTAATCTTTAGTGCAGTAAAACTGCCTGCAGTGTAATAGGCAACCACAACATATCACGTATGGAGAAAGTTAGGTTTACTTCCTCTGTCAAGCCCACTCTTTCCTCTGTGTCTCATTCGGTCCATCAACCCTTCAGCGCAAACAATATTCTCCATTCTGCAGTGGCCATTACATCAGCTGTCAGGAGGCTGTTGAGTCAGCTTTAAGTCAAGCCCAAGTCTCTGTGTGTTAGAGAGAGAGTACGAGTGAGAGGGTTTGTTCATTCCTCTCAATCCCCCTTTCCCATACAGAGAGAAATGTTAATTGGTGCTAGCTGGACAAAAGGTAAAGTAGGTGAATAGGTGTATTAAGAGAGGGTAAAGAAGGAAGAACATGTTTATTTTCACATTAGTTGAAATCTCCAGTACTTTCCTTCAGTTTCTATTCTATTCTGGCATGCATACTCACTCACTTTTTATATCTAGACTTAAAATGCATCTTTATTCCCTGGCGTCTTCAAAGTCATATTTGATAAAGTGTTTCGTATTATGTATGTCATGTATTTTATTGTGTTGTAATTTACTTTCAGCACTTTGGTCAGCTTTGCTGTTATCTGTGCTATACAAATATTTTTTACTTACTATTCAATAATCTGTTACTCATTTTCTTGCTGGGACAGTTTCTAATCACTGTACAACCCTTTAACCCAAAGGTTTGCGTCTTTCAATCTTTATCTCAGTTCCACTTGGTCTGCAAATATTCAAAAAACTTTGATGCAAAGAAATGAAAACTATGCAAAACACCTGCCAGAAATGAAGGAAAAAGACCAAGGAAGGAAAGAGAAAAATGGAGAGAGAGTTTAAATGTGTCACATTACTTGCTCCAATATTTAGCTTCTCTCGGGGTATTTAGGAATATGTCCCACCCATAAACGCCATAGGTCCCACCCACTGCTCCACCCAGCCCTCTGCGGCAGAAGCCTTACAGGAAGCAGCATTCTGGGCTAAGATCCTTCTGGTAGCCACGTCTCGATTGGCTGAAGCCCAGGCTCATAGGCGGCGGACAATAGCATGTTTCAACCACAAAAAGTTACCATTTACAGTTACTTTTCCTTCTCCCTAACTGGATCTGGAACTCAGAGATAGTCTAAATCTCAGCATTTGTTTTGAAAAGGGACCTATTAAGTCCTGTTGCAGTCCTAGTACATCACGCTAGCTCGAAAACAGTTTTTCCTCGCTCTATTTTTCAACGCACATCTGTTTGTGCTTAGAGCGACGTTTCCAAGGTGATCCTCCAGTGCTAAAGAATAGAATAAATCTCATCCCTCTCTACAGCCACATGTGATATCCAAGCAAAAGGCATGATGGGAAGAGGGCCATCAGATGTCTGGTAGGGGGAGAATTAGGAGGAAGAAATGGGTGGGATTTGCTAAAAGCCGGGGTCAAAGTTCATCCCCTGGAAGGTCAACGTTGGCAGCTGCTACAGTCGCCTGGGTGGCTTTCTTACCCTTAAAAATGTGCAGTGACACCATCCCATAATATAACAGTTAATTTTACTGTAAAAAATTATTGTGCAAAGATTATTAGAGCATGTTTCACAAGAAAGTGAAAAATGTTTCTACACAAGGGGTGTCCTATCTTGCCCCAGGAGCGCCACTGTCCAACCCCAATTAAACACAACTGAACCAGCTGATCTATACTAGAAACTTCCAGACTGATGTGTTGAGGCAAGTTGAAGCTAAACTCTGCAGGACAGCGGCCCTCCAGGACCGAGTTTGGACACTCATGTTCTACAACAATTTTTATTCTTATTTCAGTGTTGGAGGGAAAGTTTGAAATGTATTCAGCCACTTCTTCATAAACAAATGCAATTACCTCTCTCAAACCAGGTCCAGGATCAGTCTTTCCTCTATTTTGTTGAAGGTTGAAGATGTGAGAAACCTGGTCACAGACTTTGTGGATCTTCCCAGAAAGCTGTAAATTTCAGACTGAGATGCAGATGTTTCCTCCATTAGACCGTAGCTCCTCCTTTCCATGGGTGATGACACGGCACATGGCAGAATGCATACAATCAAGAGTTGAGTGGAAACCTACCAGCCCAAGCATTTGCAACATGGCATAAAGTGGTCACTCTTGGCTGCAACAGCATGCCACTTGTTTTAATTCTTTATAGGCCACAATCAAAGACAGCTAAATGCTTCTTGGTCTACGCCCTTAAAATTAGTTTTAGCTGAACCCGATATGTAAATTATATAGTTAAAGTCAAGCAAAATACATTCAATTTATGTTTGCTAAATGTGCTAGCGTGTAATTGGCTAGATGCAACAAAAACGGGCTCAAATGGAATAATCCAACAAATTATTTGTCACTTTAATGATAACTACAAAGTCACTTGTTTGTGACAGAGCAGGCTCCCGCACCACCTCTTCGCCACCAGAGGGAACAGTCTCCGGAATATTAACTTTACCCATCGAACTCCAATTCCCATCATGCCTCATACCTGGGACTGATTGCACTCACACCTGCACCTCATTCACACACACTCTGACTACACTCACACCTGCACCTCATTCACACACACCCATATAAGCCTCATTCAGTGCGAAGTCTTGATCTGCCCCGGCCATCATTTCTGAGCGTTATTCCCCGAGTTTGATATTGGATTGTTTATCGTTGCTGACCCTTCTCTGCCTGCCCTGACCCCGGACTGTTTACTGGACTCTGATTCTCTCTGCCTGCCTCGACCCTTTGTCTGTTTACCTGGTTTGTCTCAGCCTTGCCTTCTCTGTTCTGTTTGCCGCTGTTGGACCCTGCCTGTTTTGATTATTCTAATAAACGCTGCAAATGGATCCTCCTGACTCTGCCTCTTCACAACAGTTAAATTGCTGTTGCCTTTGGCTTGCTCAGTTGGGGATATTCAAATTAATTAACCAATCATACCATTGATCAGCTCTACCAAACTTGGATGTCTTTTTTTCCA
The DNA here is from genome assembly GCA_030578255.1 of Tiaroga cobitis. Classification (NCBI taxonomy): domain Eukaryota; kingdom Metazoa; phylum Chordata; class Actinopteri; order Cypriniformes; family Leuciscidae; genus Tiaroga; species Tiaroga cobitis. Next base: position 17,537,396 of record CM060593.1, read on the forward strand.
GTAATAAACAAACATTGTTAATTTGTTTTGATTGATACTGTGAAGCAGCTTTGATACAATCTGTATTGTGAAAAGCGCTATATAAATATATTTTACTTGACTTGACTAATATTTCATAAAAATATATTCATACATATGTACTGTATATATCTTTGTGGAATATTACACTAATCATTTTTTCAAATATAATAACACTTTACAATAAGGTCTCATTTGTAAACATTAGTTAATGCATTAGCTAACAACAACGATCAATATATTTATAAAGCATTCAATAATTCTAGCTAATAATAATAGAATTGTTCATCGTTTCTTCAGTGCATTAACTAATGTTAACAAATACAACTTTTTAAAAAACAATTATGAGATGAACTATTTCGCTTAAAGGAGTCGTATAAATAAATCCGGTCCTTTGTCAATGTCCAAGTGTTGCGTGGCCAAATGTAGTGCCACGGGTAGAGGAAGAAATTACTACATGTCACATTATGGGACTCTATAGTTCAAGTTTAGTTTCTGCTTTTTGTTTTTCTGACCTGCAATCATGAATAAACCGTCTCGGGCCATTACAGACTGAGAGCAGGAGACCGTGAGAGAGAGGGATTTGCTCAACAAAAAAGTTCCACTTTTTTAACATTACATCTAAAATGGGGAGACCTTCTCCTGACCACACCACAAAAATGTACGACACGCCTTGTTCCTTTAGAATAGACATTCTCTCTGCCACTTTCCTCTCTTTTTCTCTCATTTCTCTTTTCAAGATGCAACAGAGTATACAAAAAGCACACAACCATATATATGCACTTGGTTCTAAATCCTAGTGCACTGCTTCAGTAGGCACCATTTTAGGGCATCATAGAAACGCCTGAAGTGAAGACTACTCCAAAGGTTAGTTACCAAAGATACCTCAATGTATTAAGGCTGCATGTTCCTTTCAAAGAGGCAATCCCAGAATGCTCAGTGAAAAAAATATACATCCAAAATGGCAGATAAAACGAAGTATTTACTTGTATTATAACTATTCAAAATACAAATATTCTACATCCATTCTCTTTCAATATTTCGGAATCACAAGATTCTGAATAAAAACATCCAATTCATTTACTACTGAAATGTATCAAAATCTTAAAATGATTAAAGACTGACAATTCACCCCAGATATTTGGGCAATACGTAGATTTAAGCTTATTATATTGTATTGAAATCAAATGAGAATAGAGAGAACTTAGGCTATGTACCAGAGATGGGGACTCGAGTTTGAGACTCGGACTCGAGTGCGACTTAAGTCGCACACACAGTGACTTCAGACTTGACTTGAGACTCGTCCTCGAAAGACTTCAGACTCGACTCGGACTCGAGCTGCGGGACTCGTGAACAATGTTTATTTTTAGGAAACGTCTGATGAGCTCGCTGTTATTCCCCTCCCTCCGTTACCTATAACCTGCCTACGTAACACGTACTACGTATCGGCTGCGCGACCACACATAAGAGAACAACAAACAAACATGTCAACTGCACCGGCCGCTGCTGTGCCATTCATTGTAAGCTTTGGGTTTAAAAACTTCAAACAAGACGGCCCAAACAAAAGAAGCGCTCAATGCTAAATATGCGGATCATCAGGATAAAATATTCGGGCTCAACCACATCTAATTTCATCAGGCATCTGAAACACACCCTGAGGTCAGTAAACATGTTTAGCTCAATATTGACCATCTACCGTTAGCTTGCTTCTTGCTTTAGCTACAACCTAACGTTACGGGAGGTTAACTCCGACTGTCTTCCTTATGAAATATTAATGAGCGTTTGTTTAATTTCCAAACTTGTGGTGGTCGATAACGTAATAATTTACGTGCCGCTGGCTTTCATTACGTTAATCATTAACGTTGTCTGCAAACAGGTTACAGGATTATTGTTGTTTCATTTAGTTATAACGTTACACTGGTTTGAGAGTCTGGGATGTGTTGCTGACTTACAGTAGTTTATATCTATGATTAGTTGCGTAGGCAGTGCACATTAGGTCTACATGGATCTGCAAGTGATGGCGGGGGCGTGGAAATCACGAGCCACACGCGGCTGAGAGATCGCACAAATTTTTTCACGGCAAAATACAGATATTAACATAAAAGTAAAGCATTCTTGGTGTTTTTGACATGTTGCAATAGCCTGTTACACTGATTATATACCAAAATCAAAGCTGATACTTTATGCTAATAGATAAATGATCATTATAACATATTACATGCTTTGAATTCCTTATATATATAGCTATGCAATGTTCTATGCAGCCTGGATGGGTCGCTGTACGTGATGCAACACTTATAACCACAAGAGACTTCAGACTTGACTTGGACTCTAGCACAGAGACTTGAGACTTGACTTGGACTCTAGCTCAAAGACTTGAGACTTGACTTGGACTCTAGCTCAGAGACTTGTGAGCATCTCTGCTATGTACATGTCAGATCTATGGTCGAAGGATAAAAACATTTATGGATTTTAAGTGAAAAGTGACTAAAACATCACCAATCTACTAGTTTTGTAGAAACTGTGAGTGAAATCTGATTTACACAGACTAGGAATCCTCCAAATGGTACAAATTTAACCAATCATGACCATATTCAGATTGTTTTTCCAAGAGTAAGTTCTGGCCAGCAGAAGCAATCCAGAAACCAAGAGACAAAGTGAGAAAATATGGGTTTCCGATAACGTGGCATTGACACGTACTGAGTCTTGAGGTAAATCCACTGCTGAAGCTAATATAGACTAGACACATATAGAGAGAGAGATGAAGACAAAACCATAACTGTGATACAATGCAAAACACAGTGAAATTACTTTTAAACTCATATTCTCCTGAAGGAGAGAGAAAGCGAGAGAGGAAGGGAAAGTTCAGTGTCACTTTAGACACATACTGCTTGAATTAAACTGTAGAGAAAGGGAGGGGGAAGAGGCTTTGAATTCTTTTCCATTGAGATCAGCTCTTTACTGCCTCTCTGACCAGTCTGAGACAGAAACCTCTTCAGTCAGGCAGCTCCCATCCACCAGCAATGGTGCTGCAGAAGAATTCAGAGAAAAGGGACAGGTCGAAATTGTTCCACTGATGAAGAAATCTCAGACCTCAAAATGACACATCACATCCCTTTTTTGTGTGTACCTGATTTCATTTAAAATCATTTTCTTTCAGGAACTGTAAAGCTTCTAAACAGTTTCTTCAGGATTTCAGATCCTGTGCTTAAATAACTACATCTTATGTCTGTGGTTATGAGTCATTACACTAATTCTTAGGAAAGAGATCCCAGCTATCAAAAATATGTTGTAATCGTGTTTTGAAAATGTTATTTCTGAATGTTCTCTGAACGTTCGATATGTCCAGATGTTATGGTATATACATTACATAGGTATATACATGATATTATACATATTATGGGAATGTTACATTTGAATGTTCTCTAAACATTCTGAAACGAGTAGTAACATTTAAAAAAAAATTGACGAACATCCAACTAAAACATTTCAGAGAAAAACGTGCCGAACGAAGCATAAATAATGTTTTTGTGCTAACGTTTTGAGAACGTTAAAGTGCCCCTATTATGCTTTTTCGGTTACCTTTCATACAGTGTAATACAGCTTTTTTATGTAAAAGATCCGCACAGTTTCAAAGATCAATGTGCACAACAAATAAAGTTATTGTCTCCAAAAAGAAAGAATCAAATCTGAACTGCTGAAACGAGTCCTCTGCACGAGTCTCACTTCCTGTTACATACCTATGTAACAATGTAACAAATTTGCATAATGCCACCCCATGATCTTCATTTGTTGCCCGCAAATAACAGTAATGTCCAATGGTTTGGACATTTGGTTTATTTGGCTTTCCTGGGCATGCCAAACCCTTTAACTCCTCCCTAAATGCTGTGGACATCACCAGTGAAGACATGGAAGACAAGAACAAAGACAAAACATTTGGCTCACTTTGCAAACTGACTTTATTCCCATGGAATAAGTGACTCATGTGAAGATCACTTTATGGGAAGCAACTCAAGTGAGGCACGAAACACAATTCTGATGTTAGCATAGCAGCTAGCTGATACATACACAGCAAACATATAAATAAATATTTTTTTCACCCAATATCAGCGTAATTCTTCCCTCAGCTCAATCAACCATTGAGGAAGAGAATGTTTTTGATAGCTTTTGCTTTTTTTAGGAAGGAAACAAAATATGGTAAGATTGCAGATAGAAAGTCTGCAGTGAAATTTCAATAAATTCAAACAAATTCTCACAAAACTAAATTACTTCTGGTATGCAATCTACTTCAGTTGTATAGCTCTATAAGCTAAATGAAGGCCCACATCTATAATTGTCTTATTTGTATATAATTCTACAGTATACTATAGGACAAAAATCTGAGACAGAGTTGATACTTAAAATGAAACATACTTTAGAAGACCATTAGATCTCCTGGAGCTAAAAAAGAGAACTTTCCCCTGTACCTATTATTACTTAATGAAGAGCAAAATTTCAACCATATTGTGGAGGAACCTTAAATCTATTTTATATATTTATATATGCCTATTTACTGAGTGCATCAGGAGCAAGTCTAATAACAGGCTAAATTTGAAGGCAATGGTGCCTGTGCATTGAGCTATAAAAGCTAAAAATAACAAAAACACACAGCAAAATTACTCAAATAGAATACAATAAAAAATACCATTAAAACCAGTTCAAAATATTAATAAAACTACAATAGTGGCACAATGATAATAAGCCGACAGGTTGAGGTGTTTGGACTTGCTATTAGGGGGATCAGGAACATGAGCTGAAATCCCAGCACCCTGCTCTTCTGTGTTTTAGGCCAGCACCCCAATCCTTATGTAAACACTTGCAGACGGCTGGGAATATTCACATCTCTCATGTCCCACCCACACGCTCTCCCCTCTTTCCCTTTCCTTTAAACACTTTCAATCTAAAAAATGTTTGCTAGCTATCTTAATGGTCACTTTTGGAGGCTTTAAGTGTAAAATGAAGAAACAAAAAGAGTTGGTATTGTTTTGGGACAGCTCTTTCCCCCCGTACGTTCTCGCACTCAGTATAAAAAGCACTGATCTACGCAGTCTGCATTAAAGCTAGTACTGTTTACCATGACTAAACGGGTAGCATACTTTCAGCTCCAAATGGCCTGTGTGAATCCAAACAGTACAATGTTAGCGGCAGCTCCTAAAAAAACTGTTATTTTTCAGTAATGCTAGTCTCGTGTATATGTGTCTGACTGGTGTGGGGAGCAGTCTCAACACTGTTTTGGTTATTGAACTGAATTATAACTCTGGAAAATTCCACAGACAAACTGAATGACTGTTAATGTGGGCTTCTTTTTCTTTCTTTCTTTTTTTTTTGAGTATTGAAGAAGTTCGCTCTTCTGTATTTGATTTATAGTAGTAAAGCGTTTCTGTTCCATGAATCATCAGCCAAACTTTAACTCACTGAGAACGACGATAACTTGAGAACTACCAACCAGGAATCGGAAAAAAAGGGAGCCGTTCGTGGAAATTTAATCTCTTTTCTGTCTACAGTTCCTTCCGTTTTCGTCTGTCCCATTGCACTGCGCTATAGAGATCATCAGCCATTCTATCTCCCTTAAAATTTGCATTTATATTTCCCCAAATGACTATCACTTTTTTGCACTTCACTTTCTCCTGCACAACATACACATGCCTTATCTCTGTGTATTTGTCGTGTTTGTCGTGTGTTTGAGCGTGCAGGGGAAAGGGCATTGAGTGTGGATTTTGTTTACATGAGGAAGTGACGGAGTGCAGCCGTCTGGCCTTCCAGAGCAGGAAGAGGCAGTCGCACGACTTTACATGGTCTCTGGCCATAAAGACACTCATTAAACTCTTTCACACTATATGCACAAACAGATTAAAACTAAAAAAGGCAGTTTCTAAATTATTATTTTTTACAGAGTACGGATACTTGCACATACTGTTCAAAAGCTGCTACTAAAAGTATTAGGAGATATTTTTTCAGCAAAGAAAAAAAATTCTGCCGTTTACTCACCCTTGTGTTGTTACAAACTGCAGAAAAGGTTTAGGTTACAGCTGTTTTTGTCCATATAATGAAAATGAATGGGACCCAAAACTTTCAAGCTCCAAACAAATGTTAAAAAAATTGTCAGCAGAAGGTTACAACTGACGAATCAGAATCAAGTATTAAAGATTAAAGAAAGTCAAGCAATAATTAGCTAATACATGTCACGTGTGGAATTCAAAATTATACTTATGTGACACGAAATTGATGAAAACACATCTGTGTGCACATACTCTATATTTCTTGTAATTTACGTAAATCTAAACCTCCTTTTCATTTAAGGTATGTTCACACCAAGAACGTTACTGTCAGTTACAATTGAGAAAAAAAAGATAAAAATGAACGGATCTAAATGCAGCTGTTATAAATTTATTAAACAAAAAACTCAGAACACTAGACAACTAGGAAACAGAACAACCGATTAAGGCCATGTTTACACGGAAACGATCTGAAGAGAAAACGCAAAAGTGGCGTTTCGTTTTCACTTTTTATTCTGCGTTTAGACGAGCGTTATGGGGGGGAAATCTGCGTGCATATGGAGACGCAAAAGTGTTAGAAATGCGATGTAGTATGCACTCCAGGCGACTAGGTGGCAATGTGAAGCACTGCCACACAACAACAACAAGTCCGTGCGCCAGCGTACAACCTTCCTTCTACTTCTCTCCCTAGTAGCGCGAAATTGAAACATGACGAAACGAACAGCAAAAGGTGATAATTTTGTCTGGACAGACGAGGAGGTGGAGTTATTGCTCCAAACTATTTTAAATTACAAAGCCACAAAGGCACAACCATAGGGGCACAACAGGGAGTGGACTGGGAGTCGCCATGAGCAGATTTGCGTTTTTACCCGTTTAGACGGAAACGCGACGGTGGAGCGTTTTTAAGATTTCCACTTTGGAGGGTGGTTTCACTTTTTTGCGTTTTTAAGCCCCAAAAACGCCGTCGCCGTGTAAACGAAAGGCACATCCGATAAAATATTATTACGTTTTCACCCTGAATCGTTTTCGTGTAAACAGGGCCTTAAACACAGAAAGAACAAACAATGAACAGAAAGAAACCCAGAGCTTAAATACACAGACAAACCAATCACCGAAATGAATAACAGGTGCGCAAATTATTCAAACCAAGAAAAAAACAAAACATAGAAACAAACAAAAAACAAGGACACAGATCTAAAACACGTGACAAACCCACCTACAACATAAACAAACTCAGATTGTCCCCTACAGATACATAAAAATACTAAAGTTTTAAAATCGCTCTTACTCTAACAAAATAGCTGAGTTCACACCACAACTATAATGATAAGGGAAAGATTTCATTGAAATAATTTTTCCATCTTATGAACGTCTGACTGCAGTGCTCACTGCATTTACGTTGGCAGAACAGCTGCATGTGCTTAAAAAGGGCGTCATCGTCCATTGGTGTCCATGCTAATATAGTTATTGTTATGGTTTTTGATCTAGGAGTGAACAAGCCTTTCTTAAGTCCTATTTGCCAGATATTTTAGAGTGTCGTACTTTTGGGAGGCAGCTTTTAATCTGTCAAGAACTGTAAAGTGTTTTTCTATTTTGCTAAACAACTTGTAAAAAACGACTTCTGTTTTTTTTAGACAAAATGTGACATTTAGGGCGTTCAAAAAATGAATTTTTACTAGCAAACACCTATAGCGAAACCCTGTCATTTCACAGAAGAGCAGACTGTCTCAGATAATTAAAGCTTTAGGAGAGAGGAAAGGGATGCTAGTACAGATTGTTCAGTGCAAATTCAGATGTTATGTGACTATATATCACTAGCACAGGTCAAAGAAATGCATAGTGTCTTGTACTGCAGTAAAAGTTTCACTCAATCAGGCCAAAAAAAGAGTGATAATGAAGACAATGAAATGGAAGTGTTTGCTAGATGACATTACTTACTAGTTCAGCATCACTTAACACTAAGTTCCAAACAAGAAAGACTGTAATACCTGGAGAAAGCTATCCGAATACCTGACTACAACAGAGAAAGATGCTTTTATGAACCAGCCTTGACCCTTTGCTTCCAAACAGCATAAATAATAATACCTATAAAGTGGCATACATGTTAATGTCACTCCAAACCTGAATGGTAATAAAACAATAGCAAATCAAAGCACCCTTTGAAACAAATGTTTTCATTGGGCTCAACTGACAGAAAACTTACTAACAAGATTTTTTTTTGTACTGCATGTAAACAAAGCTGTGAAAACCTTTCATCTCTGATTTATCAAAGTATTTAATTACTATTATAAACCTTTTTAAAATCCTGTCATTTTGTTGTTTTTGTTACTGGTTACTGATGTTATTAATTTACAGTGAATGTCTTTGATCTATTATAAAGTTAAAAAAAGTACGTTTAATTTATGTATTTATGTGTGTGTGTGTGTAATACATATACACAAAATTCTGTCATGAAACTCTAGATGGCGCAGACTGATACTGTAGATCCTTCACAAAATTCTCAATTGGGCACAGATGATTGGTTCCTGCTGTATCAGTAGCCAATAGAGGGAATGCATTAACGTCACTTTCCCGCCAGGACCACGCCCCCCTCAGCCGGACTGAGTGGCAAAAGAGCTGCTGTGTGACTGGAGTTAATAGGGGAAACTGCGAAAACGCGAGTAAAACAAACTATTATCAGTTTAAACTAAAAGTTGGACTCGATATAGTGTTCCTTACAACTTATCAAAGATCCAGTGATCCATGGATATTGACATGCAGCCAGGAATCGTGTTTCCTGACATTTATATGTGCCTGATTTCGACGCCGGGGAAATAAATTAAGAAAATTTGCCTGTAAACGTTTTATATAAATACAATATTGATAGGTCTAAATCCGAGTGATCACTTACATTAATGTTATACTGTATATCATCATATCGTCCAGCCCTAAAACTTGTATAGTTTTTTGTCCGTGTTTATTTAAAAACATCCAATTATGCAGAATATAGTCTGTTCTGTAGCTTTTTGCAGTCTGTAAAAATATACAGTACCTCAGAATTCGGGTCAAATCTAGTTGTACAGTCAATCGCAAAGCTCTTTCCCGTTTTAGATGTGTTTTGTGTGTTTTTCACGGCATTCACGCTGAAAACAAATGCTGCCGCTCAGTCTTTTTGCCACTTGTGGGCGTGACCGCATTCACTCCGGCCGACGGTGACGTCATGCGCATACCCTCTATTAGCTCGCTGCTTAACCTTTAAATACTTGGTTAGCATTTGCATTAGCAGTGCAGCGCACTTTCAGAAACCCTCCAGCTCCATCTGTATCTGCTACTGGTAATTGCCATATTGTACAGCAGCAGCATGTCTTACTTGCTCACAGCAGCATGTCATGTTTTTTATTGACAGCAGCAAGTCAATAACCAACAGCAGCAGTGTGACAGATCTATTCCGCCAAAACCAAATATATGAACTGGTATGGCACTTTTTTCATGACTGCTGAACCGATTTATCACTTCCAGATTACCACATCTTGGCTTGACATGACAACTGTCAAAGGTCAAACTCTTTACAGATTGAACAATGATAAGAAATTAAGATTGAATAACATAGTTGTGGCCTAATCAATGCATTCCTGAACTGCACAAATGCTTTGATTCTACCAGTGTTTATTTACAGGATAGAGTTTATTAATGCCAGATCTTCCAAAAGAGGTATAGACATGCTGTAAATCATCCTGCAAGAGGCGTTGAGAAACTACAAAAAGCAGTACAAAAGTACAAAAGTATCCAATCTAACCTGGAAACTTCATACTGAAGGTTTTTATTTCAATATCCCAAAAAAGACATTACCATGGACTACTATAATAACTGAACTGGGAGAAATAGAAACAACAACAAAAACAGCTGGGACTTATAAGAAAAGGTAAACTGATCTGCTTAAAACTACAAATAAAAGCCATCCCAAAAATGCTCTACCTCAAAAGATTGGAGGATTGGAATTCGGTGGAAATTTCAGTACCCTTTCTTTCTGACAAAAAGAAGAAGTGGAAAGCTGGCAGATCTTCTCAGTAGCATTTGGAAACTCATTGATTGAACTCTGATCACAACTGCTCTCTGGATATCTCCTTTAAAGCAGAGTCTCTTTCTTTTTTGAAGAAAAATATCTCAAAAAGAGAGAATGCCAACTAGGGATAGCTTCATTTCTGTGCTAAAGCCCAAAGCAATGCTGATAAAGGAACTAGATTTTTGAGCTAATTTAAATCAGTACAGCCAAACCAAGTAAATGCGATCTGCATTATGTGATCACTCTTTACAAAACAAGAGAGGTTTTGAGCACCTTGTGTATGCGTAGTGTCTGGTATTCTATGTTCTACAGTGACATACAAGAAACCTAAAATGTCAAACTCTGAAAGGTCATCTGGTGTTGAAGTTGAAATGCATTCGGAACATTCCTGTCTTAAATGAGGGTTGAGATGTGGATCCCTCCAATTCTTTACAACTGCACACCTGGACCAAAAAGGTGGTGATTACAGCCCTCCACAAACTTATACCTGCATGGGTATCAGGTGTAAAGTAGTGGTCGTATTTCATTGGCTCTATATCTTTTACTGTCATTCTGTTCTTTTAAAGTCAGGCCAGAAACTCCTATATTCCGATGAAGACAGAATATCTATCTATCACACCCACATGATTGCAAATTACACATTAGTTCTTTACACCACAATGCTGTTGAGTTGCAATGCTGCTGCAATTTATCTTTCAAATCAAGAATTTAACTCATTAAAATCATACTGATGTAGCCTTTGATGTCAACTCGACTTAAGTAGCCAATGGTCCTGGGATAGAAAAGAGCACATAGTAATTGTTGAGGGCTTGTCTTTGCCTTGGCAGAGGGAAACTCTGTCCAATAAAGGGATGAAAATAAACCGTAAATGAAAGGCTTCACAGACGTGGCTGGACCTCATAGCCTGAAACAGATTAGAGCCTACAGACATCCTGACCACCAGAGCCCTCATTGCTCTCTCCCTCACTTTAGCTGCTTTTCTCAAGAAGGTCTATTATAGCTTACCTGGAGAAAGCTATAGACTTAAGTTAGTATAGAGGGTATTCATGTGACGTCACCGTCAGCGTCAGCCTAAGTGACTGCAGTTACGCCCACTGAGTGGCAGCATTGGTTTTCAGTGTGAAATCTGTGAATGCCACGAAAAAACACATCTAAAACAGGAAAGAGCTCTGAGGTTGACTTTTTGTATTTTTCCAGCATCGAAATCAGGCACATACAAATGTCAGGAAAGTCCTGGCTGCGTGTAAATAAAATCACTGGATCTTTGGTAAGTTGTAAGGAACACTTCCTGTATATCGAGTTCAACCTTTAGTTTAATAATCGTTTGTTTTACTTGCAATTTCGCCATTTCCCCTATTAAATCCAGTCATGCTGCAGCTCTTTTGCCACTCAGTCCGGCTGAGGGGGCGTGTTCCAGAGGGAAAGTGATGTCAATGCATACCCTCATTGACATTAATCTCAATGGCGGATGCTCAGCTGGCACAGGACCCCCAGATATTTGTTCATGGGTCCACAAGACAATTTTTTTTAAATTGAAAGAAAATGACAACATGATAGCCCAAGAACCAGTTTCAAGATTTTTTTAAAATACTTACTAACAAGGATGTATTAAAATTATCTAGCAAAGAAATGTATAATTTTACAGAATATTTCTATATTTAAATAAATGCTTTTCTTTTTAACTTTTTATTTATCAAAGAATCCCCCTAAAAAAAAAAAGTATTACGGTTTCCACAAAATTGACATATTTTGGTCAAAATATAAAAATTGAAAACAGTTTAGATTGTAATAATATTTGACACTTGAATATTTTACTGAATTTTCAAAATTATAAATTAGAATTTAAATTTTTTTGACTATTTTGTATTGAATTTCTGCACAGCGTAATATCCAACTGACGCCATTATCTATGAAAGTTTGCCAAGACTCTCTCTCTGTTAACTTCCCTTCTGATTTAGTTAGGCCTCCTTATATCTTAAATATGAACTATGCTGAAACTCCCAACACCCTGAGTAATACTCAACCCAGATGACAATGGTTGGTAATCCCGCAGAGTGAAAAGCCAGATCTCATCTGTGTGGTTTGCCAGGTGGATCTGCAGCATGTCACCTTACATTTGTCCTTCATCCCCAGTCCTGCCCTAGCAGTCTGGATGTGCAGCTAATGAAAATAACAGGGTAAAACAGAAATATCTCAAAGTCCAAAGAGCATGAGCATTCAGCTTCAATTTAGGAAGATTCCAGAAACGTTGGAAGCTGGAGGCAGAGAAATATGCATCAATCTTCCAAATATTATTTTGCACCTGGACGGAAAAGTCTTCAAAGAGTAATTGCTGTTGGATCATGAAACTAATATTTTTTTTTATTGTCTAATGCAACTATATATATTCATAATGTGTTTCTAAAAGTACAGAGAGCACATAAACAAGACCCAGAACATACCACCTTAAAGTCAAGCCTGGAACTCTTAAATTACCATAAGGAAAAATACAATTCTGTTTTAATACTCCTAAATCTAGATTTTGTATCTCACAAGGATGTCTAGTTAAGTCCATTAAGTGAGTAAGGTATAGTTAAGTATCTTAGTGCTGGTTGGTGTGCTTGGTTTGGCTTACCCCAGCTCTTCCATAGCGTTCCAATGTGACTCCAACAGGGAAGAACCTGAAGGGAGACCAATATGTCAATGTAAATGATGCAGCCTCCTATTTGACAAGATCGGTTAAAGAGATTTTAACCAAAACTGATAACAAGCACTACTACTGCCCACCCACATTTGTACTACAGTATTTAGAACAACACTGTCAAAGCAGGTCCATCATGAATTGGCTCACTAAAAAGTGATTGTTTCAATAGTGTCCAGTTGATCAAAATAAGCCAATTACGTGAAAACATCAGCAGCACATTTTACCATTATGTGATAATTGGACATGGTGGATGAGAAAGATCAAAAGATTAATAGCAAAAGTGAACAAGTTTCTTGTCTTATTCTGTGTACTCCACGTAGGTACATGCATTATAGCCACTGGTAGGGTCTCGATGGATGCTTATTCAGGAAGCTGCAGGATATTTGGTCCAAACCTGCATTTTATGACAAACAGCCCCTTTTTACAAACCTGCGGATCAAGGCCAAGTGGGACGAGGCGTGCTGGGTCCCCTGGTGCGTTAATGGTGGATTGGAGTCTTGGCTCTGGTTTGATGAGGTTCCAGGAAGCAGCAGGAGGCTTGACTGTAAAAATGGGTAAGGGGACTTTGAGAACCCTAGGGGAGAGGTGATATGGGCCAATCATGGGGAACAAAATCCCTTGACAATGCGGAAAAGATAAATTGGTAAAGGGACTCATGTCAGCAGTGCTGTTTATGGCAAAATTTGCAGTGTGCGCTAATAAAAAACGAAGGTTTGTGTTGTGCATATGAATAAGGGAACCTTGTAAAAAGTTTAAAATCATGTTCTCTTATATCCCTTTTCCACCGCCACGGTTCCGGTGCGGATTCCCTGCCTGTGTCCGTTCTCGAACCGCTCAGCGCATCTCCACTGCGGAAAGAATCATACGCTAGAATCAACTGAGTGATTGATTGAAAACTGTATTAATCCCGATAGGGAAACTGGTTTGCCACCAACAATACAACCATCAAACACAATACACAACTAACAGACAAATAAATAATTCTGCATTAGGTGACTAATAAACCCTGAGTAGGAGACACAATTTGAAAAAAAAAAAGATTCAATTTCATAGTTAAAAAAATATAAAAAATAAACACTATAAAAGACAAGAATAATTTTCAACAGTTAACAGTGTTCGTTAAAATATCTGACCACTGTGGGAACAAAAGACCTTCTCATGCGCTCACTAGAGCACCGAGGCATTACCAATCGTTCACTGAAAGAGCTTCTAAGTCCTTTAAACAAATTGTGTAGTGGATGGCCTTCAAAAAGCAGGACAATTTTTAATTTCGAACTAATCCCCTTCTCTACAGTAACCTGGTATTGTGAACAGTAAAACAGAAGTGCCACACTGCCTGCAACAACAAGCAATGTTTTTTTTTAGACTGGTTTTAGGCAGGTAAACAACACGTAGAAGCGTTACGTCACAGTTCGTTCCATAAGTCTGTAGAAACACGTGGCCGGTTCGCAACAGGCTCCAGTTTGCCTTGCCGAGAACAGAATCTGGCTCCAGAACCGAACTATTCTGGTGGAAAATAGATATTAAAAGGATAGTTCACCCAAAAAGTAAAATTGTCATAATTTATTCACTTAAACAACACTGGACCTCATAGACTGCTACAGGGATGGCATAATTTTGTTTAAAATAATGTTTACAAATTAACACAACTTTAAAGAATTTTGAAGCCTAAGTACAATCGGCAGTAAAAAGCTAAGTTTGGGAGTTAAAATAACTATACACAACAATCACAGAACTTCAACATCACCCCCCTCTAAGCTTCCGACAACTCTTTTAATCTAAACCCATTCAAAAACACTCATTGACTTTAGGACAATGGAACCCGTGACCCAAAAATTGTTTCTGAATTTTAGAAGTCATTCCAGCAGCACTCTATAGACTTTCATTCAGATGTAGAACAACATGAGGGTGAGTAGGCTACATAATGACAGAATAAGTCAACTATCACTTTAAGATGTTCCATAAGTGTTGCCTAATCTATCCAGGATGCACTACTCTTTCAACAAGCTTCTTCATTCCTAACATCACCTATAAATGAGTTCCGGCTACCTCATCTCTTCCACTGATCCAGTATGACCACATTAACCAGTAACTACCATCCTCTTCTCATGTTAAGTGGCACTGGGCACATCAGAGGCTTCCAGTGGCCTCTGGGCTGGCAGGAAACAGTTTGACCTCCAGCAGCGGTGCCCTCTTTCCATTCTCAAACAGAAACTTTCATTAGCTCGCCTGAGAGAAGGCCCTCATTAGGACCAATGATCATGGTGATATTCTCTGCTCAAGGCCCTTTTGCAAGCGACCATAGAATTCAAAGATGCCTACGGACCCCTCTGTGTCTCCAGAGCCCGGCTCCCTGTAAACCCCCTTCACTGAAGCCTGGTGCGATAATAGGCAGCAGAAGGAAGGTAAAATGAGAAAGATGGTGCAGCAAGCTTTTTGTTTTATGACTTTCAAAGCTGGTGGAAACAAGTTGTTTTAAAGGCTCAGGCCTTGCACCACCAACAAGCTAAAAAACACAAAGGGGGATCCCTGTTAAAAAGGCCCGTAAAGAACCGGCGACTCCACTCCTATCTGATGGCCCAGCTGACGTGGCACACTAAAGGTAATCACACACAATGGAGGATTAGGCTTCCACATAAATTACTGGTGTCAATATCATAAGAATATTTAAGCATTTTTAAGATGCCAGATCACCAATATTTATTCTTTAAAAAGTTAAGTTGTATCTCACCATTAGCTCTTTCCCCACCATTGACATATTTTTCTGACATTTATGACTGTGCAGCTTTGTTGATGGACTCAATCTACTCCATCTGTTTTTATCATCTTTCTGCATCCAATCCAGATGTAGTATTTGACAAAAATGCGATTTTCTCAGCTTTATGTTCAAAATTTGAACATAAATGCTTTTTTTTTTTTTTTAAAGAAAAAAGAAACTTACCCAAATTCAAGTGACAAAAAGAATGCATGAACCTGAAATAAAAGTTTTTTTTTAAACATAGGGTCTGTTCTTTCTTGTGACATAGTGTATGTTCATATTCATACAACAAAATATTCTGCCGGTCATGAAAGTTTTGTGAAAATGATCAAAAATGCTGGGACTGGTTGGCAACTCTTTGAATGTTTTTGAATGTCTTTGAATTTGAATGTTGGTAAATTTCATTAAAAAAAAGTAATATTTTGAACAAAAAGCTGAGAAAATTGTGTTTTGGTCAAAGACTATCGGTTGGATTCAGAACGATGATCAAAACACAGATGGAGTACATCGGGTCCATCAACAGCCCCAAAGCTTCACAGTCCTACCTCTTCCTGGGTCTAGATTTCATTCAATGAGGTTTGGCAGTTATGATTTATATGCTGTTTAATGTTTGATGGTCGCGTTGGATCACATGCATGTAATGCTTCCATTGCTTGTTTCTGATTCTTCTTCGGCTGTGTTTAGATCTGGAGATTCTGTACTCTTTCAGAAGACGCGTAATAACGCCCCCTATCGTATAACAGTGAAAATTTCTATTAGGTACATCCGTGCAGCAAGATGTTTAAAGTGGTGGGGACAATATCGACCCTTGCAAAAAGTGGTGGGTACATGTCAAAACCGCCCTAAACCGTCTATGCTATGACGTTTTGTAGAATAAATAGTAGTGTGTTCACACTAAAAATCCCAATATTAAACTGAACCACTAAACTGTCGCAGCTTTAATTACGTAGTGGAGAAGGGGCAATCATACTCCGATATTGCATGACAAAATAACCTTATAAACTTCATACACTCCATGGTTAAGTGCGTTGTGTAAAGTACATATAAGTGTATAGTGCGTCATTTGGGACACAACTTTAGACTTTTCTGTCAGTGTAAGGCAAGTAGCTTAAGTGTAGCTATTTTTAAGAAAGCTACATAAAAAGTAGACTGTACTTATTTTTAGTTTAAAAGAAGTATAATAGCACACTTGAACAAACTCAATTTTTTTTGTAAGTGAAAGCTTAAATGGAATTTGTCAGCTGCAGGAAAATTAAATGAATGAACATTATCCTATAACATACATAACATGTTACACATAGGCTTACAGCATTGGGGTCACTGGGACCCAAACATAAACATAAAATGATTCATAAAAACTCTCAATTGTTGTTCATACCCACCTAAATATAGTGCTGTCTGCCTCTTTCTCCTATTTATGCATATTATTTGCATTTATAAATCTATATCCTGACTGATTTCTGCACAGAATGGATTTTCCACTGAAAGCTAACCTTTTTGTTTTTCGCTCTGCCCCCAAGCCTCTCTCTCTCCCTCTGTCTGTTTTTCCATGACTCATGAAAGTACTCTGACGAATTACAGAGCTCTCAACAGATGGAAAAACTCCTGTTACGACTGACCACAACCACTGACCTGAAATCAGCTGCATGCTCATCTCACGTGTGATTTAGTCACCCCAAGCTGATCTAACATCAGAGATAGATAGCGCTCGGTTTCTACCCCCCTTATAGTTTTGTCTGGAGTGAGTAAGACAGTGGATGTGGAAAGGAGGAGGGGAATAAACCAGAGCGTAACAGGGAAAGAGGTATCCCAGATGTGTCCCCCTGCTGGTGTTGATGCAACAAGGTTAAATGATACTGTGTGACTCAAATCAACACGCAAATGAATAAAGAGAAAAACAAAGTGACGAGGGGAGAAATGAAAAGAAAGATGTAAAAAAAAAATATACAGTATATGCAAGAGTCAAGACTACATTTAAGTGAATGTGTTTGTGGGTTTTTAGGGAATAGAGGGACACATGGTGGGCTTATTTCACAGATGGGATGGCAGATATGCAGCATGAAGCCTTCTCACTGGTCATTGTTTGACACCCACTGATGAGCAGTCTCTACTGCTTCATCTGTTATTAGGGCCCAAGCCCTGAAAGGGCGAAGGCCCTATTGTTTTCCTAAGGATTATTTTTTTCTATTATTTTTTTTTTAAATGGCGTCGCCCCCTTAAATGGGGTCCAAAAACTTGGTTCACATATCAAAAACACTTGCATGAATTAGTATGAAACTCAGTACACATATAGATCTCACCGGGCCGAATAACTTTCGTACTCTTACTTTTTACGCCAGCCCAACAGGAAGTCGGCTATAGGGTTGTTTGGAAACGCATGGTCTGAAATTTGAAATACTCCTCCTAGGGAATTCATCCGATCACCACCAAACTCGGTCAGCATGAAGTCAAGACATTGAGGATGATAAATTGCCAACGGATTTTTGATATCTCGAACGGTTTGGCCATGGTGAGGAAACTAATTTATGACGAGAAAACGGAAACAGGAAGCGTGTTATGATTTCAGCATACATTAACTGATCTTGATGAAACTTCAGCTGTGTGTTCGTTGTAAGCATAGATATCCATAATAAAGGCTAGATGTCTCGTCCACTCTGCTGGCCAATGGAGGTCGACGTCAGCACCTGGCGGCCATCTTGTCACAGGCAGCTCACTCACTCGTAGCATTGTGTTAATGTTGCATGTACTTTTTAAATAACCATAACTTGCTAAATTTTCTACCGATTTTCAAACGGTTTGGTTTGTTATAAACGTCAGAGATGTAGTTATGACACTGCACACTTATTAAAAATAAGTGTATAAATAAATAATCAACCAGAATTATCCAGCCACGTTAATAACGTTTGTAAGAAACCAAACCGTTTGAAAATCCATCAAGATTTCAGCGAGATAAGAGTATTTGTGTTCTCACCATACATCAGTACCACATAGCCCGCCAGAAATCTAGCCTGTGACAAGATGGCCGCCGGTGATGACGATAGAGACTCTGCCGTAAGACATCTAGCCTTTATTATGGATATCTATGGTTGTAAGAGGCCGATCACATGGATGTGACTATTGTGAGTCAAAGTTATAGCACGACTAGTCTCAGCCTCAGACGTCACGCCCACGGAACGTTGGCTAAACGTCTGATGCATATGGTACACTTAACTGGAAACACTTCAGGAATGTCGAAGTCGTCATCTGATTGGTTGAATTTGATCGGATTTCCGGGGGGCGCGAGTGTCGCGTTTATTTTCGGTCCGCCGGGAAACAAAGCGCAGACGTGTGATTGCGGAAGAAAAACTGTTGTGTTTACATGAGTCACAATGAGCATTTATCAAGATCAGCTAAACGTAGAATTCTCAAAAGTATGCGCGGTTCACGGGAAAGACTCTTGAAGTTTTCTTCTCCTTCTTTGATTTTCTATGCTGACTGACTTGTTGCACGCAGGTCTGTTGTTGTGGGGACATTTCCACGCACCGAAACGTGACGCTGAACGAAACGAACTGTAATTGGTTGTTTTACATGTCTGTCAAACGGCCTGATGGGCGGGCCTTGGCCAAAGAAAGCTGCTATGAATTCCAGACCTTCAGCCGTCAGTCTGAAGGTCTGGCTACGCGAGACTATAGCACGACCAACTAATAGCAGGAAATGTGTCACTTTCAAAATGCTTTGAAATCACCCTTATTTTTGCCCGATTTGCTTAAAACTTTATCTGTATAATGTAAACACACGGCAGATGTAGACCTGAAGATGTAGACACCGAAGACTGAATCAATAATGCTGCTGGATATTCAACTTTGCATCAGGAATAAATGGCATTTGCAAATAGAAAAAAGTGTAATAATATTTCACATAAGATTACTGTTTTTACTGTATTTTTTTATCAAATAAATGCAGCTTGGTGAGCATAAGAGACTTCTATGCAAAAACATTTAAAAAAATCTTACCAAACGAAATTTTTGAATGCTAGTGTAAACCAAGTTAAGTGCATTAACTATTAAACAACATTACTGTTAAGTGCTACAACAACATATAAGACATTATAAAAAAAAGACTCATTTGATACTATTAAAAAATTGATGGAACCAAGTGTCAATTTTACAGTGAGTTACAGCCGATGATTACAACTACTTCCATATATATGTTTACAGACGCAATTGCTATTGCATATTTCTCTATCTCCCTCCTCCCTCTCTGTTCTACTGCCACATCAACACTATAGGAGAACGCTGGAATATGAGAGAAGACAGTAATAAAGGGAAAAACTGTAGGGGGGAGCAGCTGTCCTGAAGTCGAACTCATAAAGGAGGAGGAGTGAAGAGAAGACAGACACGTGCCTTCAAGAAGATTTCTCTCCAGAAATAAGGCCAGGAGGAGGAGAGAGAAAGATTTAAGGAAAGTGGAATTAAAGGTAAATAAACATTAGTTTAGTTAACAGCCATGAAAACACTATTTCTGATGCTATGTGTTGCTCAGGAGAGGCTCTTTATGCACAGAGATTGGATCTGCATTATTTCAGTAAAAGACTGAAAACATAACAGACCATGTATTTTCTTCTAAATAATCTGCACATTTTCAAAAATGTGATGACAAGAAAAAGACTGAATCCAATATTTCACATTTATTAAAATTGCATAAAGATTAATTTTAATAGCTTTAAATATTTGAAATATTTTTTACCTCAGGTACATTTATGGTACTTTTTTGGTCAACAAGGCTCTCTGAAATTACCAAATTGTTATTTTTTTCTTGGCTTGGTGAATTTGTTTAATCATAAAGTTTATAGGGGAAACTAATAAAGTAGAGATTTACCAAGTTCTTAAAATATTTTATCCTGTTCTGAATAAAATTATCACTGTGGTAAATATTACCTATGCACTGTATTTGTATATACTGTACATGTCATTCAAAAGTTTGGGGGTCAGTAAGACTTTATTTTCAAATAAATTAACACTTTTATTCAGCAAGGATGCGTTAAATTGATCAAAGTAAAGACATTTATAATGTTACAAAAGATTTTATGTCAAATAAACACGGTTCTTCTGAACTTTCGATTAATCAAAACATCCTGAAAAAAAATATCATGGTTTCCACAACAATATAAGCAGCGCAACTATTTACAACATTGATAATAAAATGTTTCTTACAGCAAATCATCATATTAGACTGATTTCTGAAGGTGTGACACTGAAGACTGAAGTAATGATGCTGAGAATTCTGCTTTGCCATTATAGGAATAGCTACATTTTAAAATATATTAACATAGAAAACAGCTATTTTAAATTGTTTCACAATTACTCTTTGACTGTATTTTTCTCAGAAAACTTAAGCTTTAGTGTTCATATAGGAAACTTCTTTCAAAAACATAAATCCTACTGACTTCAAACTTTTGAACAGGTTTGTACATTTAATGAAACACAAGCAGAACAAACGTGTGTTTATAATTCATGCACCATTCTTATATTGCTGCATTCTGTTCGAGATATATTTATTTCCACGGAAATTTGATAATAATAGCCTACCCAATGCTTATAGTTCTAACTCGAGAATGTCTGACACTTGACTGGTGCCCTTACATGTGAGCCTCTAAAAAAACGGCAAGTCTCACACACAAACAGGAGAGGGGGACAGAGATTAGCTCCACATACGGACATCATGCAAACAAACCCTCACAAGCCAAGGAGAACGGGGAGGCTGGACGAGAAGAAAATGAGGTAGGTGGAGAATGAAAAAGAAGTGGGTGTGGTTGGAGAGTCAAAATAATGTGACGTAGAGATTAAAAAAGAAACTGAGTTTAAAGTATAGCTAAACGTGAATGACAAATCAGAAAGTGGGATGCTTACGCTGTGATTGTGTGTTAGAGTGGGAAAGAGAGTAAGAAGGGGAAAGAATATAAAATAATAACATTAAATGCGCTGACTTGCTTTGAAGGTGGGGTATGTGATTTTGTTTTTTGACCATTTTTTCAAAATCACTTGAAATCCTATTCCTAACCCACTTACAGCCACTGAGTTAGAAGCACTGAATTGAAAATTAAGCAATTTAATCATCTGTGGAACGGGCAGGACTCGAAAAACTCCAGCCAATCATTTCCAAGACCTCCTAGAATCATTGGACAGCAAACGCGTCAATCAAACCTCGTACCATACCCCCCTCCCCCTCGCGCGCGTGTCCCCTTCGTGCGCATACTCAAAGCTTGTGACCCAGTCACAGTAAGTGCAAGTCGCCCCGGTACAGAGAGAGAGAGTAAGTGCAATCTCGCGCATCTGGGTTTGGCAGATGCATGATTGCGCGTCCATGTCCTTCGAATGGGTGGAGTCAGGGCCAGTGTTGGAGGAAAGAAGGTAGGGCCTTTTGAGTTGTGTATTTTCAAAATCTGCCGGCCGTTTTTCAAATTCAATACCCTACCTTTATTGTTTTTGTTTGTTAAGTGAGTTTCAACTTTTGTCCTTCCAAAAATATCACTTCTGGGAATCTGGGAATTGTTTAAATACGGCATTTATTCCCTATTGTGATGTATATCTGAGTGAAATGACCTCCATCCGAATTGGTTGGATGGTTATGGTTTGCTATTGCAGTAATGTCATTGAGTGACAGATTTTTCTGCCCTCGCGCCAGTAAACACGTCATCAGAGAAGTGAACTTTTACAGTAGGCTACAGCATTTACTTTTACAGTAAGCTACACATTACTAGCAGTCTGTAGCTAGCTACCAACTCCAAAACTGACACATTCGGATTTGTTTTTTCACATTCAAATTAAAACCATCATGGGATTGATTCCCTCAAGATTCCAGTAAATCCTACAAAAACAAACTTCTACATGGAGGTCTACAGCTTTTAAAGGACTAGCGGCGGTTGAAGGTTTAGTAATATAGGATTGCACCTTTAAATCTCCCGTTCACTCTGTGCTTCTCTCTGAAGCTGCCTACTTGCCTCTACCTGCCTGCAGCATAACTTAAGTGCCTTTATTTTCTCTCTCTCTCTCTCTCTCTCTCTCTCTCTCTCTCTCTCTCTCTCTCTCTCTCTCTCTCCCTCTCTCTGCTGAACACAGGGTCCCAAATGACTTACGATATGCTGTAAAAATTAGTTCACTAATGTAAGGCTGGTGCCGGTATGTCTGATCGACCCCTCAATGTGACAAAAGGCCCTCCTGGGAATTAACACTTGAACTATCCCTTGAATATGTAACTCCTTCTTGCATATGTAACAGGAACTTCGGAGACGCAGCACGCAGTGCATTTCACACTTCACCCACACCATCTCCCCCACATCCCCCTCCTCCTCACCTGAAATACCCTAAAACCTTATGCAATGTTATGTGTGTACAAAAATGTAACTACTCATGTTTGGTGTCTTTTGATGTATCACAATGCGCCTGGTGACATGGTCTCATTCTCCCAACTATGATGAAAAGCTAAAAGAAGTTATGAAATGTGAGAAAAGTGATGTGTCCCATAATAGCCTCATTCAGACTACCTCCTGTATGTAAAATCAGGCAGACCTCACAGTGTGAGCCCCTGAATAAACAACCAAAATCTAATTATAATGACAGACATCACCATTTGGTAACAATTGAATTATCTGGGTTTATAAGGAAAAGAGCAGAAAAGTTCGGGGAGTCTGTAGGTTGACTGCCCACACAACCGCTGTGTGTAATTTTGTTGACAGGTAATAATTTCTACAAATTCTGTGATTTCTGAATTGATATGCTTAACTGATGATTTTATCCTCTGAATTGGATTTGAAATGATTACATCATTACCTGATCAATAAATTGTAAACGTTTGATTTTATTCTAACCGACTCTGAGAATTGTTTTCCCCCGAGTAGATTATCGGATTCGTATATTTCCACAAGTTTGCGTCAGAGTTTAGTGACGACTAATATCTGATATCAGATTCAAGTGTACTTGAATGAGGAGACGGGTAGTTTCCGTCTAGAATCAGCTGTTTGATCTAGATTTGGGTACGTCTAAAAACCTCTGTTCTAATTTAATGTTACTTTAGATAAGTGTACGCTACTAAAGTAAGTTATTGAATTAAGTTCCTGAGGTGGCATTCAAGGGGGCTGTGTATGTCTTCGATTATGTACGTGTGAATTACGGCAAATCCCAGACATTCAGCCAATTACCTCTGTTTTGATAATCGGAAACTGACGAG
Source organism: Tiaroga cobitis (assembly GCA_030578255.1). Lineage (NCBI taxonomy): Eukaryota > Metazoa > Chordata > Actinopteri > Cypriniformes > Leuciscidae > Tiaroga > Tiaroga cobitis. The sequence continues at coordinate 17,561,137 of CM060593.1, forward strand.
ATTGTGCCGGAGACCTGGTGAGGAACTCGAAGTGATATAGTTTCCTGATCTGAGCGGATAAAATATAATCAGAGTTTAAAGAATAAACAAACCTTCGCTAACGTTTAATGATGCACGGATATCATTAAAACCTTTTCATTTATGGAGTCAGATAATAACGAGATAATACATGAGAAAATATATTGCATTTAATCTTGTTGTGTTGCGTGAAAGGAAAGGCAAGTAATACGCAGAGTAACCTTCTACCGCTGATTGGATGCCGAATTTGGACCAATCGAGCCGGACTTTACACTAACAACACATTCAAACATAAATCCACCGACTCGTATTTACTACAGTACATCCATCCGATAATATTTAAATACCATTGATGGCAGAAGAAAAAACTGCTTTGATTATTATTTAATCTGGAATGCCTCAGGGAATAATATGCAGGGAATAATAATAAGGAAAGAGAAAACAAGCAATCATCATCATTCATCAATCAGCCAAACACTTTTTATAGGCCATTTGTTGTTTAATACTTGCTTTACTTTTGTTGTGTTTATTGTATTTATTTATTCTGCCATTGTGGCCTAAAAAACATAAGGGATTTATATTAAACATTTAAAAAAAAATTATATAGAGAATACTTGGAGATGGCGAGAATAACAGAAGCTTTGATAGAGAAAAAAATGTGCATTTAGCATTTAGAAACTGGAATCTCTTTTTCTCCTCCAGACATACTGACATTCCTCAGTAGGCTTTGGAGAGAAGGATGATGATCTTCCCACCTTCCTCTCTCCTTAGCTTTCTTCCTTTGCCTGCAATCTGATCAGGAGTCTTGGAAGGATATTTTGTCAGACTGACAAGCTGTGCTGTCAATTGGAAGTGAGAGATTTCCTCTTTTCTATTGACCTTCATTTAATATTCTTCCACAGACTTAATTCTATAGTCTAAAGTCCCAGCAGGTCAGTATAATGATGATACAGGAAAATGTTCTTATGCAACACATATCTATTCCAGCATCAACAAATTATCTGTTTAAAACAGAGAATGCTTAATAAATTACTGCCAGGCTGGCGAGGTAGTGAGAAAGTTAAATATTTTGGCAGAAAATAGAAACTCAGCAAATCATCAGAGATTTAAACATCAGTATAATCTAATAAAAAATGTTGTCAAAATTGTGATTTTAAAAGCTAAAATGTCACATCACCAGATCTTATTAGCGTAACTGATCAGCAGATCTAAAACTGAAAGAAAAGGGGAAAAGAAAATGAGCTGAGTATCCACAACATACAGCATAACTGACGCCCTCTACTGGCCCTCTAGCCAAAAAAAAAAAAAAAAAAAACATTCGAGATTTCATAAAGAGCCTCTAATGAAGAGAACTAACCTGAGATAAGATTGTAACATCTGAAAAAATATAAGTGATTAAAAGGGTCCAGGACAAAGTTCCTGTTCAAAATGTAGAGGAAAGTGAAAATAAAATAACAAAAAAAATATGAAAAAGTTAAGTATTTAAGCAGCACTAAGTAATAATTCCGTTTTTGTCAAACCCCTAGAGTCGCTGTGGAGTACTTGTACTGTCGTAAATAGCACTCACGCAGAGATGGCTCGCACTCACGGCCGGATCCCCTCCCCCTGTACACCACTGTACACCGGTACCTGTTCAGTAGGATGGACGCTGTAACGAGCGGAAATAAGGTATGGCCCCTTTAAGAGCTGCGCGCGCCCTGTTTAACTGTCGGCAGTCTGTATCCACCTTATTTCTGACGAGCTTACTGCGTTTTTAATTATGGGCGGCACTTCCGGTTTGGGGAACTTCCATTCAAAAAGGCTGAAACAATTCATTTCCAATCATAAGGTTGCCCTACAAATAAAGCTTATCCGTCAGTTTGACTGGATGAGCTGTCAATTTTCCTTCATGATTTATTTTCAGACATCATGAGAATAACGTTATACTTGGTATTTTAGCGTGACATGTTATAACAAGAATATCTACGGCAAGAGCTCTTTTCAGTCGCTGCTTTCTTTTCCTCATGATGATTTTTATTTTTTCCTTTGCAATCCGCTGTAAAAGTATGAAAAAGGACAACATGTACGGCACATTTGTGGTCTGTTCTCCCGAATTTAATTTACGATATTAATAATTCACTGGAATGCACGAAGAATCTCTCGTTATTCTCCTCAAATCCTCACGTCTCTTTCCAGGTTTGTTTTCACAGGTAAATGCAATCTATAATCTGTCAAAATGACGGAAATCACTTTGATGTAGCGTCACGTAATGCTGAAGTTAATGCACATTTTTGATTAAGGCTTGTTATACAATACAGATATATATTTGCCTACTACAGTGATATTTAACCAAAGACCCGCGCTTTTGGGGCTATTTTTGGTCTGTTGGTTCTTTTAAACTTTTAAATTTTATTTTAATGTTTGATGATTGAAGGGTGAGTCGATTAATGTCATCTCATTGTGACACTTTTTTAACGTATTGCGATCATAGAGCGAGCCTTTCACTGATTGTTTACAGCTTAACGGAAGTTACACCCATAATTCGCGCAAAGCGTCATGGGGTGCAGGAATAAGGTGGATTGTATGTGCGCCCAACGCACCACCACATGTATAGACATTATGTAGCCCCGCCCCTTTTCAGCACTGCGCTCGTTGTCTTTTGACTTCCGGTCTGTGTTTTTTCACAGCGATCTTGCATAGGTATGAATGAACTGCTCGTAAATAAGTTCCCGGTCGACATTTGTTAAGACATCTGCTTTACAATGCTTATGATAAACATTACAATGCTCATGATAACTTTTGTTAACTCTACAATAAGTAAATCCACTTCACCAGCTAATTACTCCTGGACCGCGATGCCATAGAAATATACAGACCGACCGCAAAAACGGAAGTTCAAAGACAATATTATGACGGCGCCCACGTTTCTCTGGTGCATAAGGTCTATACGGCGCCGGGTTATTTCTGTTTGATGCTCATTTTATCAGAATTTTATCAGATCTGTTTTTTGCCGTAAAGCAATTACTTACCTCGCGAGACCTGATATCACACGATACTTCTGAGGCCGGCGGCCCGCAGGCCCAAAGTGGCAAGGGTGGTTTTGCGGCTCACAGGCACCAGGGGGGTGCGAGAGGACCACCATTCAACACGAAATCAGTAATATAAACATTACAATGACCCCAAAGCTGTTCGGTTAAGGTAAAAAAGTTACTTAGTTAACCTTTAAGAAAGAAAAAGAAAAACAAAGAAATTCAATAAAAAAGAGAACAATCTAAAGTGAGGATTTGCAAAATGAAAGTAAATATGGGAAAGGGGACCATCAAAGAGGAAGAAAAAAACAACACATGAGTCAGGCAATAGTCCCCCAACCAGATTCCCACATCACTGTCAAACAAACAAGTACACAATTTGAGAAACTGAATTAAACAGGTATTTAACTAATATAACAATAGCTGCTACTGTCAATCATTGTGCATGGATCAACCACGCCAATTCATCTCTCACACACATACAGTTTATAAACACATGTTTATGCCCTGCAGGCATCACCTGTGTGGGTGAAGTGGAGTGGATAAGAATGTGTGGTAATGTGGATGAACCTGATTGTAGTGTTTTGGGGCATAACTGTCTTTCTGATAACTGATTTAGTATCCGCTATTTACATTTATGTTGCTTATCTAGTATTTGAGGTCTGTTTTAATGTTTCAGAAATCCATTATTCTGGGGCAAGTCAAAATGTGTTACCCGGTTCTAAAGAAATCTGGATAATAGATTACATTACAAGCAAAATTAATTAGAAAGAATCTGTCTGTTTGCTGTGAATATTTTGTCTTAGTCCACCCGGCCACCCACAGCTCGACTGCTGGTGTCATGCTGGCCTGACATGTCCGGTGCAGACGGCAGGATGAAGATCAGTGTTTCTCAGGATTTTCTAGAAATAACAAACCAGTTCTTCTCCCCTCACAGATTCTCTATTTCTATTCTAGGTGTGAGACAGAAAATAAAAAATAAACAGGTAACACTTTACAATTAGGTCCTATTACATTAGTTAATGCATCAACTAACATTAACTTTAAGCAATACATTTGTTACATTTGTTTATCTTTATTTGGTAGTTCATGTTAGCTTAGGTCATTTAATAATATTAACAGACATAACTTTCGATTTTAATAATGTATTAGTAAATGTTACAAAATACCTCAGATTAATAAATGCTGAAGAAATATTAAGTAATTGTTAGACCATGTCAACTAACATAGTTAAATAATGTTAACGAATTTTTGGTAAAGTGTTAATAAGCACAGATTAAAATAGAAAAAAAGATTAAGATGTTACCCTGTAGGACAGCAAATGGTTGCTGATATATTATTAAAGTTCCAGTGATTTAGGAGATGTTTTGGGGAGGAATGTCCAAAGAGTGAATTATTCTATTTTATAGATCATCTAAAATTTGGTATGGTATATTTGAAAATATTCTATTTTAGGCCTTTCTGTTTAGTATGAGTTTACTGCACTCACACCATTGTGATCTGTAGCCTTCAGTTCCCCATCAGTCACTACAACGTTATGTCGACTAACAAAAGGGGTCTTACTTGGGGTCTTAATCACCTCTGAATTGTAGAAAAACGGCCAGTGGAATTGGCGAGTGGAATTTGCATGTCGAGCCACTCCCCGTACATACGGGTATATAAAGATTTTTGCTTTGGAGCTGAGTGGTTGCACAGCGATCACTCTTCCAATCACTAAAGCAACGAAAGACGAGTGCTATGGAGATAGTTCTCGCTGGTGGAGGGCATGACCATGTTGACACTGCGGTTGCGACTCTCCTTCCTCATAATGGCTGGAGTCCCCTTTGCTGTTATCCAGCACGCTGTTTCTGCACAATGCAGAGCCACAGGCATGGTTAACACTCTGGGAGACCTGAGGGTTACAGTGGATGCGTTTCCGCCGGGCCAGTCCCCATGGACCTCCCACTCCTCAGAGTGTGACCTCAAGCTCCCGAGTGATGGCGCTGGACCTTCCTACAGGGGACCCAGCGTGTCATTAGTACGTGTCATGAGGGTGAGAATCAGATGTCAATAGCTGCATCAGAGAGCGGGCTATTGTCCTCTGCAGAGGAAGATGAAGCCGAGCTTCCCCCTTTGGGTGTGGTCACTCAGGCTGGGTTGGATGCGAAGTTGACGGCCATGTGGACTCGAGTGGAACCCTCCACTTTGCCATGAGCGCTTGCAGTTGGATAATTGATTCCTGGTGCAGTGTACGGTTCACTGGCCCAGTGCCTTTCTTCCCTGAAGTGCATGAGGAGGTTCAGAAGTCATGGAAGGCACCTTTCACTGCCCGAAGCCACTTCGTAGCCTCCTCGAGGTGGGGCCTCCAAGGGTTGCGTGGAGATTCCCTAGGTGGAGTGTGCAATTGTGGTGGCGTCTGCGTCTCCTGTCCAAGGCCTGAAAGATGACGGCAGCCCTGACTGCTAAAGCTTACAGTGCCACTGGACAGGCCGCCTTTGCCTTGCATGCGATGGGCATCCAGCAAGTACACCGGGTCAAAGCACTCAAAGAAATGCACAAGGGTAGTTCTGAGCCGGGGTTGATGCAGGAACTGTGCACGGAGACTGACATCACCCTCCGGGTGACGAAAGTCGTGGTGTAGGACCTTGGCCAGACGATGTCCACTCTGGTGGTCCAGGAATGTAATTTCTGGCTGAACCTTGCTGAGATGCGGCATGCCGGCAAAGTGCACTTTCTTAACGGCCCCATCTCGCAAGGTGGCCTCTTCGGTGACCCTGTTGAGGACTGCAGACTGAAGAGATTAAGCACATCCTGCCCCAGCGTGACACTTCTGCCACCAGGCCACCACTGGCTGCGTCCTGATCTGCTCGTTGCCGAGGGTATTCCCCTGAGGCATCTACATCTGTTCCTGCGCGACCAGAGACAACACCCCAGCCGGCCCATCAAGCTTCCCACAGGAAGGGGATGCAGCCCGTCCCTCAGGCCGCTAAACCCTCAAAATGTCAATTGAAGCGGCACTGATACGGGCAGCCCAGAGATGTGGGGAGTTGGACTCGGTCCTTATGTCAATGTCTTGTAGGTCTCACCAATGAGCATGCACAGTCAGTGCTGAACTGCTTAAATACATTCAGGGGCAAAACAGCAGTTCCACTGAAACATTTTCAGTGGCTCCTGGGGCATATGGCATCCACACCTGTGGTCACGCCACTCGGATTGATGCAGATGAGACCGCTACAGCACTGGCTACACAGCCAAGTGTCCATGCACGTTGTTGTGACAACAGATCGCTCCAGAACGGGTTAAGGCACTGTATGGTAGGAGCACGCAGGAGCACGGGACCTCGACTGCGGTTTCGACCATTGCTTCAGGGCAAGCACATGTTGATCCGGGTGGACAACACTGCAACGGTCAAGGAGGACGAGGACCAGGTCTTGATGGTTGCACATGACTTTGATGATTGCCCCACACAGACCTTGCAACAGCCCCTCCCTGTCGTATTCCCCTGAGGAAGGACCTTCTTTCTCAGACGCGGCAGCATATGGCACCTGCTACCAGACGAGCTTATGCTTTGAAGTGGAGTCTGTTCACTGAGTGGTGCTCTTCCCATCAGGAAGACCCCCGGAAATGCCCAATCGGTTCTGTGTTTTTTATCTGTCTCAGCTAATCTGTCAGCGCTCCTGACCGCGCCGACTTCCATCAAGAGGGTGGGGGACCTGCAGGCATTTTCGGTCAACGAATCATGCCTTGTGTTCGGCCTCTTCTCAGGTTGGCCCACTGGATAGTGGATGCCATTCCCTTGGTGTATCAACCCCAAAGCAAGCCGTACCCCCACGGAGTGAAGGAGCAAAGTGCCTCCTCCTTGGCATTGGTGTGCTGTGCTTCTTTGGCAGACTTCTGCCATACCCCTCTAAGGGGACTGAGGTTTCCTCCAAACATCCTTCAGCAGTCAGACATTGCGGAGTTGTCCGACGCTCGAGTACTCGAATGCATGCCCGCTCAGTCAGCTCAGTTCCCCTTGGTAATCCCATATGTGTATTCTTTCACAGTAAACCTGTTGGTAAACCTGTGTCTTTCCCTGGGCAGATTTCGTTCTGTCCCTTCTCTGCATCTGTAGTAGTTCCATCCCTGTCTAGGCAGGACCTACTGCAAAAGCCTTTTCATATGTAGCACTGCCCTATGGGGCAGCCTATAAGCGTATTTGATGTGGCCGTCATAGCGTCCCTCTCATTGGACTAGGTACTCTTCCCCAGCGTTAATACACTGGACATGGTTGAAAAAAAGGGAACTCTTGTAAGCACTCTTCCCGTGAAATAAAATGTAAAGTAACAGCAGCTACGACCGTCTCAAATGTAAGCCCTGTCCCTTCCATCCCATTGGCATGGAGGACTATCATTCTGGTCTTACGTGGGGTGCTGAGTAGGTTACGACTCAACAGGAACAGTTGCCAAAAGGGCACGCTACAGCTTGCCAGCAAATGTGACCCCATTTGTCACTCGACATAACTCTGTAGTGACAGACAGATGGGGAACGTCTGTGTTACTGATGTAACCCTGATTCCCTGATGGAGGGAAAGGAGACGTTATTTTTCCCTTGCCACAACCCTGAACCACCACTGACAGGATGAATTAAATCGTTCAAAAGTGACAGTAAAAACATTTATAATGTTACAGAATATTTCTATTTCAAATTAATGTTGTTCTTTTGAACTTTCTATTCATTAAAGATTCTTGAAAAAAATATGTTTCACTGTTCCACAAAAATATTGGGCAGAACAACTGTTTTTATAATAAGAACTGTTTCTTGAACAGAAATGAGCTAATATGTTTTTTGAGCTTATATATTGATCAAATCAACATATTAGAATGATTTTTGAATTATCACGTGACACTGGTAAAAATGCTGAAAATTCAGCTTTGTCGTCACAGGAATAAATTACAGTTTAAAGTACACTCACCTAAAGGATTATTAGGAACACCTGTTCAACTTCTCATTAATGCAATTATCTAATCAACCAACCACATGGCAGTTGCTTCAATGCATTTAGGGGTGTGGTCCTGGTCAAGACAATCTCCTGAACTCCAAACTGAATGTCAGAATGGGAAAGAAAGGTGATTTAAGCAATTTTGAGAGTGGCATGGTTGTTGGTGCCAGACGGGCCGGTCTGAGTATTTCACAATCTGCTCAGTTACTGGGATTTTCACACACAACCATTTCTTGGGTTTACAAAGAATGGTGTGAAAAGGGAAAACATCCAGTATGCGGCAGTCCTGTGGGCGAAAATGCCTTGTTGATGCTAGAGGTCAGAGGAGAATGGGCCAACTGATTCAAGCTGATAGAAGAGCAACTTTGACTGAAATAACCACTCGTTACAACCGAGGTATGCAGCAAAGCATTTGTGAAGCCACAACACGCACAACCTTGAGGCGGATGGGCTACAACAGCAAAAGACCCCACCGGGTACCACTCATCTCCACTACAAATAGGAAAAAGAGGCTACAATTTTCAAGAGCTCACCAAAATTGGACAGTTGAAGACTGGAAAAATGTTGCCTGGGTCTCGATTTCTGTTGAGACATTCAGATGGTAGAGTCAGAATTTGGCGTAAACAGAATGAGAACATGGATCCATCGTGTCTTGTTACCACTGTGCAGGCTGGTGGTGCTGGTGTAATGGTGTGGGGGATGTTTTCTTGGCACACTTTAGGCCCCTTAGAGCCAATTGGGCATCGTTTAAATGCCACGGCCTACCTGAGCATTGTTTCTGACCATGTCCATCCCTTTATGGCCACCATGTACCCATCCTCTGATGGCTACTTCCAGCAGGATAATGCACCATGTCACAAAGCTCGAATCATTTCAAATTGATTTCTGGAAACATGACAATGAGTTCACTGAACTAAAATGGCCCCCACAGTCACCAGATCTCAACCCAAGAGAGCATCTTTGGGATGTGGTGGAACGGAAGCTTCGTGCCCTGGATGTGCATCCCACAAATCTCCATCAACTGCAAGATGCTATCCTATCAATATGGGCCAACATTTCTAAAGAAGGCTTTCAGCACCTTGTTGAATCAATGCCACGTAGAATTAAGGCAGTTCTAGGGCCCTATAATTTCCGCGATCACGGAATCACGGACGGAATCGTGGAATTGGCCAATTAACGCGGAATCTAGTGTTAACGCGGAATTTTGCTGAATTTTACATATTTGGAATGAAATTCTGTTTTTGTGTGGGAGAAAAACGTATGTATGGGGAAAATGCAGACAGGGGAAGCAAATCTGGGCGACACAACCACTCCCGTGATTTCAGCTTCAATGACGGCATCAAAACAATGAAAGCATGGCGAAGCGGCTCTCCACGGCTCTGCTTTCGTCGGCGAAAAAGTTAAGAAACTCGACGCCGAGCCCTCAGTACCAAGCCAAGCAGTTCGCACGTGACTTTAATGAAGTGTTTCCCATTTATAGACTAATTCGTGGAGGTGCGCCACAGAATCAACACCGGCCGCCACATATTGCGTTTCGTTCATTTTGTTTAACGCTATTTAAAACATGCAGCGCATCAGTTGCATTTCCTTTCCCTGCTCTCCCTTCGTCTCTCTGTCACTCACGCGTCTCTCTCTCTCTCTCTCTCTCTCTCTCTCTCTCTCTCTCTCTCTCTCACTCACACACACACACACACACACACCCGAGTGTGTCCGAGAGCGCGCTCGACAGTGCGCGAGAGAGAGAAAAGAGTGACTTTTATTTAAACTTATATAAACTAATATTTTATTTTACTTGACAGTTTAAAGCTCATAACCATATGTTGTTGTTACTTGAAGTACTTAGAGTGCAGTGTTATGTTGCATCATGCAGTAGGCCTATTTGTGCTGAAAAGTAAGAGTAAATGTCTGTTACCTCAATAAATTTAAGGTCATTCCTATTTTATTTGTGTACATTTTAATCATTAACATTAAAGGCACACTCTTTTTACAACTAAAATAACAGTAAAGGATAAAAAAAATGAATTCCCCAAAATGAAAACGGAAAAAACGGAATTTGGGAAAAAATAAAACGGAATTTATAGGGCCCTACAGTTCTGAAGGCGAAAGGTGGTCAAACACAGTGTTAGTATGGTGTTTCCTAATAATCCTTTAGGTGAGTGTATATTAAAATAGAAAACAGTTATTGTAAAAAAATAAATATAGTAATAATCTCTCACAATTCACTGTTTTACGGAATTTTTTGATTGAATAAACACAGCCCTGGTGTGCAAAATAAACTTCTTACAGATGCCAAACTTTTAAATGTTATTACTTGTATTCGCTTGTATTTACTGTCTGTAGGGGTTTTATTACAGTTTTTTTCCAGCCACGGTTTGACTGATGGCTGAGGATATGGCTGAGGGAACAAATATGTCTGTCTCATTTTTATAAGATGACAAGTGTTATTGTAAAATATAATATATAAAATGTATATTATGTATTATCTCAGGACAGTGCAATACTCCTATATGGAGGTAATCATCTTTGTTTGTTGTAGGTTTATACTGTTCTTCGTTCACTGTACCTTCTCAAAGTCTACTTATTGTGTGTTTTGTTAGTTCTTCTTTTATGTTGACTTTTTAATGTTGACTCAATGAGCTTTGCTATAAAGATTCCTACTTGTACTAGCTGTACTGGTACAAATTGCAAATAAACTTCAACTCACCATTTACAGCCATTTCTCATGCTAGAAAAATTACTTTTTTTCTGCCTTGCCTTCATTCTCACCACTCATTTCATATTCGGAGACAATGTGAATATAAATGGGGCAGTTTGAGAAGGTCCTGCCACTCCCCAGGCCTCTGCCTTTTCTCTCCCTTTGTGTCCTGTAAACATGTGTCATACATTAATGGTCTAGATCTCTTCTGGAAAAATGCTCTCAGCCGACATTTGTTATTCCTGTTCTGACACACTCTCACATTCAAAGATTGCTGGACACACATCAAAGAAGTATCTTAAGCTCACAAAGGATTTTTTTGTTGTTGTTAAAAAATTCAGTAAAAACAGTAATATTGTGAAATATTGTTAGCTACAATTTAAATTTGCTTTTCTATTTTCAAATGTAATTTATTCCTCTGATGCAAAGCTGAATTTTCAGCATCATTACTCCAGTCTTCAGTGCCGCGTGATCCTTTAGAAATCATTCTATGCTAATCTGATGCTCAAGAAACATTTCTTATTATTATCAATGTTGACAACAGTTGTGCTGCTTATTGATATTTCTGTGGAAACTTTTGTAAAGTCATAATGGTCTTTACTGTCACTTTTGATCAATATAATGGTCCTTTGCTGAATAAAAGTATAGATTTCGTTAAAAAAAATCTAAATGACCTTTAACGTTTGTATGGTATGAAGTGCTTGTGATTGAAAAAAGGCAGGATATTATTAAAATGTGTTTTTAATCATGTCTTATGCATCTAACTTGAGAAATGCACTTAAATGTTTCTGGTTTTGACCAATAAATGGGTGTCTAAGACAGGTCTTATAAATTGTTTAGTGGCAAGAGTAAAGTCCTATATTATTCTTAAGTTTCCTCTCCCCATTGGAAAAGCACACAGATTGGAAACAGCTGTGGCCTATTCTGGATGCCGTACAGCTGGAAGTTTCGTCAGAGCGCTGGATGAGCCAACGAGAAGGGCTACGGGAGATTCACATCTGGAGAAGAGAGAGAGCGCGAGCGGAAAAGGATCCCTGAGGCATGCCAGTTTCACCATCCCTCCTTCACACACAGACGCGCCAGTCCTTTAGCGAAAGGGAGGAACATTCCCTTGTGCTGATGTGAGGGAGGAGATTCAGAAATCTGAGCTTTCACACATTCCCTCCTCTACATCTCACGTTACATTTGTTTTCATTATAGGGACAGTTCACTTAAAGGGTTAGTTCACCCAAAAATGAAAATTAAGTCATTAATTACTCACCCCCATGCTGTACCAACCCCGTAAGGCCTTCGTTCGTCTTCGGAACACAAATGAAGATATTTATGATTAAATCTGAGAGGTTCATGACTGCTACATAGGCTCCCTAAGGGAATGATACTTGACGGCCCAGAGAGTCATTAAAGAAAATGTTTAAATATTCCATGTCACAACAGTGGCTCAACTACAAGTTTATCAAGCGACGAGAATACTTTTTGTGCGAAAAAACAAACAAAAATAACGACTTTATTCGAATATTCCTTTTCTTCCTTGTAGGCCTGAAACGAGACTTCAAGAGATTTCCACGACGCGCACGCGCGAGAACTTAACTGAAGTAGTTGAAGGAGATCGCAATTCTCGCGCATGCGTCGTGGAAATCTCTTGAAGTCTCGTTTCAGGCCTACAAGGAAGAAAAGGAATAGTCGAATAAAGACGTTATTTTTGTTTGTTTTTTTCGCACAAAAAGTATTCTCGTCGCTTGATAAACGTATTCCCTATAGGGAGCCTATGTAGCAGTCATGAACCTCTCAGATTTAATCATAAATATCTTCATTTGTGTTCCGAAGACGAACGAAGGCCTTACGGGGTTGGTACAGCATGGGGGTGAGTAATTAATGACTTAATTTTCATTTTTGGGTGAACTAACCCTTTAAAAACAATCTGTCATAATTTACTCACCCTCACGGCATTTCAAACCTGAATGACTTTCTTCTGTGACAAATAAAATGTATATTTGGGAAGAATATCCTGGCATTTCAATATAATGGAAGTAAATTTGTAAATAGTAAAAAAAAATAAAAAAAAATAAAAAAAAACCGATCACAAAGGCTACAGTTATTTGATTAAAAAAACAGTAAAACAGTAATATTGTGAAATAGCCTACTATTACAATAATATTTAAAGAATAACTTATTTTATTACATTTATTGAGCGCAGACATTGGTATATTCCACTTGTCCCAAGGTCATATCATATCTTTGCATTAGAAATATACTAAAATCTAATTTGTTAGATTGAAAACCTTAACATACCAGCTCAATGAATTTGGTGAGTAACCAACTAAAGTTTGATAAAATAATCAAAAAGAAGTTAATGATAATTGGGTGCATCAAATAAATTAATCTGAATCCATATGTAGTCAAACAATTCAATTTCTAATACATGACCTATTTTACTGAAAATGTATGCAAAATACATGTGATTAAATGTGACAAAGTGTACAAAAAATAGCACTTGCATTCATTTTGCAATTTCTTCAGATTAATTCTGTTTGTCTTCATTTAAGGAAGAAACATTTCCCCAAACTCTCTTCATACTATTTATTTTCACAAAGATCTTTATAAAATTAGTAAATGTGTAGTTGTTGCCTTGATATAATAAATCCTATTTTTGATTTGATTGAAATCACTTAGATGTTCCTCCATTTGAGGTTACCTGACAAAACATTTACAGCGTGTGGTGCTGTGCTGTCTAATCAGTGCCTGCAAATTTTGTTCTCAACCAAAAAAAGAAACAGATTATTCGAAGACAAGCCATGAACCCAGACCTCTTTGATCAGAGTGAGTCACACACACATGGGTGTTGTTACAAAAACCATCCAACAACATTACAACATTTCGTTTAAAGGTTTGACTGTTTTATTTAATATTTTATATTTGTTGTCCATGCTTTAAAGTCAGGAAGATAAAACTTGTCTTCTTGAGACCTTGTAACTAAACAGCATTGTCAACTGCAATGGATGGCAATGCAAAGAATGAACTTAAATAGATAGTTCACCCAAAAATGAAAATAATGTCATTTACCCATTTCACATTGTTCTGGAGAACATAGAGGATTTTTTTTTTTGCAGCAAATTGTTTTGCATTTACTTTCATTGTATAGTATGAAAAAATAAGTTTTAGAACAACATGAGGGTGAGAAATGACAACTTGGAGGTATGTTCGTATCTCAAAGTGCTTCACTGCCTCGACTGAAAGCCTCATATTTCTCTCAGAAAGATTTCCTCCCTCTGAATCAGTATTTAGAATAGAGACATTGAATTACAGCAAGCCACCAGTGGCTATAGATATCCTGGCACTGCCCAGCAAAGACAGGCTAATTATGTATTGCGGTGAGTTTGACATGCGTGGCGTACTGACAATCTCTCCTAAATTCTGCAGCAGCCGCTCTCTCTTTTTGACCATGCTCAGTAAATCTGGCCCAGAACAGGAAGTCTTGAAACACACACACTTACACAAAATGTGATTCTACTGATGAAATTCAACTATGTTTTGAAAAACATTAAAGAATTCAAAAGTTTACTGCTCATTTTTCAACACATTTTCTTTAACTTTCATATTCCCCAGAAAAATTAAGTAGCATTACACTCAATTTCCCACTGTTAAATTAAAAGTATAATTAATTTTCATATCTAAGCTAAGATCTAAATGGGACAGAAAAACATTTAAACTGCTCATGGGTTTTTTCTTCATTTCCACTTTAAACATGTATTGGGCAACCGATATCACAGCATGGAGACTTATCAAAGCGTTTTAAATTAATTAGTGATTACCTTTCTCAATAACACAGAAAAATACACTAATAAATACATAATCATTCATGGCTACAAAATGGAAACAGGAGAAATGAAGAGGGAGAGGACTGAGAGTGTAAGTAAAGATCCACCTGAAATGCACAGATACACTTAGAAAATGATAGTTTTTAAAGAGCGAGTAAGTCAGAGAGAAGGAAAAGGAAGAGGACTGGAGTTTTGTCTCTGACAATGGCTTCATTCATCACAGGCTTATATTATACATGTTTCAAAAGGAAATGTCCACTTAGTCCTCCAGAGCTCAGGCTCACCACCACACCTTTGATTCCAGGCCTTGTCAAAATATTCGCCGGAAGATTTACAAGGATAACACCATCAGTGGTGAACTTAAGTGTCGGGCCCCTTGAGGCCCAGGTAAATAAACTCACAAGTCAAAGACAAATTGGTATTCATCAGGTTTCAGACGAGACCTTTCAGACGACAAGCTGTTTTCTCACCAAACTGCAGCATATTTCAAAGCATGATATTCTCAAGGATTGATTAGTTAACTGAGATTGTTTCTAACACATGATGAGAATGGAAAGATATTTTACTTACAGATTTGAACACACTTTTGAATGTTAGATACATTAGTGGTGTAAATGAGATGTTGAGTCTATAGATGGCGCTATAGATAGAGCTTCAACCTGGTCACTACTGTTGGAATCTGTTCAGCAAATAAGCTGGTCTTCTTTATTTGGAATGATTTATTTGACACAAAAGAGTCAGGAGTATGCCCTATAAACGATTAATTCCTGCAATTCGTAAAAAGAGTTGCTTGTTAATTTATGATTTTTACAAAGTAGCCAAGTGAAGCCAAAAATATCAAATTTAATGTGTTAAAGTAACTTTAAGTAATCAAGGCAATGCTTCGTTCGAAACAATTAATAAATAAACACTGCTTTACAAAAAAAAAAAAAGTAAGGGTCGTTTATCAAGGAAAAAATTGTTACTGAAATAACACCTTGCCAGACACATCAAATAAAAAAAAGAATACTTTGCATAACTTCAAAGAACAGAACTCACAGTTCCAAAATGTTTAACTTCTCATATATTGCACATAGCCTACGATTACTCATTGCTGATAAATTAGACGCAAGTTAAACAGTAGAAGGGGGAAAATCAGTGCTTTAAGAGCTGGTTTTACTGTGGGTGTCTTGTGTCTTCACACACTCTTCATTTATGCTGCAATGCTGCCCCCTAGAGTTGCGATGGAATCAGACAGACGATCGTGACGCTCAGGGACTGCTGGATCTTCACACTGATGGCTGACTTCAGGTCTGGTTACCCGAGACTAGATCTGTGGCCGGTTGCACTAGACTAGTTTAACAAATTAAGTCATCTAATTGTTTTCTTCAAGACTGTTCTTAACTTTTGTGGTAGATTTTCTCTACGCACCTGACTTAAGTCAACCTGGGGCGTCTCCTAAACGACACATACAAATTAGAAATGTATACGGTCTATGTTATAATGTTACCCTTGATATTCCTTCAGCCTTCGAAAATTCTGCCTTTCAAAGATAAGTCACTTAATAGCCACAGGTTAAATTTCTTCTTCATTTTTTCAACAATGGGAGTGATTATTCTTGCTTCTTTGGGGTTCATTTTTATCAATCGCAATACCTAAGTAAGCAATAGAGCTTTTCACAGGAATATTAGCAATTAACTCAACATCACAATCTTTAAGAGCCAGTAATTAACATTTTTAAAGGTTTACACAGAGACAAGAGGCTTTACTGAAGACTTCAGCAAGAGGAACCTGGAAACTGTCTTTTAAAAACAGTGTTGTGTCATCTGCCAGCTGACTAATAATAACTGTTTTTTTTTTCAGCAATTGAAATGCCCTGCAAATTACTATGTTTAATATGTTCACATAAAAGTTGGGCTGTAAGTAAAAAAAGATAGGGAGAAATAGGGCATCCCTGTCAAATTCCACGTCTGATTTCAAATCTGGGCGAGGACCCATTGTTAAGCTTAATTGAGCCATTTGCATTACTGTACAAAGTTTTGATTGCATCAAGATTTCCATTACACGAGAGTAGATGTTAAAACTTCATGCTGATTTGTACTCGGCTTTCGCCAAGATAAGCACAAACTAAGACGTGGCTTTACAGTAACCTATGCTTCTCCATCCATTTACGCTTCTTTCCATATGGTGATGTGAATCTCCTTCTGTCCGGCGTTAACGGCTGCAGTGTACATGGCGCGTCAGCACACACAACGGCTGAAACTACAGTTTGGTCTCCCTAGTGGACCAGCACGACAACCGTCTGGATTGAGCCGAGTAGGGGACATCATAGGGTCTTCAAGTGGGCACCTTCCGTCCTCAGTGTTTCGTCGACTAGCCCACGACACCTCAAGAGGACTCGACAGTGACTCTGGAGTCCCAGATTCACCCCCCTCCGTCCCCCACTCAACTCAGCCCAGCTTACTGACCTCTACATCCCTTCTGCTGCTGAGGTTGCTCCTTCCTCGTAGTTCACATGTGACTTAACCACAATCTCACAATCTCTCCGCAACCCAACCATACGCGCTAACCCGTTTGACTAAGGCTGTCGAGCCCCACTGTCTTCGTTAAAGTAGTTTCAGTGGCAACGGTTCCGTATGGCATACTACCTACCGCAAAACACAATATCTGCCCAAACACCAACCCTCATTCACGCAATATACACAGGAATGTAATAACTGTAATTACTATGCAAACTATACAAATAAACCAACAGACTCTTCGAGAATTATACGGAACCGTAGCGTGGCGGCCTGTACACAGCCAGCCAGCATCTTTCCGTCTCAACCACAGCCAGTTGCTGCTCCTTTCTGCTGCTTCAGATAAGTTCTTTACTGTGCCACGCAACTCTTGGCCACTGAATCCGACGTCTCTGAGGAACCGGGTTGTAGAGTGTGCCACAAAACCTCGACAACCCACTTCCACTGGATAAACCTGGACTCTCCATCCTCGCTGTTCTGCTTCAGTGGCCAGATGAGCATACTGCAGTTTCTTCCTCTCATTTGCCTCATCTACAGCATCCTCCCATGGCACTGTTAACTCTATCAGTTGAACAATGCGTGCGGTGCTGATCCAGACCACAAAACAATATCTGGTTGGAGGTTAGTGGTGGCAATCTCAGGTGGAAAAATAAGCCGTTGATCAAGATCAGCCAGCATCTTCCAGTCCCTAGCAGCTTCCAGTTGTCCTGGGCGAGAATTGGTGTTAACACCTTTTCTTGGTGGTTGCTCGCCTGGGCGGAGGAATATTGTCTTCTGCGTGTAATGTTTTGCTAGAACAGGCGGCAACTTGTTGGTCATGTAACGCTTGCCTTCCAATGCTAAAGCCAAACATCGCAGTCCTTGGTCATGGCGCTAAGTAAACCGACCTTGGCTAAGAGCCACCTTACATCCTCAAGATGTGCCATAATGTGGACAAAAAGGATCCTCTCCTACCCAGAGGTTTAGAAAATTATGATAAAGAAAATTATGTTCGACAGTATCAAAAGCCTTGAAAAGGTAAAAAACAAAACAAATAAAATATAAAAACTGTCATCTGAAATTAAATATGAATAGTCTACTAAATCTAAGACTAATCTAATGTTGTTGGAGATATGCCTCTTAGCTCTTAGGCATAAAGCCTGATTGTGTTTCATCAATTAAAGAATCTAATACTTTTTTTATTCTTCTAGCAAATATCAAGGCCAACATTTTGTAATCATTGTTCAAGAGGCTAATTGGACGCCAATTATCAATATAAAGCAAATCTTTGCGTGGTTTAGGGGGTAAAGTAATCAAACCTTTAGTCATTCTCCAAGGTTTTTGCTATTATACTTTCATTAAACACCTGCAGTAAGAAGGGCGCTATCTGCTGGGAAAACAATTTATAAAATTCAGACGATAAACCATCGGTCCCAGGTGACTTGTTCTCTTTTAGCAGATCTAAACACGGACTGACTTCTACCAGGGATAAGGGGAGGTCAGAAAAATCGTAGAGTTGACGAGCGTATGGGTTTTATGTAGAGAATTAAGGAATAACGAAGAATCATCGTCAGCATATTCTGAGGTATATAGTTTTTTATAAAATGAGGAACAAAAATCAGATATTAAATGTTGATCATCACTTATAGAGTTGCCAATTTTTAATTGATTAATGGTATTCATCTTTGCGTGATACTTTTCCAGTTTGAAGAACTTCTTCCCTTCTTCTAACCACTGTTTCCGAGACCTTATAAAAGCTCCTTCTGCCTTCTTTTTATATATTTTATCCAGGCTCTCTTGTAGATTAAGCATTTCTATTTTTTCCTCCTCTGTTAAGACCTCTGTGATATTTGAGACATTACCGAAATGCCTGTGATAACTCTTTGTTCCTCCAATTTTCTAATTTCAGCAAGTTTACTACTTCCTAAGGTATTTTGCCGATTCATATTTAAATAACTCCCAATTAACACTAAAATAATTTTCCACCACAGCTTTGTTAAAAAAAAAGTTTAATCACCTGTGGGATTTTCTGTATAACCTCCTCCACTTTAAGAAAAGAATTATTTAGTTTCCAGTAATTGGCTTTATAATCATTTTCTGAAAATAATTTAATAGAAATGAATATTGCTTTATGATTGCTTAAGGGACAGGGAAGAATGTTAACTGAGATATCCTGCTCTTTAATACTTTTTGATACTAACCAAGTCTATGCGAGAAAGTCTAGTGTTGTCTTTGTTACTCCAGGTGAACAAAATCTGGGAATTTAACTCTCCATATGTCAGTTAAATCATACCTGTCCATAAAAAGCTTAAAATATGCATTTCTAGTATGATCACGTGTAGGTGGCCATCTGTCAATCTCAGAATTTATAGTAACATTAAAGTCTCCTCCAAGTAAAATGTGAGAGTTTCGAAATTGTGTTAGCCAATACTTGAGTCTATTTTCTATGTTAGCAAATAATTAGATGTTTTCTAAATTAGAATTATACCCGTAAATGTTGAAGATGATTAAAACAATCTTGTTGTAACCATCCACTTAGCAGATAAAAGGCCCTTTTGGATCTGTATCTGTGTGTAAAATGTCACCAATATATTTGTGCTTCAACGTTAAGACACCAGCTGATCTTTCTGAACAGTGAGAAAACCATAAATCATTCCCCCACTGAGATCTCCAGAAATTGAGTGAGATTCCTGACAAAACGAGAAATCTGTGTTCAGCTGTTTAACAAATAAAAATAAAGCTTTACGTTTAGTTATATTTCTTAACCCTCTGATTTTTAAAGAAACTATAGACAATGACATTTTCAAGAATAAAGACTTATGAAATATGACGGAACAATCAACAAACAAATGTTATACTGAGCACCAATTGCACCTTAAAATAAAAATAGTGTTATGGTGGAAACTTAAGACCATATTTGTTGTGACCCAAGAAAAGAAAGACGACCAACGTATTTATAAAAAAAAAGAATAAAAGTCTTTTTAATTGTTGGTCAGTAACTATGATCTTTCAGGTAATATATTAAGCTACATCTCATATAAACGTTCTTCAATAATCAAAACTAAGGATCAGGCTTCAGAACAAGGTAGTAAAAGAGCCAATAGCTTGGAAAATCACTTGGGTTATGTGTCAAAAAAGAAAAGAATATTTTATCCAAAAAAATTAGGATCTGGAAGGATGTTCATTATTCCGGAGATTTCGGGCCATTGTCAGTTCAGTTCTTCAAGTGATTTCCTTCCCTTCGACAAAGGCCCATGCTCCAACAAAGTAAGCAGATTTTCCTTCACTACGTGCCTTACTCACCAACGGCCACATCTTCAGCCTGGCCTCCTTGACAGGTTGAGGGAGATCTTCAACAAAGCGAAGCTTGTTATCACGCACAGGGACGGACTGGGACTAAAAAACGGCCCTGGGGCCTGTTCTTCGTACGTCGCTAACTCAGTTAGCTGGATTTGATTGTTGGCGATTTGGCATGATCTTGGATTGTTTGGTTCTTCGAAGCTCATCCTAGACTTGCTGTCATAGCAACAGGTGCGCAAGCTTGAACCTGCTCGCGAGCAGGCTTATTTCATGTAAACAGGATTAGATCGCGGCTTTATAAGCGGAGGTGATACGAGAAGTCTTTTAACGCAGCGCGATAGTGTACTTTTTGAGAGATATAATTTTTCTCATGACTCGTGAGGATGTCGTTTACATCAATTATTTTTTGGAAACGCACATTAAATGTTCGACTCGTCGGAGTAGGCCTTTAATAACAGCACAAACTGTGTGCATTGTCCTGATATTATTTGCGAGTGGCTCTTTCCTTTAAACTATGGGGATGCGGAGAACTTGATAAGTGCTGTCATTCACAAAGTTTACCCTGGCGCTCAAGCAGTTTTTAGGGTGTTTTTTGTGGCATTTCCAAGCCAGTTTAGACCCAAGGTTGTAGGATATAGCAGGGTTTTTTTTTTACCAACGCAGGTATATTATACATTTTAATGAAGATCATGCAATCATGAACATGCCGATTAATATGACACAGAAATGTCCCCCAGGCTTCACTTAATGTGATTGGTCAATAGACTGCACACATGTACCCATCAAGCCCTCTATGAAGGGGATTTTGTGAACAGAAAGGGGGACCACAATGTAAATGTGCAGCCAAGTTACTATTACAATTCTTAATATTCCAGATTAGTAATATTAGGCCTATATCAAATTTAAAAAAAGGCAGTTGACAGACTAAAATCTCTAGATGGTGTGTGACTGTTCCATATCACAAATGTGGAAGCACAGAGATTCACATTTATGCACATTACTTGAAAATGGTAAGGAAACATATAAATATCAAGCTCACTGTATTACATACACAGTTACAATGCAGCTCTAGCTAGGACAAGGTCACACAATGAAATGAACTTTGGCCAACTAAAGGGAAGATTTCAGTGTCTGAAAAGCCTGAGGGTTGCACTTCACAGGGCCTGTGACATTACATGTGCCATATTACACAACATTTCCACCATCAGCAAAAACATGAAACATTTCAATAAATGTTTAATAAAAGACAAGACAAATATGCTTAGTTCTTTGATTTTTTTATTTATATTGTTCTTTGTAAAGAAAAGCCAGTGATCAAGTCATATTTTACCTGCAATAAGAGATACTATGCAAGGTCAGCAATAGTACCCTGTGTGAAATAATATATTAGCACTTACTCTGAAGTTCCTTTGAAGCAACTCTATCTCTAACTCTATAGTGCCAGTTTTTTTTCTTTAAGTTGTCCCCCCCAAAATACTCTATTTTCTAGGGTCAGGGGGGCTTGGGTTAAACCTGTCAACACAAGCCTTATGCAACAAAAAATAAAAGGAAAATTATACACTGCCCACCTCTGTATAACTGCTTTGTGCAGACTCTTCTGTAGGCCTTTCTGTAGATGTGGACTCCTGCAACACATATTGCATTCAGAAATAATAGGTACTCAAGTGTAAATTAAGTAAAGTTATTTAAAGATACTTTTTTCAAAAGACAGTCATCTGAGAGAGTTTCTTCACTGTCCTGTGCATTGGGGGGAGGGATGGGCATTAGAAAGTGTTGTACTTTCTTCCCTTTTGATGTAAAGTTTGGAAAAGTCCACTTACTGCACATGCTTCAGCCACTTGCTTGGGAACAGATAAAAGTGTTGGTGTTTAAAACTGCAAAAAAGAGGAAAACACAATTTCATTACAATGAAGTACACTGGGGGAAATGTGATCAATAACTCATGGCAACAGATTTTTTTTTACATTAACTAGGCTACATGTAGTTTCACGCATGCACACTTTCACAAGTAAGCAATTCATCACTAGGCCTACTCAAGACTGGACCAGCCATTGGGATTATAGGCCTATAGTGCAGCAAAAAATTATTTTACAGTGTAAGATCATTTAAAGTTCATTTACCAGTAATGAAGGAGTTGCTGCTACTGGTCCCTGCTGTGTGTCTGAGGAAGAGCTGAACCCAGGACGGGTCGGTTCACATTTAACCCAAGGGCCAGCTCTTCTGCCGGGGTATAATGTGGGGGTGCAGGACCACCTCCTGTTTGTTTTTCTTTTCTTTTTTTTTTCTCAGCCTTTTTCTTGGTTGCTTTTATAAACAACCAACTATTTATTAACAGTGCCTTTTTAAAAGAGACTATAGTAGCCTATAGTACAAATTGCCATTATGTAGAATATTCTAGTACTTCACTTTTACTTGTTCCCATGTTCTAGTAGTGGGTGGTGACTGACATTACAATGAACAAAGTTATTAATTATTTAGAAATGATTAAAATAAAAATATATATACTGTAATGAGTGATAAAAACATCTAAATGGTCACTACAAACTTAATTAGCTACTTTTTGCCAGCCCTCTACTGGCTTTTGCACATTTTAGGTGAAAACTTGTAATTAAGTTTTCAAATTCAGCATGTCCTTCAAGCAATAACTCTTGCTCTGCTGCAGAGTAAAACTGAGCGCGCTCTTTGGACACGGTGAGCAGCCAATAGCAGCGTTGCTGATCAATGTTTCTACTATCGATACATATCCCCTTTTAACCCAGCGCATGCACGCGCAATTATCTCAGATAACTCAATCCAGCTATACTAATCATAAACAACAGGAGTGTTCGAAGAACCTAATTAGCCGGATCATGATTAGCACGATGATATCATCTTGGATGTCTCATTTGATCTCGGATATTTTAAGCAACGTACGAAGAACGAGCCCCTGGACTTTGACTAGGCCCGGCCCAAAGCAATCGGCGCGCGGAAACTCGACAACAACAACAATAGCGCCTGCCGCCTGGCATGAGTGTCACAAGACTTTAATTGTGGCTCATGAAACTATACTATCCAAATTATAGCTAACAGTATATTACACAATCTATTCCATGCTGTCTTAAAATGAATTTCTTACTTAATAATATTAATTAATTTATGGAGTAATTAATCTTAGCTACTGCACAAATAATAATACCACATCTAAATGAAAATAGGCTACACCATTACAAATGTAACTTCTGTATTCAAAATCTTCAAAGTTTGTAAGCATTAGTTGTAACGTTACCAACTTTTTAAAAAGTAAAAGCACACCATATTCCTTAATATTAGCTACTACTATTAAAATGTTGGAGTTTAGCTGTTTTAACTACTGTAATCATTAAAAATGTAGCAAGCTGAATATCACTTCCTAACATCATCCCTAGCAAGTAACTTGCAAAGTAATTTCTGATTAATTCGGTTCGGGAGTAGTAGAGATAAAAGCCCGCCCGCACTGACAATTGATTGGTTGGGTCCTTTCATGCGCACACTAGCACACACACGCAAGGTCTCTAGCTCGCTCCCTCTCTCTGCCATGCGCGCGCTACGCATGCTTGCTCGCTCTAGATTCCGGGAGATTTTAACTAATTTGCGGGCATTAGGGAGCCGCTATCAATATGCGGGAGACTCCCGGAGACTTGGGATGTCTGTGACTGCGTGTGTGGCGGGCGGTGGGCCGGCCCGCCGGCCGTCCTGGAGTACCGGCCGTTCTGTGATTCTCCAGATCACACAGATGGCCAGTCCGCCCCTGATCACGCAGGACGGGGGGATTTTTTGCCACTTTCCATAGAGCATCTCTGTTGAATCTCTGGGAGAATCTGATGATGATTGTTCTCGTCCGAGAGCTGGCTGGTGTTAGTTTCCCATGGGCGACTTTGATCGCTGGTGTCAATTTGTCATCTGGCAGAATACTCCGGCAAAGCTCTGTAACCTTTTCCTTCACGTTTTCTGAAGTTTTTTCGGCCACTCCACAGACCTTCAAGTTCCACCTTCTTGAATAAGTCTCCAGTTCACACACGCGAGTTAGGAGCGCCGCTACTTTTTTTTTTCCTCTTTAAGACGGCCATCAACATTCTTTACTCTCAGTTGTGCTTCTTTTATTTCACTGCATACAAAGTCCACAGTTTTCTTTAGCCCTTCAATTTTCAATGCATTACCATCAATTTTCTATGAGTTTTCACTCTTCAGAATTTTTATGGAGTCAGCCTGCTCCTTAAAGGAGCACTTCACCCATTTCAACATTAATCTTTATTGAAAGTGGGTCATATATGTAGTCGAAATGTAAAAGACATTTTGAATTTGGTGCCCTCTTGACCGAGAAAAGACAGAATATAACTTTAGGGCGCATTTGTATGTAAGACAACAACTCCCACAATGCACCACATTGCACAGCTCCGCAAGCCACTCCCACTAATCCAGAACAGCGCAAACATCAGAGAAATCACTCTTTTGTCTACAAGGCTAACGTTAGCTGCCACCAGAGTTAGAAATTCATTTCACACAAAATGTCTAGTTAGTTGGCTGTGGCGAGCAGGATGAGGGCGAGGGACATGAGAGGACGGCGCGAGGCCGGTGGCGGGAGTGATAATGAACGACACCTGTGAGACGCACCGGTCTCTCTCGCATCTCTCACAGAGGAGCGGAAGCATAAAAGGAGCGACGACAGTGCAGATCGAGTGAGTAACAGGCCTGATTTATGTTGTTTTGTTTCTGTTGTGTGTGGCCAGCTGGCTTATACTTTTGTTTTGTATTTGTTTATTTTACTATTAACATGTTTAAATGTTCGCCGGTTCCCGCCTCCTTCTTCCCACAACAACGAACCCCGTTACATTGGCAAACTCATTAGTGAATTACTCCTTGTTTGTATTTCTTTCTATATGGTGAATTATTGCATGATACCGGGATGTTCAGTCAGAAGAACATATGCGGTGCGGATGGTTCACATCACAACACAAACATCCGTGTGCTCGTCTGATTCAGAGATTTCGTCCAGGAGAAATTGCCATCGTTGAAATTATCTGCAGCAGACGGACTCTATCTGTGTCCGTAGCGCACAGCGAGAGCACAGGCACCAGCAGTCCGCCCAGTTCGAGCCAGTCCGGGCGCCTCGTCTGCGACAGGCAGTAACTTCCTATCCTATCTCCACATCACTTGTTAGCTTAGCTTCCAAACAAGATGGCGGATATTGCTTTCTGTGTCTGCAAGTGAAGTCCCACCCACTGATCTGTAATAGGTCTGTAGCGTGAGTGGGTTCCAAACCCTGGATAAATGATGAGCTAGTGTTTGTAGTCTCAACCCTTATACAAATAAATGGGACTTCCTGCTTTTTATGACGCAAAATGACGATTTTTACGCCATAAAAAGCAGGAAGTGGAACACTTAAATCCTTATTTCTCCCATCTTAGGGGAAAATAATGGAATAAACCATGACCATTCAAAAATATGACTGGGTTTCTAAAGATACAAAGCTTAATGCAAATGGGTGAAGTGTCCCTTTGATAAGCTGGGAAAGGGTTGTAATGATGATGTTTTCTTGGGATTATAGGGCTTGTGTTTTGCATTATAAAGAGCCCTTTTTGCCGCTGGGGAATCACATGGATTCACAGGTTGCGGGGGAAAGTTTTCCTCCAACATGGAGACCTCTACTGTCGACATAGTGCTAGCGTAATCGTGACCCGAAGTTATCAGAGCGTTACTTAGCTGTGCATCAGGGATGAGGTTCTTCTTGCACTTGTGCATTATTTTCCTCTCAGGCGGTGACATTAGGTTGTTCTCATCTCAAAGTAATTGGAAATAGTCCGACATCAGAGGAATGCAGTTTTTCTTGAATTGCCACCAAATTAAAACTTTTGTGCGGGAGCTCAGCAGTAACAAACTTACTCGGCCGCCATCTTGGAACCTCGATCCGCTCACATCTCTCTCTTCAATGAGCTGGCGCGCATGTGAAGTCAGCACCCATCGACTCAATTCTTTCTTATTTTCGTCCCTCAGCGCGAAAACAAAATAATAAATAAAATAAAATAATAATAAAACATATGTCTGAACATTTCATGCTTTAGGCAAGAAAAAATATAGAATCAAAACAAAAAAAAAAAAATCATACATGAAAATACATAGGAACACAGCCTCAAATAATTGGGTGGGTTACATTTACATGACTCAAAGAGCAAGCATGGAATCTATCTTCGCTTGTGAAGTCTCAGTTCCAAAACAGAAATCCTTTATTTATGTGGTAGAAGGAAAAAGTAATTTCATTACATGGAATGAACAGAGAATTTTTTGCTTTCTGAATGTGACTTTATTTTTTGGATAATGGAATGACAGATGGAACAAGAATGGAATTACAGCCAGTTTTATTTACAAAGAGTTACTTCAGAGGGCTCCCATCCTTAATAATACAAGACACAATCCTTTTTGACTCTGTAAGTCTTGCAGTCTGTATGGCGCCTATAGAGATGCTAAAGCTAAGCACAATGTGCTTACTCCTCATTTAAGTTCAGATAACAGATAAACAGCTCTCATTAGCACAAATGAACACGTCCTCGTATACTTTTGCTACAAGAATTCACATAGGCTAAGTTATTATGCATCCACCCTTTTCCTTGAAGGGGTTTTTGTCCTCAGGAACTCCTTTTACGAGAGGATCTTCTGCGGCTTGGGCCTCAACCCATTCACAAATCTCCTTTGCAGTTTTAGAGACCTGAGGAAAGGGGGGAAGTATGTCAGACGTGTGCCTTTTACTGGTAGCCTACTTGAAAGCATTATCGAAATATTTAATAAACAAAAAATGCAAGGGGGCTATGTAAAGAATGAATGATGCATATTTCTTTGAGATGCCAAATGAATCAGAAGGCAGATGAACTTACAGGCTCTCTAGTGTTCTTAACCTCCTTCTGAAGTTGTTCCAGCTCCATTTTCAGGACCTCCTTATCGGACATATCCCGCGCCATCTTGCCCTGATCAAATAAAGTTATAGGGTCTAATGTTGCATCTGTGACATTGGCACACTTTTTTGTGTGTTTTATTTGCATTTCCAAATACCTCAAAAAAAGGATTAAAAATAATGTTCATAATGTAAAGAGAGGAATGGGATTTAAATCCGAGCATGCACTAGCATACATATGGTTATTAATACCCCAATATTTGTCCTTTAAGATCATTTTACTGTATGACACATTCTGGAAATGGAAATGCTTATATTAAGTGTCACTGCATTTACAGATTTTATTATTCAGAAATCAAGTGAGCAGAACAGGTTCAATGCATGATTGTATAATATTAAACTATTATTGGAAAAAGATCCGTTGAGTCGCCATAGTAAAGTGACTGCTCTCTTGCTATTTTAAACAGACTGAATATTTTTACACAAGATAACTGAATAACAACACCAAACACTTAAACCTGTCTGTCACCCAACAAGTTACAAAATATTCATTGTGTTTAGAGTTGTCATTGTTTGTTTCTAGAAATGTTTGCAATTTAACTAAAAACTACTTGTCTTCTCTCATTATATTCTGATTAAGGTGTGAACAAAATTGCTAATATTAATCTAATATCAAATTGTATTACATTAAACAAGTGTGCATGATAAAAGCTTGGAATTCCATTTCTACATTAAAAAGGCCTAGGCTAAATATGTATGTAATTCATTCTACAAAATGTAATGTCACATAAAATGACCATATACAATTTTCAAGACCTTTTGAGTCAAGTAGCGTTTCCCGGAGGAGCATGATAAAGTATGTCATAAATTATTTATATGGTTGTTCCATTTCGGCAAGAAGATTTTCCACTACTGCAATTTACATTGATGTCATTCAGATGATAGCATAGCATTACATCATTAAAAATTCCACGTAAATTTTACTGTAGTCACATAGTTACCTTTATCTTGCTGTATTGTTAATATATGCATATTTCATTCATATAATTGATCGTTAGAACATAATTATGCGTACATACAGATTTATCACCTTTAGAGCATTGTTATGTTTTACTTACCTATCGGTCAGTGGGGCAGCCAATGGAGGGAACAGGTCACTCTCTGCACTTTAAGGGACCATGTGCAGGGTTTGTGGTCTGGAGATGAACTAAGCGCTTCGATCTGGTGCTGTCGCCTCTTCAGGATCACCTCCAGATGGTGGGGGGGGGGTCTGATCCCCAACAAGCACACTTCCTTCATCCAGATTTCTGATCAGCTTAAGCCATCTCGGTAATTAAGGAGGTCAAATCACCCGGAATAAGAGCAGAGTGGTTTATTTGTTCATGTGTGTGGGCTGTTCTTTTTACAAGATTTAATTTTATGTAATGTCATGTGCCATGGAAAAATGTGGATTTTGTGAGATTTATCTGTGCATTTGATGATTTTAAGTGCTTTAGCTTTGCTAAAAAAAATTAGAGGTCAACATTATTATAATAATTCATTATATTTATATAGCGCCTTTTCTGTTGACGGGGTAATCTCCTCAACTAACCTTCCCTTGACAAGTGAATTAGTTTTGGATAAGAGCAGGTGGCCTAGACATGACCGACTGAATGTGTGAGCCATCTTATTAAAAGTCAATCATCCCAAAACACATCAAGAAGAACCAATAAGTGGTTGATCGATATAGGGGTTTGCTGATGGACAATAAAATGCTTATGCTCTTATACATAATGCTTATCCATAATTCAATTTACACTATATTTACTCAATATTCCTCCGATAAATTAGAAACAAATGCATTACTAAATTTCTGAAATTAAATATATTTTCATTGTAAACAATATTTACTTAAAATAATTTATTAGATTAAATCATTCATTATCAATTGACAAAAATTTTCTTAAAATAGGCAGTTAATCAGCCTGGCTGATATATAGTCTCATCATCTATAATTATCAATAATAATAGAGATAACTGGCATGGGGATCACTCATTTTTAAATGCATGTTTTTCAAGGCAAGAGACACAAATACTATGACCTCTGATCTCTCTTTACAGAGGCACAGACCCGTTACTATATGTGACTGTTGACATGGAGTTATCCTTGATCCCTTTCCTTGTCCGATAGCACAATCCACCTGTAGGTGAGTGTAAGCAGACAAGTCACACCATGTCCAAGCATTTCAAATAAAATTAGAATGTTGTGATATCCATAATGGCGGAGAAATGCAAATGTTGACCTATAGTCTGAAGGATCTTGTATTTGGTCTTTTAACTTTGATATGTCTATGCCAATTAAAGGCCTCATCTGAGTGATCTGTTATCTTGGAGACAAGCCTCTTGCCTTAAATGCGTCACCTTAGCTAATCCCATCACAAGGTCTTGACTGTCTTAATCCAAGAGATTAGACTTAAAGATGTCACTCTCACTCTTGCTTTTCACTATGAAATATAGAGCAAGGTTATTTATTTCCCGTTGAATGGATTTCCTTGCTAATAACATAATTTTCCTTCTTTTAAAGGGTTAGTTCCCCCAAAAATGAAAAAACAATTGTCATGAATTACTCTCCCCTCAAGTCGTTCCAAACCTGTAAATTGTTCGTTCATCTTTGAAACACAAATGAAGATATTCTAAATAAAATCTGAGAGATTTCTATACCTCCATTTGTCCACTACCACTTTGTTCTTGCGGAAGCTCAAACGTGCTGCGTAACACACGAGAATGAACCTCATTGTTCTTGCGAAAGCTCAAATGTGCTGCGTAACACGAGTACGAACCTCATTGGTTCTTGCAGAAGTTCAAATGTGCTGTGTAACACACGAGAACGAACCTCATTGGTTCTTGCGTAAGCTCAAACGTGCTGCGTAACACACGAGAATGAACTACATTGGTTCTTGCAGAAGCTCAAACGTGCTGCGTAACACGAGTACGAACCTCATTGGCTCTTGCAGAAGTTCAAATGTGCTGTGTAACACACGAGAACGAACCTCATTGGTTCTTGCTGAAGCTCAAACGTGCTGCGTAACACACGAGAATGAACTACATTGGTTCTTGCAGAAGCTCAAACGTGCTGCGTAACACACGAGAATGAACTACATTGGTTCTTGCAGAAGTTCAAATGTGCTGTGTAACACACGAGCACGAACCTCATTGGCTCTTGCAGAAGTTCAAATGTGCTGTGTAACACACGAGAACGAACCTCATTGGTTCTTGCGTAAGCTCAAACGTGCTGCGTAACACGAGAACGAACCTCATTGTTCTTCAGGAAGTTCAAAGGCGCTGCGTAACACACGAGAATGAACCTCATTGTTCTTGCGAAAGCTCAAACGTGCTGCGTAACACGAGTACGAACCTCATTGGTTCTTGCTGAAGCTCAAACGTGCTGTGTAACACACGAGAATGAACTACATTGGTTCTTGCGTAAGTTCAAACGTGCTGCGTAACACGAGAACGAACCTCGTTGTTCTTCAGGAAGTTCAAAGGCGCTGCGTAACACGAGAGAATGAACCTCATTGCTTCTTGCGAAAGCTCAAACATGCTGCGTAACATGAGAACGAACCTCATTGTTCTTGCGAAAGCTCAAAGGTGCTGCGTAACACGAGTACGAACCTCATTGGTTCTTGCAGAAGTTCAAATGTGCTGTGTAACACACGAGAACGAACCTCATTGGTTCTTGCGTAAGCTCAAACGTGCTGCGTAACACGAGAACGAACCTCTTTGTTCTTCAGGAAGTTCAAAGGCGCTGCGTAACACGAGAGAATGAACCTCATTGCTTCTTGCGAAAGCTCAAACGTGCTGCTTAACATGAGAACGAACCTCATTGGTTCTTGCAGAAGCTCAAACGTGCTGCGTAACACGAGAATGAACCTCATTGGTTCTTGCAGAAGCTCAAACGTGCTGCGTAACATGAGAACGAACCTCATTGGTTCTTGCAGAAGCTCAAACGTGCTGCGTAACATGAGAACGAACCTCATTGGTTCTTGCAGAAGCTCAAACGTGCTGCTTAACATGAGAACGAACCTTGTTGTTCTTGAGGAAGTTCAAAGGTGCTGCGTAACACACAAGAACGAACCTCATTGGTTCTTGCAGAAGGTCAAACGTGCTGCGTAACACGAGAACGAACCTCATTGGTTCTTGCAGAAGCTCAAACGTGCTGCGTAACACGAGAACAAACCTCATTGGTTCTTGCAGAAGCTCAAACGTGCTGCTAACATGAGAACGAACCTCATTGGTTCTTGCGAAAGCTCAAACGTGCTGCTTAACATGAGAACGAACCTTGTTGTTCTTGAGGAAGTTCAAAGGTGCTGCGTAACACACAAGAACGAACCTCATTGGTTCTTGCAGAAGGTCAAACGTGCTGCGTAACACGAGAACGAACCTCATTGGTTCTTGCAGAAGCTCAAACGTGCTGCTAACATGAGAACGAACCTCATTGGTTCTTGCGAAAGCTCAAACGTGCTGCTTAACATGAGAACGAACCTTGTTGTTCTTGAGGAAGTTCAAAGGTGCTGCGTAACACACAAGAACGAACCTCATTGGTTCTTGCAGAAGGTCAAACGTGCTGCGTAACACGAGAACGAACCTCATTGGTTCTTGCAGAAGCTCAAACGTGCTGCGTAACATGAGAACGAACCTCGTTGTTCTTGAGGAAGTTCAAAGGTGCTGCGTAACACGAAAACGAACCTCATTGGTTCTTGCAGAAGCTCAAACGTGCTGCTTAACACGAGAACGAACCTCGTTGTTCTTGAGGAAGTTCAAAGGTGCTGCATAACACACGAGAATGAACTTCATTGTTTCTTGCGGAAGCTCAAACGTGCGTAACGCACAAATTAACTTCATTGTTCTTGCGGAAGCTCAAACGTGCTGCGTGACACTAAAGTGAACCTCATTGGTTTTTGCAGAGGCTCAAACGTGCTGTGTAACACGAGAATTAACCTTATTGGTTCTTTTTTTTTTTTTTTTTTTACTCTCTTTACTGTATTTTTTGTTAAGACATCAAAACCATACAACAAATGTAAAACAACATTCACTCACACATACTAACCCACAGGTTAAACAATCCTTTTATGACCAAGGGGAAAAACCTGGGAAACTTTTAGCATGGCGCATTAAACAACAACAAACAGAAAGGTCTATTAACTACATCGAAGATCCAAACGGTAGAACCATAGTAGACCCTACAGAAATTAATGAGGCCTTCAGGGTATTTTATGAGAAACTGAATAGCGCTGAGGGTACTCGTAATCTCAGGGACGGACTGGGACTAAAAAACGGCCCTGGACTTTGACTAGGCCCGGCCCAAAGCAATCGGCGCGCGGAAACTCGACAACAACAACAATAGCGCCTGCCGCCTGGCATGAGTGTCACAAGACTTTAATTGTGGCTCATGAAACTATACTATCCAAATTATAGCTAACAGTATATTACACAATCTATTCCATGCTGTCTTAAAATGAATTTCTTACTTAATAATATTAATTAATTTATGGAGTAATTAATCTTAGCTACTGCACAAATAATAATACCACATCTAAATGAAAATAGGCTACACCATTACAAATGTAACTTCTGTATTCAAAATCTTCAAAGTTTGTAAGCATTAGTTGTAACGTTACCAACTTTTTTAAAAGTAAAAGCACAACATATTCCTTAATATTAGCTACTACTATTAAAATGTTGAAGTTTAGCTGTTTTAACTACTGTAATCATTAAAAATGTAGCAAGCTGAATATCACTTCCTAACATCATCCCTAGCAAGTAACTTGCAAAGTAATTTCTGATTAATTCGGTTCGGGAGTAGTAGAGATAAAAGCCCGCCCGCACTGACAATTGATTGGTTGGGTCCTTTCATGCGCACACTAGCACACACACGCAAGGTCTCTAGCTCGCTCCCTCTCTCTGCCATGCGCGCGCTACGCATGCTTGCTCGCTCTAGATTCCGGGAGATTTTAACTAATTTGCGGGCATTAGGGAGCCGCTATCAATATGCGGGAGACTCCCGGAGACTTGGGATGTCTGTGACTGTGTGGCGGGCGGTGGGCCGGCCCGCCGGCCGTCCTGGAGTACCGGCCGTTCTGTGATTCTCCAGATCACACAGATGGCCAGTCCGCCCCTGATCACGGATCGTTTATCAGCTCGGACCAGCAACATCTGTGCAGCGCGAGCCGATCTCGATCAAGCGACACTGTTACAACACAGCGCTAAGAGATCCAGTGAAGAAAACATTTGAATTCGCCACTGAAGTAATGACATCGCTGCGAGATCTAGTGAGAAGCATTCACATTTCTCCGTTATTAACCGTAGATCTCTATTACTAGATCAAACAGCGCTGACGTGGAAACCAGGAGAAACATTGTGCCGTGAATGAACTAGTAATACTTTACGTCCACAGACCAGCAACATTCACCATGGATTTAATATAGTAACACTCACTGTAACCAGTTTGGCTGGAATAGTGAAATGCTTTCAAGTACTTCACACATCTTTTTCCAGCACTTCAAAACTCAAATAATAAATAAATATATATTTAAATGCTATTTTTAATGTGATGACCAAAACATTATTTGTTCATCCTTCAAAGATAACCCCCATTTATAAACCTGAAAGTTTCAAGATGTAGGAAAACTCAGTTATTTAAAAAAAAAAAATCTTTTAACAAATAGGACATTTCTCTGGCATTTCTTTCTTTTTGCTGTATCGAAAACGTACCGAACCGTGACTTTAAAACCGAGGTACGTACCGAACCGTGATTTTTGTGTACCGTTACACCCCTATTGTAAATAGAGTTTTTTTAAAAATACACGAGTCACGACGCATTGCATTATGCATCTGACCTGCCGGCTGATGATATTTAAAACATCGAGAAAACACGAATACAACACACTACACTGCTTTATTTAATAATATTACCAGTTCCATATTATCTTTATTAAAAAATAAGACAATGAATGGTTTTATTTTTTTAATTAGACTGCATTCTTGTCAATTTCTAAATGTTTACTTTTTGATTTATGAATTATAACAGACTGATGGGGAAAAAAATGATTACTTTTTAAAAATTGGTTTTATTATTATTTAACAATTTCTTGCTTTTTGTTAGTTTTTATTAGGTGTAATTTTTATATAAACATTTAACTTTTAAAATAAGGTTTTACAACAACATCACCATCTTCTGTTATGTGGGCCTCCATGTTCATCTATTGTATAGTATATGATATTGGTGGAGGGTGGTGGGGGCCCACATCAATATTTTTTCAGGGGGCCCCGAATCCTCTAGCTACGACCCTGGAGCAGGGGTCTCCAACACGTCGCTCCCGAGCTACCAGTAGCTCGTGGTCTGATTGGTGGTAGCTCGCCAAGGGGCCTGTTCACATATTTTGCACGCTCAAATTCGTTATTTCAAATGTAGGCGCACGGCAAGCACGCTCATAATTGAAGCGACGCGCTCATTTTTTTCCAGGCGCAGTATTTTTGTACTTCGTGGTTGTCTATGACAACTATTGAGAACTATTGTCATTAAAGGATGCTGCTGCAATGTTTACTCTTGCCTTAACATCAGAGTCTCTTTCCCATGTAGCTAACCTGTCTAGGTTACTTCTGAGAGTTCTGTTAGACCAAGTTAGATCTAGGAATGGCAAGGCTCTTCTGTACTCAGCTACAAGGCCATCTAACCAGACGGACTAGAGGTCCTTTGTCAAATAACACACTTTCAGAATCATCCACTATTCCACTGTAAGTTGTACAGTATGTATTGTGAATACATATAGTTGGATCAACTTTCTGCTCTTTTATTCCGTGCACTGTCAAGTGCTTCATCAGATTTGTCATGTTGCCGCCGGTCTTGGCGGCAATCATCAGAGATTTTCAACCAGCATAACAAACAAAATTCTGGAACAAATCGCCTACCATGTCTTTAATATAAAGCATTCTTGTGCTTAGGGCAACTTATGTTGTGCACTTCACCCACAGCAGCTCACTGTCCTCTGCTATTCTTCAGCTGTATTTTGTCCATAGAAATACGTTTTTCACTACTGTAAAGTGTTGTGACTTGCAGATGTTATCTGTGCGATTTGTTGTCGATTATTTTCAAAAAAGATCAGTAATTAATACTAATCAGTACTTGATGTAGTTAAGATAATTCTTAAAGAAATGATAGGCCAGTTTTCTCTTCTCTTCAAGATTCCCTTGAGTCCGGTATGAGTCATATTCCTTTTGTGCCCGATGTGTCTGGTGACCAATAGAAAGTCCTTTGCATGATGCAATTAACAGTTTTACAAGTGCATCAATGAAGAACTCTGGGGGGGAAATAAAGAAAAGGAGAATTTAAGAATTAAAAAGAAGAAATAAATAAATGTGCTAGGAATCAATCAATGAAGATGTTTTACTGATGTAAAATTTAGTATGTTTACCGGTGTGTCCAACTCTTTTAAGGAATGGGTCAAAGCCAATTCTTCGCACCGCTTCAGTCCTCGCCAAGAAATAATTAATGACGCCATCCACTAAAAAGCATCCATTATAGCCTGAAAGTGGCTGATGAAACCCTCCTTTAATACGCTTTAGACAACCACCTTCTTCATCTCCCTCATCATACTCGAGAATGAAATGAAACTGGTCATCTGAGACCTCACCACCAAGCTAACAAGAGAAAAAGAGCTCGTTTAACAGTGCTGTAGTGCTCCAAGACCTTTCACCCCCCTAAATAATATAATTTCAAATTTACCACATCCAGTTCTGGGTTCGCTTCCATAATCTCCACAAAACTCTCGACCCGGGTCTCTTTCAAGAACAAAAAATCATCATCTACCCACAGGAAATATTTAGTTGTGAGTTGGGATAGAGCCAGATTTCTGCCTGCAAACCATCCCTGAGGAACCAAATAATCATAAGCAGTGATTAGTTGCCATGTAATCTACAGTTAAAATCCAAGATGTGTGACATACAGCATTAGATCAATTGAAGTGTTGGGGCCGAGGTGTGTACCTGTGCAGGAGGCATGATGTAGTGCTCAATGTTGTTTCCAGACACATGCTCAGGCTTCAGGCTGTCATCCGCAACAATGATCTTGATATTTGGGTAAAACTTCCGGATACTCTGGATGAGGACGTTCAGCTCCTTATACCTCAGAAATGTCTTGGTAATTATGGTTACCTGTGAGTTAATATCTGAATTGAAAAAGAGAGAGAAGTAGGTGCATATCATTAGCAGGTTTTACAAACTTTATAGATGTTTAGGTATATTTGTTATAACAAGCATATCTGATGCCATGGTAGCATGCTATTTTGTAGTGTTTTAATCCTCAGGTGCTCTTTCGTTTTGGAGTCACACTTGTTATCTTCCCAGTCAGAAGTGACCGGACACCTACAAATGAAACTTTCCCCATCCCAGTAAAACCAATGCAATTTATTTTTGTTCAATAATATTTTTTCTTTTTAATTTAGTATTTTGAGAGAATTTGAGGTT
This sequence comes from Tiaroga cobitis, assembly GCA_030578255.1. NCBI lineage: Eukaryota > Metazoa > Chordata > Actinopteri > Cypriniformes > Leuciscidae > Tiaroga > Tiaroga cobitis. The sequence continues at coordinate 17,597,812 of CM060593.1, forward strand.
ACTTATTAATATTTATGCAATATTTATGGTCCATTTTTGCCATAGAAAATAAGTTTTTCCTAATTTGTTTACAATATTTTAGATTAATACAGAGACCAGACCTTTTAAATCCAATTTTTGAAGTCAGATTAGCGCCATCTGTTGAGAGAAAATAAAATAAAACATGTCATTTCATGGTGTAACCACTAGATGCTTGTATAGTTCTCTATGGAGAGGCTTGTAAATTCTCTAGTTGTTTTTGGACAAAATTACTTACTTTTAAGATGTGGATTTGAATGTATTTTTTTTTGAAATTCTCAAATAATACTTTTTGCCATGGTTTATAATTTTTTTTTTAAATAAATTTGATGTGAAGTGTACACGTTTTTGCATTATTACAACAGTCAAACCTGAATACAGAGAAAGCATTTTGTTACAGGTAACATTACAATTCAATGAAAAAAATACAAAAATAAACAGTAATGCTTTTTCACAACTTATTATTATTATTTATATTATTATTATTTTTAAACATTAATTATTATTTTAATAATTATTATATTATATATTATATTATATATATATATATACTGTATATTAATTATAATAATTAATTATGTTATGTTTTTCACTATTGATGTTTTTTTTTCTGCATTGTGGCCGATTTGTAGAGAACTTGTGTTTGTCAATTTCCCATTCATTTCCTATGGTCGGTCACAATTCATTGGTGTGTATGTGTATAAAAATGTGTTTGTGTGTGTGTGTGTGTGTGTGTGGGTGAGTGTGTCTGTTTTGCACTCTTGTTGTTTTAAAGTGTCACCCCTTCATTGTTGAACACTTTTTTCTGCATTGTGGCCGATTTATAGATTGTACACACAAAAATTCTCAGACTTTGTGTTTGTCAATTTCCCATTCATTTCCTATGGTCGGTCATTTTTGACCGAAGAGCACAAGTGTGACTTTTTTTTACGACCACTCAGCCTGCTGAGTGACCTCTTAGCCTCATGACCTCAATTCTTTTGTGTGTTCACCTACCTAATGCCATAAAAGTCACCAAGTTCCGTAACATTTCGATGATGCTGTGATTTTTAAAAATTTCAAAACAAAAGAATTTTCAGTCAGAAGAAGAGCACGTGAGTTAATTAGTGAGTTGTGGCCTTACCTTTTCCTGGGTCAAAAAGAATAGGAACTGATGGTCTCCTAATCATGATTGGAAATATGGCTTCATGGTCCTCAAAAGAGAAATTAACTAAGGAAAGAAGACATTTACTGTAATTCTATTTGGCCACATTCACAGAACAGAACAGAAAAAAGAGAAAAACAAGAACTACAACTGACTTCCAGCCACGGCCTTAGATGAAATCAACTGAAGATAAAAGAAGACATTGAATATCTCAAGACAACCCTCTACAATGCGACTAAATCTTCACTCTGGGCGACTAAATAATGTCTATCATTTGACATTGGCTAATCAATTCCTAGATTTTACTCGCCAGTGTGTGTGTTAGAGGCTAAGTATAAGTTAGCATAGATATATTTTCACTCGTTGAACACTGACTGAGTGCTTGAGAGTTTCGCTCTCTGTCAAGCGATCTGTACTATTTCAATGCAACTCAATGAATGGATGTGCAGAGTACCGTAAACTCTAGTGTGAAGGCGCATGACTTGCCGTCATTCATTTGGAATTATTCTGCTTTTAAGAACCAGCAGAAGATATGCCGGTTTCTCCGGTAGTGGGTCGGAACTAATACGCAAAGGGCCATCTCATTGGCTTGAGCTCAACCCTGTTTTGATTTTAGCAAATCAGTTCGAGTTAACACTGAAAACTGAAAATGAATTAATATTCATGAACCCAGCAGCTCATCAATCCTTAGTGTGTTGTATATTGTTATTAGTAGTAGAATTAGTATTATTATTATTATTTTTTAATAATAATCACTAGTATTATCTATTACTATTATTATTTTTGTAAAAACACTGAATGACTAATATAACCACCTAGGGCTGACTTCTAATAGTCGAGGATTCGACGATTCGATTCGGAGAGGTCTGATTCGACTATGAACCTCATAGTCGAACAGTAGGGAAGTGTTATGTAACCATAGGGGTGTGACGGTTATCATGTAACCGTGAGACCGACGGTTATAGTTGAACACCGTCATTAGAACTCTATAACCGCCAAAACCGTGCTATTAAAATATTTTTACAAACATTTTTTATCATAGAGAATGTTTAAATACTAATATCATCTTACGAGGGAAACGGAGGCGGAGTTAGTGGTGCGATCGGAGGCTGAGTGCTGGAGATGATTCGGGAGAGGTCTGTTCCCCTTTACCGATCAGAGCGCGCGCTGACACGGAGTAAAGCCTTGTTTATACTCGACGCGTCCGCACGAGCGGTGCGCAAGACCAGCAAGACCCCATTTCGCTTGGCTCTGTGCATGGCTTTTTTTGTAACAGCGCGCGCGACGCTAGCCTGGTAATACCAGACTCTGCTACTTCACTTTGCTTCGTACACAGAGTCTGGGATAGCATAATAGAGAAGTGTTTTCTCTCTCGCTAGGGGGCGCGTACTGAAGTTTAAAATCATTGGTTACCCGTAAGCCAATCAGATAAGTTTGTTTATGACGTATGTTATGCGCCGACACAGCCGCATCGAACCACAGACATCATGCATCGAACTCAAATCTATGATCGAACTTCCACTGTAAACACTTGATGATGCGAGCGAAATACCCGAGTGAACATGGCTGTAAACGACTTTTTTGATCTGTGAGTGATGTATAGAATGACTGCTGAGAGAGAGAGAGAGAGAGAGAGAGAGAGAGCGCCCCGGCCGCGCGCGCGCACTCCCACGTCTACAAACAACACGAGCGCTGTCTTGCTCTCTCTCCCTCGCGCATATTCATAAAAATCAATCGACAAGATAGTAAGAGGTCGGAAGACCGCGGTTTCACGTGGAGCATTTGGAGATTTTTAGAGATTATAGACTCTAGGAACAACATCTCAATGAACAACATCTCAACTATAAAGGCCTGTCTCATATAAGTTAGACGCCTATCTCAAGTACAAGCCGTTGCAGTTCGACGATTTGGGCAAATAAAAGCCCGGGCTATTATTTGAAGTTTTACGGTATTTAAGACCTGGAAAAGAAAAGAGACACTGGCCTGTCAAAAGGCTCCCCAGTTTCTCGCTGACGATCGGTAATAGTTGATAAATTAAACTTTTCCCAAAGGGAGTAGGGCCACAACATCACCTCCATTCAAAATGTTTAATACACACTCTTCGTGTTCGGGCTTCAGTTTGCTAACGCCGGGAATATTCTCCACAACAGAGCGAATTGCATCCGCGTCTCCATATCAGCGGTCGTTTTCGATTTCCCTGACCTAATCTTAAACACGGCGCTTACCGACTACGTCACGGCTTTCAGCCCGCCCTCTGTTCGTTGATTGGCCGGCTGTTTTCAGGCCGGTGGAAAACAGAAAGATAGGCTGCTATCTCAGACTGACTATAGGAGCGAAATGAAATTAGCGGAAGTAGGAAGTCTGACGTAGTCAGGCTAGCGCGACGCCGCGTCCGAGGATGACTTCAAGCCGAATCTGCCCGAGCATGTAGGCTACGTCTCACCGCACCGGCACGCAGTTTGCGCGTCTAAATTGCAAAGTTTTTTTGTTAAGGTTTTGTTTACTGTGTGTGATTTATTTAAAACAAAGCACGTTTTGGCACGTTGTTGTTTTTGAAGCCAATTTGTTCCTATTTTATGTGAACTTTTCTGATGTTTGATATATGCGTGATATGTTCTGTTTATCTGGCTTTAAATGAATAAAAGGTATTTGTTACAGACCATGTTTTTCTTTTAGTTTTTTTAGCTCTTTTGTTTGAAATGGAAAAAAACTAGCTGCTATCTAAAAAAAAAAAAAAAAAAAAAAGGTTCGACTATCAGTCGACTACGTCAAAATCTAACGAATCAGATTCGACTATGAAAATCCTTAGTCGAAAACAGCCCTATAACCACCACCATCAGTCCTAAGTTCAGTTAAAATGACAAATATGCATTCATGCATGGTTACCAAGTTTTAGTTCGCATTACTAAAGTTCTATCATTATAGGGCTTGATTATAATAATATAATTCATGTTTCATGTAAAATTCATGTAAAAAATGTTAAGAGTGTACGTTCAGATATTTAAAAGGCTGTGCCATTTTACAAAGATAACCTGATTTGGTGGAATTATATATATATATATATATATATATATATATATATATATATATATATATATATATATATATATATATTCTATATTTTTTATCAGTTTTTTTTCTCTGGTTGCTGTATCTGTTTGTTATGCCAAGAACAGCAAGAGAAACGTGATCAGATGATGTTGGCCTCTTATTGGTGATACAGTTGTAATCATCACATAGCCTTTTTTTGCTGATCTCATGTATCATTATAGTAAACCTGTGACTCTACAGCATGAGATCCGGCAGTTAGATAAACTCCGCTATTTACAAAATAAAAGACTAAAATGAATGCAATAAAACAAAAAATAAAAATAAGCACCTGTTTAAAAACACATTGAACACAAAACACCTTTAAACTCCAGCAAGTTTTAAACACACACAGACATCAAGAATCAGCCTATAAATGTCAACGATGGGGACATGCTTCATGCAGCAATGCATTCTGGGTGCATCATAGAAAACTCATCCATAACTCCTCCCGGAATGCATTGCAGCATGAAGCATTGTTGAGATTCATAAGCTGATTCTTGATGTGTGCAAGTAAAACTCACAGGAGTTCAAAATGTGTAGTGTAAATTGTGCTTTAAAACTCATTCAGATTTTCTGAGTAAACTGTGCTGGATCTTTTTCCATAGAATCACAACAATAAAACAAAATTAATAACATATTACCCATATAAAACTCATAACATAATAGCAGACTTAATGTCAGTGATTTAAGCCACTACATGATGATTATATTCTAAGCAGCTGACAGCATCTTTTCACATTGTCTCTTCCTGTTCTTGCCATTAAAAACACAGTTACAGCCCTCAGAGAAAAACTTGTTAAAAAGTCAAGTCAAACTGCCCAACTAAAGCAAACACGGATCACAATGATGGTGACCAAACTATTATTTTCAATAAAACATCAACACCTCTGTGTGTAGTCATATTCTTTTCACATTGCATTTGTGCTCTAGTACCAGACCTTCATTTATGTTACATTTTTTTAGATTTATGCAGATATTATTGATTTTATTTCCCAATTTCTATAAAAATGCTCTCTATTGCAGTCACACCTCTCTCTATCTTTGTGTGTATTTGTGTGTGTGTCTGTGTGGACGCACATGTGTGCGTGATCATGTTCATTCCACATTGCATTAGTGCTCTAGTACCACGCCTTCATTTATGTGTGAGAATTTTCAGATTTATGCTGGAATTATTGACTTTATTAGCTAATTTCTATAAAAATGTCTATTGCAGTCACACTTGTGTGTGTGTGTGTGTGTGTGTGTGTGTGTGTGTGTGATCATGTTCGTTCCACATTGCATTTGTGCTCTAGTACCAGGACTTCATTGTGATCTGTACATTTTCAGATTTGTTTTTGACAAATGAAAAATAAAAATCTATTTCAATATGGGGTCATATTTTACGATATTAACAGTAGTGTATGATAGTCATATTGTGTGTATAGACAGATAATGTAGAAAAAGTGACAAAATTGTATGCAACTGAGATGAAGGGAACCATGTTTATTTACTATGGAAAAGTCGATTGGGGTCATATAGACCCCAAGGTAGTGTGCACACTGAGCAGTGTTAATTTAATCTGGGCTAACCCATGTGGGGCCTACATGGAAACTGCGGACAAAACTGGCTGGGCCCCAGTTAGATAGCCCAGGTCAAGCCTATCTGGGCCCCACATGGGTGTGCTGGCTGGGAAGCTGCAATTCAGTCTCTCCTGTACATTTATATACAGATAGACCTTACCCAGATCTTTAGTCTTGACATGGTAGATAGTGCTGGTGTAGGTCACTCTGGACAGCAGATCATTGAGTTGTGTGAGGCTGCTAGATGAGATGTTCAGTTCACTCTGACCCTGTCCATCCACCTGCCGTCCATCCAGAACATCCTCTACTGAGAGCACTCCACTCTTCACACTTAAAGACACCTGCAGACATCATTGTGTTCAATGCAAACAGAGGTGGAAAGTAACGAATTACATTTACTCGCGTTATGTAATTCAGTAGTTTTTTTGTGTACTTCTACTTTAAGTAGTTTTTAAAATCTGTAATTTTACTTTTACTTAAGTACTTTTTGTTTGAAGTATTGTACTTCGCTACATTTGAAATCATATCCGTTACTGAGTAAAAAATAATAATACAAGGGAGAAAAAAAAAAAAAAACACTCCGGAAACTACTGCATTGATTGAAGGGCGGGAGAACAAACGCGCAAAAAAGGTGACGCAGACCCAGCTGAAGCTGAAAGCTACGGAGCCCCTAAAGTACGGAGCCCCTAAAGGGACGTGGTGGTGGAAAAATTTTTAGGATGGGAGAAATTTTTTTTTTTCAAATCTTTTGCGTTCCCTCGCAAAACTTTTGCGTTCCCCTGAGAAACTTTGCGTTCCCTCGCAAAACTTTTGCGTTCCCTCGCAAAGATATTTGGGTTCCCACGCAAAACCTGTTGGCAGCTCGGACAGACACTTCCTGTTTAATGTCCCGCTGGCAGTGTTTCAGAGCTCCGTACATTAATGGAGCGTTTCATAGTGCTTGAACTTGGACTCAAATATAAAGAAATGCGGTCAGTGCTTAACTCAAGGAGTTCAGTGAAGTTGGCAATACACATAGGCTATTCGAACTTCCAGGATCAATATTCTTGAGCTAAACGTTGTTAAAACACAAACAACACCTATTCACAATCACAGTAGACAACGAGCTGCAACCCAATTCTCCTCAAAACGAGCTTTATAATATAGGCTAAATGGATCTCTATGAGCAGGCGGCTGTCACCGAAGGGACCATCTGCAAAGTGCAATATAACCCAAAAAACGACTACAGCATCAACTCATAGTCAAAAATATAAAAATAGTCATTAACTTTAATGTCACAAACCACCCAATTCAGTTTACACATCAATGGTAAACCCACTGGTCATCGTGCACTGCTTTTGCACATTTTATATTATAAAAAAATATACCGGTATTTAATACCTTCACTGTAACACACCAAATTTAGTTCACATATCACTGCTCTAATGTTGGTTATACAACACTTAGTTTGAGAAGTAATTGCACATAAAAAATAAGTAGGCCTATTCTTTACACAAATTATATTGGTACTGTACGTAGCTAACATAGTTAAAACCATAGCATTGCATTGCATTGCATTATTTGCTTACTGAATTTGATGGCATTACACTGTATAACGAAGTTACTGAATATTTTTTCTAAAAATGGTATTATTGGTACTGAATTTGGTGACAGTAGCCTACAGTGTATATCACAGTGAAGCTATTGAATTATGTTAAATAATATAAAATGTACAGAAGGGTTTTGGGATTTGCACTTTGCAGACGGTCCCTTCTTCGGACTTGTCTCTCAATCGCCGGTTAAAGACAAATTTATATTAAAGCTTGTTTTGTGGAGAATTGGGTTGTAGCTCGTTGTCTAGGTTACTGTGATTGTAAATAGGTGTACTGTGTGTTTTAACAACGTTTAGCTCAAGAATATTGATCCGGGAAGTTCAAATAGCCGATGTGTAGCCTATAGGCTATATTGCCAACTTCACTGAACTCCTTGAGTTAAGAACTGACCGCATTTCTTTATATTTGAGTCCAAGTTCAAGCACTATGAAACGCTCCATTAATGTACGGAGCTCTGAAACACTGCCAGCGGGACATTAAACAGGAAGTGTCTGTCCGAGCTCCCAACAGGTTTTGCGTGGGAACGCAAATATCTTTGCGAGGGAACGCAAAAGTTTTGCGAGGGAACGCAAAAGATTAGAAAAAAAAAATTTCTCCCATCCTAATTTTTTTTCCACCAACACGTCCATTTAGGGGCTCCGTAGTAAGCGCCCTCGAATTCTTATGAAGCGAATTATGGCCAGTATGTAAATACTTTGTAGGAAAAAAGCGTGGTTGTCCTGGAGGATAGATATCCAATTTGCAAAAAAACGTGGACGCAAAGCGGCTGCAAAAGGAGGAAACATAGGACACCATCCCTCCTGCAGATAAAGGTATGTCCCGATTATAATTTAAAGCCGAATGACTTACGTGATGCAGAGGGAATCCCGGAATCCAGTCATGAAAATGGAATTATTCACTTACGCAGATGTCACGTAAAACACGCAAAATAATGGATGGATGAATACATGGAAAGTAGAACTGTGCAATAAATCCAATCGCGACATGGTCTGTGAATATTTAAGCACAAAAATACTGCATGTAAATATATAACCCTATTTATTCTGCTGAGCTGCGCCGCTTTGTCTACTAACTTACATAATCAAGTACGCGTGACGTTCATGGTGTTTTCAGCGTCTCACAAACAATTTGAGGATATGAATACATGAACATTTCCAGAGCTGCTCTGAGAGAACGCCTAATAAGCATTTTCATAATTTAATTTGAGAAAACCCATTGTCAAATACTTTGAAACAATTTTTTACACTTTTGGTCTTCACTACAACCCGTCAAAATAAAAGTTTGGTTTTACTAGTAGAAATTATGACAGAAATATATTACTATTGTAGGCCTACTTCTCAAAATAATAATAATAATAACAACAACAATAATAATAATAACAACAATAATAATACATTTTATTTAAACATTATTTAAAGAAATATATTTTTTGTCCATGGTTTAATTTAGTAAATCTGTTTTTGCAGCGCTTCCCCAAAAAATAAAAGGATACAAGTTTAAATTTACATTTGATTACCACCGATTTTGATAATATATTTGGATTAAATCACAAAAAGAAACGTTAATTTTCTGAATAAAATACATTTCATAGGACAATATTATTCTTAAACATTTTAATAAATAATTAATGTTAAAAATAAGCTGTTAATCTAATTCATTATCAATTATCGAATTTAATTGTTTAGACATGTTTTATTGAAATTTTAATAAACAAAACAAACGGTTTCAAGTTTGTTACAATTAAAATCATTTGTTCAACCAAAAAAAACCCCTGTTTTCATTCAACTGTCATTTTAACTGATGGTAATAATAATAATAATAACCATAATTTAATAATACAGTTTATTTATTTAATAATTGATTAATACTGTAAACCGTGATATTTTCTGAGACTTTATCATACTGTGAAAATCTCATACCATTACACCCCTATATGGGAGAGTCCCCCACCCCCGCTGTTAAAAAAGTAACTCAGTAACTTTTACTCTGAGTAAATTTTAAATGAGTTACTTTTTACTTTTAATTGAGTAGATTTTTAGACCGGTAATTTTACTTGTACTTAAGTAAAATTTCATTGAAGTAGTAGTACTTTTACTTGAGTAGAATATTTTATTACTCTTTCCACCTCTGAATGCAAATGTAAGTTTAGATTTAGAATGGAATCCGAATTCACCAAGATTCTCAAGATTTTGCATCAACATGCATTTAACGGTTAACAAATAGTATTTAATGGTGAAACAGGATTTTAATGTGCATGCATATTGAATGAATACCATACAAGGCCTTTTACCTACAATTGTACCTAAAAAAAATAATAATTAAATCACAAAGGGCATTGGAAGATTAAACCAACCTTGTACGCCTCCCTCTTGATTGTTGTTACACTTCTTCCTTGTGTTTGAAGAGCGAGACCTGAAATTATAATATAAAACAATTCACTTAAAGGCAGAGGTGATTTGCTTCAAAAACATTTTTTGTTATGCTGGTTAGGGACGCACCGATATGAACATTTTGGCCGATACCGATAATACTTTACATCTAAATATACTTTGAGATCCTGATTTCAAAAACAAAAAGCTTACCATTAAAAGCCATGTCCCAAACACTTCAACATAAATCATACACATTCAATACAGTAGCCTAGTTTGAACCAGTGTACGATTCCTTAACTTTTCAAATTTATTTTACATTCCTATGGCCAACATTCATTATAAAAAAATGGTAACACTTTATAATAAGGTTTAATTTAGTTAGTAATAGTTAACTTGAACCAAATACAATACTTGCAGCATTTATTCATCTTAGTTAATCTCAACATTTTCTAAGACATTAAGATCCAAAGTTGTATCTGTCATCATTTACTTTCTACAAAATATCTTCCTTTGTGTTCAGCAGAAGAAAGAAACTCATACAGGTTTGCAACAACTTGAGGGTGAGTAAATGATGACAGAATTTTAATTTTTGGGTGGAGTATCCCTTTAACATTAGTTAATGCACTGTGAACTAACATGGACACAAATATTTTATGAACTAACGTTAACAAAGGTTATTGCTCTCTGTTTATTGCTCTCTGTTTATGCATTAACAAATGAGACCTTATTGTAAAGTGTTACCAGAAAATCTATTGCCTAAAATTTATTTTTTTTACATTTTTAATATCACAGTAATAGTAAACATCTGTAATATTAGGCCTACTGTTTCAAATAACATCGTTGCTGTTTGAGCTGCGCGCGCTGAACCTTAAGAGAATGAACACAAGTAAACTGAACCGCTACAAGGTTAATGAACTCAACGGTTGCTGAAGAAGAATGCAACTATACTCAAAGAATGAACAAATATTTGATTACAAAAATAATTATATGTAGGCTAAGGCTATGCAATCCCAATCATAGTTTGGTGCGCACTGAAGCTGAAGAGAAGGAAACTGAAGAACTTAGCGGGTTATTTAACTCAACGAAACGCATCCTATATGAGATTAATCAGATATTTATATTACATCAACTCAATATTACGACTTATATCTGCACAAAATGACGCGAATGCACAAGCTTAACTGTGCTGGTCAGAAAGTGTAATCCCTATTCTGGACGCGCTATTCCCACAACAACGCGCAGAAACGGCAACTAAACCCAGAGAATTCACAACGTTTTATTACAATAGTGTTGTCATTATAATGCCATGTATATAACAGTCCCAATAGTTATTAATGTGCATTTCTGTTTGAGCTGCGCGCGTTGGAGCTAGTTGATCGATCACCGGTACAATTAAGCGCTGGACTGCATCATTCAAGCATGAACTCAACCAAACGAATCCTATATATGTGATGAATCAGACATATACACAAAATAAACATATTATTACAACTTACAACAGCACAAAATGCTGCGAATGCTCAAGTGAACTTGACTGTGCTTGTCATAGGCTTGACTCCGCTTGTCAGGCTTGACTCCGTCGACGCGCGCGCTTTCCGCCACAACGATCGAAGTGCGCATGCGCAACATGGGGTTTTCGCTTGTTTGCAATGAATGGACCGTAAAAGCACTGCTTATTCTACCATTTGTTTTTTATTTGATTATGCGTAACTGCTACATTTGTCATCATAACGTCGAAACAATTGGAATAACACCCATATTGCATATATAAATCACAAGAATAAACAGTAAAAATACAAATACAAGTTTATTATTTAATAAACATTTTTATTTTTGAAATTTGGCAGGGTAGGCAGTGCCTAGTTTGCCTACCCAGACCGCACGTCACTGCTTGTAGGCTATCTTCCTTTTCAAAGTGATTCCATCATGGCGAACAGCGCGCATCTGAAGTGTCTCAGCTGAAGTAAATAATTCATTTTATATCGGCTTTAATATATCGACCTAATTTTCATATCGGATCGATAAGAAAATAAATAAAAATTAACCGATATCGAATATCGATATGTGGTCGATATATCGTGCATCCCTAAATTGCTGGTTGAAAGTCTGTTCACATTCCAATAACAATCACTAGGTTAAGTGGTCTAAATGTAGGCTATTTATATAATTTGTGGAAGGCAGGGCCATAAAGTGTTAGTCCAATCATAGACCTCGAGCAGACATCATATGTCATCAGCGCCTTTCATCATGCTTTACAGACAGATGTCAGCGCAACAGGGGCGGATCTACCGGGGTGGCATAGGGTGGCAAATGCCACCCTTAAAGAAAGCCTTGCCACCCCTGCTGCCACCCCAGATGGCAGCAACGAATTAAAAGTTATGGCCAATTTGACAATTTACGAGCACGAATCTCCAATGTCCGACTGCAGTGAATTCGCTCCGTGCACAAATGGCAACCGTTGACATTCGAACTTGAGTGTGTGGGCCAATACTTCCGGTAAAAACTTCCGGTGATCTGACAGCGAGAGCAAGAGACAACAGCGACCGAGTTCCATTACCAGAGAGATAAGTTTTCAACCCGACCAAATTTTTAAATGTATATAATTTTCAGTTTATTTCACCTGTGCGTTTCTATGCTTTCTATTACTGTTTTTATTTTGTGCAAGTAAGATGAGTAAAGAGCATCTGTTTCATAAATCATTATCTGTCTGGTGTTTATAAGCAGCACATACAGTATTTTACTACGTGTAAAATATACAAAAACTTAGCTATATTAAATTGTTTGTGGTACCTACAGTTAAAAATATAAATGTAAAATATGTGATAATAATATTGTTCGAGCAATTGATGTAAGTAAGTGAAAATATATGCGCAGAATTAAGAAAATAGTATTTATGGAGATAAATTGTAGCCTATTACAAAGCAAACGTGTGAATGTTCACAGGGTATTTTATTTAACAACTCTAATCGTAGTTGTAACTCTTACAGTATAATTGTCATTGCGTATATGCAGCATGAGTCCAATACATTCTTCTGTTTGTGAACAGTTGTATTTCATTCATTAATCTGACTATGCATCCGTGCATTTAATTGGCATTGGCTCGTGTGATAGTAATATGGATCTTAGTAGTATTTTAAGTGATATAATTGATTCTATAAACAACTATAAGAGATCATTTTCGGCTTTCTCTGGCTCCCTGCACCGGGCGTAATGCGAAACAAAAAAAATTCAATCAGATCCAAAAGCACGCACATCCACAGCAAAACACTCAATTTGGGTGCTCACCAGAAAAAAATATATAAAAAAGGGGAAAAACGTCGGCACACCTTGGCTCCAAAATTGTGACAATTTGAATGGACTCACACACAGGTGGTAACGTTTCAAGCACGTAGGTAGGCTCTTCGTCAGACAACTAAAAGTTAAACACACCCCGCCTTTATACTCACAGGTGACCCTAGGTGAGTATAAAGGTGTGCCGACTTTTTTCCCCTTTTTTACACTTATTCCTAATATGAAGTTTCACCTCAAATGCAAGACATTGATTGCATGATATTAAGTTTGTAAATTGCAGCCTGTGCCCTTTTGTAGTGTGTTGGCTTGGCTACATACTATTTCTCATCAAACTGTGTTAACTGTGATTAAATTCAGTGTATATACGTCTGCCATATATTGCCACCGCTCAAAAATTCCTGCCCCCCTCTCGCCACCCCATAAATATTTTTTCTAGATCCGCCCCTGCAGCGCAAGCACTGCAACTGAAACACCAGTCACCATTTACAGTTCCTCCTGAACCAAAACAACGAGTTATGCTGCCTCCACGCTATTAAGTCAAGTCAAGTCAAGTCAAATATATTTATATAGCGCTTTTCACAATACAGATTGTATCAAAGCTGCTTCACAGTATCAATCAAAACAACTTAACAATGTTTGTTTATTACTGGAAAAAAAGACATCCAAGTTTGGTAGAGCTAATCAATGGTATGATTGGTTAATTAATTTGAATATCCCCAACTGAGCAAGCCAAAGGCAACATTACTAGCCTACTGTAATTTGTAAGAGGAACCCGTGACTTTATACTCTGAGTGGTTTGTAAATTTATGTTAAAATGGCAACACTATCAACGCTGAAATGAAACTGCAGTCAGGTCAGTTCTCTTTAATTTTTTTATGTTCATTGTTATTGTAATGTTATGTGCTTTGAGACATGAGGAGGTCATTTAACACCGTCTCTCGTGACGCTTTTGTTTGATCCCTGCTGTGCGAGTTCATGTGTTTTGAAGGAGGCATGCCTTTGCACTCTGAAGGTAGGGTGGGATCTTATGCTTTCAAAGCTAACTCGCGATTGCTAGCTGTAACATTTTTAAAGGTATATTATGTTACTGCTAAACAGAATATAGGGTGAGGTTGTGCCCAGTTGAACAACATTCCTCGGGACAGATTTACTTAACAGGTCAAAAATACCTGTCAGTCGCAAAAATACCCGTCTCCGTGCTTTAACACTAATTTTTCACTGCGTGTCTTTAGTAAATCTTGATAGTAGTTTTTTAATGCCAAAAGAGGGTTTGAACTGGGACAAGCTTTTAATAAATCTGGCCCCTAGACATGACTTAACAGGAAAGCTATGCTTACCTGGTATTAAACTTTTCTGCTGAGGAGCTACGTTGAAACTGGTAGGATATTGGAGAGGAGAGTTGGCCTTGGCGATAAGAATTTCTTCGTTTGTCTTCATCCTGAGAAAAACGCAAGAAGAAAATAGCACTATGTTATTAAAAAAAAAGTTTATAAGTGGCTCCCAAAAATAATGATCAATAGAATGTTCTCCTTGCGCCCCTGCTCAGAGATAATATGATGATGCAAGTCGGACTTCTATGAGAGATGTACCTGAAAACACCAAAGATACGCAGTGAGTATTTAACCACTTGAGCTGTGCATAACTCTGGCCCTCCCCCCGGACCCACCGGTGGGTCCAATATTGCATCATCATAACCATTTAAAGAAATCTCTAAGTTGTACAGCACAAAACTAGACATATATAGTATTGTTTGAAAGCTTAGAACCTCAGCTTTCATGACAATCCCATCACTTTTGTATTTATGTTACATAGAATAAGATAATGTGGTCTAAATTCGACCCCCCCGCAATGACCCCCCCTTGAGAAAATCATATTTATGATATTAAATTTCATATTTATATCACACAAACTCACCAGAAATAGACAAGTCATACATCAAATGAAAGCTCTCACTCTCAAGAATATTTATATTATTTATATTATAATATATTATATTATATATTTTACCGATCCAACACTTTACAGTAACATTATTATCCAAAGAATCACGAAAACGGAATCGAGTTTTTTTAACAAACAAACACGAGTCATATTCCTGTTCGGATCACTTCCTCCGTGTGGAGCTACTAGCCTCAGAAGCTATATCAGCTCGTTCCTTAGGTTTTCTTCAAAATGAGACCATTTTCACATGTCTTCGAGCATGCATGACTAAATGACACTGTAATATGTCACCGATGTCCAGATCAAAACATGCGATGCAGGATAAGAGCAAATACTCGTATTAATCTTAGGTTTGATTGTCTTCGTTAGCCGCGATTTGATGACGTCATTAAATATTGCGTCATACGTCAAAAAAGCTGAGACTCTCAGCAATCCATAGACACGTCGATCATGCTTCTAGGCCATTCAGGGACCGAGATCTCTTATGACAAAGTCGAGGAGGCGGGACTTCATCTTGATATGTCAGCGGGTGCCATCGGTCATCGCAGACGAGTAGGAGTTGAGTTTCGGATAGTTTGGACAGTATTTTTTCGAGTTATTGCGTGCTTTTTACAACTGGTTGGAGTGTTTTGTCTTTGGACAATGGCTTCAAGGAAGGTTTTGTCGGAGTGGAGGCTGTTTTGGCGGAGATTGAACGAGAAAGTGACACCGACACTTGCAGCAATGCCAGTTTTGACTCTGTTAGACAAGCTGCGTACAATGCCGGCGAGGATCCAGAGTTTGAGTAAGTACACATTTCGAACTGATAAACGTTGTATTTATGTATTTCATGAACGAATGCATGCAACAATTGTACAAAATATCCATGCAACAGACATCGATAAATATCACAACCCATGCACGCTCTAATTCAAAGTAGCATGGGTGGTTTTGCTAACGCATGTGCGTTTTTTTTTTGTCGGGTAAATGTTTGTGCATGTATATTTGAGATTTATTTTGCACCCAAAAACATATGCATGCAATAATAAACGAGCACAACCATGCATATATTCACGCCATAGTTAAAATATGCTTGGGAGCTTTTTGTGCTGTTTGGTGCATACATGTGCTAAAAAAAGGAAGGGCTCATTCTGTACGGGGGACTAAAAGGTTAGCAAGTGCAATGTCAGAGGATGGTGGCACAGAAAGGTGGAATGACTGCAGTGTGGAGGATGAGGTTCCAGCGCTACCAAATTTCCTTCCAAAAAGAAACCCAGGAGCGCAGCTTGTAATGGACAGGATCTATTCCCCGTTGCACCTCTTCCAGCTCTTCTTCACAGGCTCTGTGGTGGAAACCATTGTGATGAACACCAACAGCTTTGCACAAATGAGGTCGGAGGCTGGAAAACGTTTCCTTTGGTTGCCTTTGGATGCACACAAACTGTATTCATACTAGGGCTGCAACTAACGATTATTTTGATAATCGATTAATCGGACGATTATTTTTTCGATTAATCGGATAAAAATCCCAATTTGATTTTTTGTTTATTAAAACTAAATAAAATCCTAAATCAGGGTTGTGGTGAGCAGGACGAGGCCGAGGGACGTGAGAGATGCGAGACCGGTGCGTCTCACAGGTGTCGTTCATTATCACTCACGCCACCGGCCTCTCACGTCCCTCGGCCTCGTCCTGCTCGCCACAAGGGGATTTATGTGTAAAAGTGTACTTTAAAAAGTGCAAAAGCCACACATTGAGTTTTACTAATATCAATATTTGCTTTGTTTTTAATGATAATTGCTAATGGCAAGTTGACAACCATGATTAATGTAAAATTTATTAAAAATTATATCCAACATATGTTTTAGCAATTTTTGTTAAATCAAATTTACACAGACATGTTGTTCAGATGTGAAGATATAAACTAAAAACATCTCAAATATATAATTCATTTAATTTTTATTTTAAATTAATGGAATTATAAGGATAATAGATAAAATAAATATAGAAAGACTGAAAACAAGCGTGAAAACAAGCGTGTGAACATAGAGCCGCGGTAGATCGCGTTTGAAAAACAATTAAAACTTAATATTAGACAAATGCTATAAAAAGAACGGGATGGAGGTACGCAGCAAGCTAACAGGGTTGATTAAAAGGACAGGAAAAATTATGCATTAGTGCACAAGCATTCGCTGAAAACCACTGAGTACAGTGACTAAAAACAATGTTTTACTGCTGCTGTTATTAACTGCTTTTATATTTAGTACTTCACTTTGTAAACACCGTTTTAATTTAACCTATTTCTGCGGAAGCGCTATTTTAATCCATCACTTATGTTGCGAGCGAACTGATTGCGCAACCTGATGCTCGAGACAAAATACAGACATCCCAAGTCTCGCGGAAGATCCGGGAGTCTCCCGCATATTGATAGCGGCTCCCTGATGCCCGCAAATTAGTTCAAACTCCCGGAATCTAGAGCGCGCGAGCAAGAGCGCGCGAGCAAGAGCGCGCATGCGAGACAGAAGAGACTGTACTCCAAACATAGACTGTAAACAAGATCTCGGTCTCTGCGCGCACAACAGATCGGCGAAGGGAGAGAGACATTTCTTGGAACCTCCATCTTTGCGATCCTGAGGATGATCGAGACAACTCTAGAAAAAAAGGGGACTGAAGCCTACGATAGACTTTAAGATCAAGCCCCTGTGCAACGACATCATCTCGGCATGCAAAACGTATTTCCATCCAGACAAGACAGCTAGCAGTGGACGAGAGGATGGTGGCTTCAAGGGTGCGAATCGGCATCAAGCAGTACATGAAAGACAAACCGACCAAGTGGGTCTACAAACTATACGTGCTGGCTGATTCTGCCTGTGGTTACACGTGGAACTTCTTCGTCTATGAAGGCAAGTCTTCCCCGGCCACTGGAAATGGGCTCAGTTATGATTCTGTCATGCAGCTCCTGGATCTGTCACTTCTCGGCAAAGGCTACCAGCTTTTTATGGACAACTTCTACACGACCCCATGCCTTTTTATGGACTTGCTCTCAAAGAAGACTCTAGCATGTGGCACTATACACCAACCGACGGGGCTTCCCCAAAACCAAGGTAAATGACATCAGCCGCAGAGCCCAAAGGGGAACCATTCAATGGCTCCGAGACGGGAAGCTTCTGTTTGTAAGGTGGATGGACACACGAGAGGTGACAATGTGTTCCACAATGCACAAGGCATATGACGGTGATGAGGTCCTCAGGCGTGTCAAGAATCCCGAGGGTGTATGGGAAAGGCACAGAGTCCCGATTCCAGGGGCAGTGAAAGACTATAATAAACACATGGGAGGTGTGGACCTGTCAGATGCCCTCATTGGGTACTATAATGTCCTGCACAAAACGACCAAATGGTACAAGACTTTTTTTTTTTTTTCATTTTGTTGACATTGCGGTCGTAAACAGTTTCATTCTTTACCAGCTCCTCTGCAAATCTCAGAACAAAAGACCTCTCAGCCAGAAGGAGTTTACAGCGAGACTTGTGTCTGAGCTGGCCACACAGTCCAGTACCTCAGATGCCCCAGAACCATCCACATCGCATGCCCCAGAGCCGCCCGCTTCCTCATCGCATGCCCCAGAGCCGCCCGCTTCCACATCGCATGCCCCAGAGCCGCCCGCTTCCTCATCGCATCCCCCAGAGCCGCCCGCATCCACATCGCATGCCCCAGAACCATCCACATCGCATGCCCCAGAGCCGCCCGCTTCCTCATCGCATGCCCCAGAGCCGCCCGCATCCACATCGCATGCCCCAGAGCCGCCCGCTTCCTCATCGCATCCCCCAGAGCCGCCCGCATCCACATCGCATGCCCCAGAGCCGCCCGCATCCACATCGCATGCCCCAGAGCCGCCCGCTTCCTCATCGCATGCCCCAGAGCCGCCCGCATCCACATCGCATGCCCCAGAGCCGCCCGCTTCCTCATCGCATCCCCCAGAGCCGCCCGCATCCACATCGCATGCCCCAGAGCCGCCCGCTTCCTCATCGCATGCCCCAGAGCCGCCCGCTTCCTCATCGCATGCCCCAGAGCCGCCCGCTTCCTCATCGCATGCCCCAGAGCCGCCCGCTTCCTCATCGCATGCCCCAGAGCCGCCCGCATCCACATCGCATGCCCCAGAGCCGCCCGCTTCCTCATCGCATCCCCCAGAGCCGCCCGCATCCACATCGCATGCCCCAGAGCCGCCCGCATCCACATCGCATGCCCCAGAGCCGCCCGCTTCCTCATCGCATGCCCCAGAGCCGCCCGCATCCACATCGCATGCCCCAGAGCCGCCCGCATCCACATCGCATGCCCCAGAGCCGCCCGCATCCACATCGCATGCCCCAGAGCCGCCCGCATCCACATCGCATGCCCCAGAGCCATCTACATCTGCCACATCAGCAGGTGAGCAATGTTGGCCGGAGTACTTTGGGTCAGATGTGAATACTTTTTGTGCGAAAAAACAAACAAAAATAACGACTTTATTCGACTATTCCTTTTCTTCCTTGTAGGCCTGAAACGAGACTTCAAGAGATTTCCACGACGCATGTGCGAGAATTGCGATCTCCTTCAACTACTTCAGTTAAGTTCTTGCGCGTGCGCGTCGTGGAAATCTCTTGAAGTCTCGTTTCAGGCCTACAAGGAAGAAAAGGAATAGTCGAATAAAGTCGTTATTTTTGTTTGTTTTTTCGCACAAAAAGTATTCTCGTCGCTTGATAAACTTATAGTTGAGCCACTGTTGTGACATGGAATATTTAAACATTTTCTTCATTGAGTTTCTGGGCCGTCAGGTTTCATTCCCTTAGGGAGCCTATGGAGGAGTGATCCAGCTGTCACATTTAATCAAAAATATCTTCATTTGTGTTCCGAAGACGAACGAAGGTCTTACGGGGTTGGTACAGCATGGGGGTGAGTAATTAATGACTTAATTTTCATTTTTGGGTGAACTAACCCTTTAAGAAGGTGATCGAAAGATAATTCTTTTTTTATATATTCGCTGCCACATAGAGGATTCAAAAGAAACCTTCCACAGGGAAATAGAACAAACAGGTCCAAAATTACAGACTCTCAACTAAAAACTTAATTTAAAAATAAATCTAAATCTGACTTTTTATCCTTAGTTATCATAAACTTGTGAATAAATTCAATAAGATATATGCAATATTCCACTATGTTTTCTGTAAAATGAGACAATTTTTATCAATTTACTCCAATGTATGTGGGTAGGACACCATTTTAAAGTCAGGTATGCACAATTCTTTTAGCAATCAAAAATGGAGACTGTAAAAGTACACTTGTGACTCCTTTAAGATAAATATCAATAACTTTATTTTAGAATGAGTTATCAAGAAAATTATTTTTTTCCCCTGTTTACTGCCACCTAGTGGAATCAAAAGAAACTTTCAAAAGAGACAGACAAAACAGGTCCAAAATTACAGATTTTAAAATAAAAAAAATAATTAAAAAATATATAAAAATGAGGTTTTATGTGTTTATCAAAACATTGTAAATAAATACAATAAAAAATATATGCAATATTCCACCACTGTGTTAAAATTTAGAGTGTTTTCTGTAAAATGAGACCATTTTTATCCATTTACTCCAATGTATGTGGGCAGGACGCTCTTTTAAATTCACATATGCCTAATTCTCTAAAAAATTCAAAAATATGCTGCAGAGCTGAAGTGGTTTTAACATGACATTGTGGTGCTGTTTTACAGGATTTTGGGTGAGATGTAGAAAAAAAAACAGTTCAACCTGAGTTGATGTTGATTGAACTCCTGTGCTCTGCGCTTAATGATGTCATCCAGTTGATCTTCTGGCGCAAATTGCTTGGTGAGTTCAGCTCCTTCACAAGTAACATTTGGCCTGCGCAAAGGTCCAAAGCTATGGTGTCCAGTTATACTATAAACATGACAAAAAGACCCCAGGTTAGGTAGACCATCTTAACCAGATCTACTTAATATTAACTAGCAAAATTTTGTTGACAGTTTACCTTGAGACCGTGTCTTGCCCAGGACTGGGACTGCTGAACAGAATAAAGTCAACAGATAGTTACTTTGTAAAATAGTTTCTTTGACTTTGACCACACTTTGAACTGCTGTTCAAAAGTTTGGAATCGGTAAGATTTTTAATGTTTTTAAAAGAAGTCTCTTATGCTCACCAAGGCTGCATTTATTTTATTAAACAAACAAAAAAGTAATATTGTGAAATATTACAATTTAAAATAACTTTTCTATTTGAATATATTTTCAAATGTAATTTATTCCTGTGATGCAAAGCTGAATTTTCAGGATCATTACTCCTGTCACACCGTGGTTATCTCAGGAACAGACTGTAGACTCTGATTAAAGATGCCGATTCAAACTTTAATAATAACTCTCTGGAACAGGCTGACAGGCAGGGAAAACACACAAGACCGGACAAAGACTGAAGGCAAGGGTGAAGGGTGCATCTTAAAAAGCAAACAGAAACGAGATAATTAATAAGACACAGCTGGGACAAATGAACTCATAATGACAGTAACCATAGAAACACAGGAGACAGACGAGTGGAATCAGAACAAGGCATGTGACAAATAAAAACAGACAGAAAGTCCATGAAAACAGAAACAAACTGAACATAATGCTGACAACTCCAGTCTTCAGTGTCACATGATGCTTCAGAAATCATTCTTATATGCCAATTTACTGCTCAAGAAACGTTTATTATTATTATCAATGTTGAAAACAGTTATGTAAAAATAAATTTAGTACCATTTGATGAATAGAAAGTTCAAAAGTACAGCAGTTATCTGAAATAGAAAGCTTTTGTAACATTATACGCTACTGTTTAAGAGTTTTAGGGTCAGTAAGAATTTTTTTTGGCGGGGGGGGGGGGGGTAAAATAAATCAATACTTTTATTCAGCAAGGATGCATTAAATTTATTGAAATTTACAGTATAGACTTATGTTACAAAAGATTATATTTCAAATAAATGAAATAGAGCTTTCTTTTCATCAAAAAGTCCTTCTTTAGTCCTTGTAATATAAATTTATTTTTACACAACTGTTTTCAAAATTGATAATAATAATGAATGTTTTTTATGTATCAAATCACCCTCTTCACGTGGCACTGAAGACTGGAGAAATGATGCTGAAAATAGGCTACAGCTTTATATACATTTATATACATTTTAAAATATATAAAAAATGTATTGCCATTTGGCTTTGATGTCAAATGGCATTTATTTGATAAAAAAAGTAAAATAAAAAAATCCAGTAATATTGTGAAATATTATGACAATTTAAAATAAGTTTTCTATATTAATATATTTTCAAATGTAATTTATTAAAAATTTAAAATGTAATAAATTACATTTAAAATAGAAAACAGTTATTTTAAATTGTCATAATATTTCACAATGTTACTGGATTGTTTTTTTTTTTTTAAATTAAATAAATGCCTTGGTGAGCATAAGTCTTCTTTTAAAAATTAAAAATCTTACCGATCCCAAACTTTTGAACGGGTATGTGAAAGGTTTTGTTTTCATTTCCAATCAAACTGCAATTTCATCAAATTATGCAAAAACTGAGTTTATTTAATTATATTTAATATACATAAAATGATATGATGCTATGAATTTAATTGTTAAATAATGCTTATAATAATGCTATGAAATTAATGAAGTTTAGCCATTTTATTTTGAGAACAAATAATTTGAGATGTGGTGGAAATTGTTGAAATATTCATGATTTAAGAATGTCAAAATTATAAGAATGACAAAATTAGACAATAGTACCCTTGTGAAAAAACAAATACCAAAATGTATTTAAAATACGTTTATTTAAGTCTAATACTACAAATCTATTAACATATTTACTGACATTTCGCTTGAGACTTTGATATAAATATTATAATTAAACTTTATTTGGAGTATTTTTTATTCCACAATGCACATATCTTAATATTAAGCCTAAAATGTGTTTTAATATCACTATTAGTAAGGATATGATCTCTGTATAATATCAGTTGTTAAATGCAAAATATTTAAAGTGTATCTAAAATATACTTGCCATAGTTCCACTTTAGCACAATAAAATATACTTAAGTATATCTTTAGTTGGACCTCTCAGCACTATTTCTGGATAACTAAATTAAAGGGTTAGTTCACCCAAAAATGAAAATTAAGTCATTAATTACTCACCCCCATGCTGTACCAACCCCGGAAGACCTTCGTTCGTCTTCGGAACACAAATGAAGATATTTATGATTAAATCTGAGAGGTGTATCACTCCTCCATAGGCTCCCTAAGGGAATGAATCCTGACGGCCCAGAAAGTCATTAAAGAAAATGTTTAAATATTCCATGTCACAACAGTGGCTCAACTATAAGTTTATCAAGCGACGAGAATACTTTTTGTGCGGAAAAACAAACAAAAATAACGACTTTATTCGACTATTCCTTTTCTTCCTTGTAGGCCTGAAACGAGCGTCGTGGAAATCTCTTGAAGTCTCGTTTCAGGCCTACAAGGAAGAAAAGGAATAGTCGAATAAAGTCGTTATTTTTGTTTGTTTTTTAGGCAGCCTATGTAGCAGTCATCCACCTCTCAGATTTAATCATAAATATCTTCATTTGTGTTCCGAAGACGAACGAAGGTCTTACGGGGTTGGTACAGCATGGGGGTGAGTAATTAATGACTTAATTTTCATTTTTGGGTGAACTAACCCTTTAAGTACAAATTAGTTGTTCCAATTTAGCAGACTTTATGTATATCAATTTAGTATACCAACAGTAAAATTCCAAGGTATTTATTTTAAGTACATAAATATGTAAATGTATTTGTAGTATACTTAGCATAACATATTATTTCAAATACATTTTGGTATATTTATTATTCACTAGGGTAGTAGTGCATGTGCACTGCAGTGCATCCACTGTTTGACATTATAGGCAAATCAAATAAGAGAGTGTGTGAACAGTGAGTGTGTGAAGAGTGAATGTTTTAAGGAAATTTGTTCACAGGGTCAAAAGTGTCCATAGTTAAAGAAACACCATGTTACTAAAACACCTGTTACGATCCCAGATTCTGCAACCTCCCTTGCTAGTTAACCAAGACCGCTTTCACCCGAGTTCTGATTTTCTCCGTTGCACTACATTCCCCAGAAGCCCTCTAATCCCACTCAATTTACTCGGCTGCAACCCCTAATGACTCAACACCTCGCCCAGCTGCAGTCTATCACCCAGAGTATTTAACCCCACCTCGAACAGCTCTAACAACACCATTGTTGCTCTGAAATCAGTGTAAATCATATTGAGAATTTTCTAAATAAAAATAAATCAATCATCTCATTAAGTCTGACAACATGGTTTCCAGGTCCAAAGGCTCTATCAGATGCCAAAAGCAAACAACAAACGGTGTAAATAGACACTCAAGGTTTGCTGTAATACTACTGAAAAATCATGACCCTAACTGTTATTTCCATACTGAAATATCAGATGGCTAGACAGGGATTCATCTTTTATAAATCATTACAATATTGGTGTCTGGGATGCCGTCCTCCCGGAGATTAGAATGTACACTGAGTTTTTAAAACAATATCTTGAATGTGTAAAATGGATAAATAGTGGTTATAAACGGCTGTTGAGATAGTATTCTCATTAGAAATGAGTTGAGGCTTGGACTAGGAAACAGTGTTCATTATTTCATGATTTAAAGCAGAAGCAGATACAGACTCAGAGGGAAAAAAAGGACTGTATGTACCTGTGATCGGATATGCTTTTCATGGCTTTCAACACTAAGAAAATGATCAGTGTAGCACCAAACAGGAAACATTTAAACAGGAGGGCGCGCGTGCACATCATGAGAAATGATCTGAAGAGAACAGTGACACAATTACACACAATTTAAATTTCAATTATATGTTTTTCTCTGTAAAGCTGCTTTGAAACAATCTACATTGTTATATAAATGAGGCGCTATATAAATGAGGATGACAATCCCTCCTACTCTGCTAGGTGGAAAGAAATTGAAATGGAAATGACAACGGAAGTTCCAATACAGAAATTAATTGGGGATTACAAACTACGGCAACCAATTAAAAAATGTACCCAATCCATGGCTTGACATTTCACTTAAAGTGTGGTTTGAAATTGTTACAAAGAATAAATTGACACCCAGCAATAAGCTGCTAAGGTGGATAGGATATGACACAGAATTTTCCCCTAATATAAGAGATAATAGATCTAAAAATTGGGAACAAGGACCACGTATGTTTTGGGAACTATTAGAAAATAAGAAGTGTAAAAGTTTTGAAGAAATTAAAGAACAGTTTAGTCTGGCAAATCAAGATTTTTAAAGGTTTCTGCAAGTGAGGCATTATTTAGAGCATGATATAAAAAAGGAAAATTTTGACGTAGAGTTCAACATTATAAAACTCTTTATCTCTGCATACCAATCTAAAATAAACAGGAAATTATAAAACAGGCAAAGATATATTCAGGGATAGAAGCTTTAAAAGGAGACGATACATACTACATAAAACAAAAATGGGAAATTGAAGCAAACATAAATTTGACGGATGAGGAATGGGAGGATCTCACTCAACACATATGGAGACTGACATCATCCTTAACCTGGAGGGAACATGGATGGAAAAACCTAGTGAGATATTTTAGAACCCCAGCTCAGACAAAATATCAGGATACTGGCGGGGATGTGGGGGAAAAGAGTGCAAATCATGTTCATATTTTTTGGAGTTGTCCTTCGATGGTGAAATATTGGAACTCAAACAATGTATGGACAAGATTTTACAGATTAATCTACCTTTCACTTTTGACACACTTTATTTGGGAAGACTGAATATGCAAGGTAAAAAGAATCTGAATTGTAAAATGTTTAAAATCATGATACAAGCAAGAAAAAAGGGAATTACTAGGAAATGGCTAAAGGTGGAAGCGCCAAGAAAGGAAAATTGGGTTGATGTGATGCATGATATATACGTTATGGAGAAACTGACTTCCACTTGTAGATTTGAAATGGATAAATTCGAGAGGTTGTGGAATGGATTCTTGACATTTATTCGGCCAATAAGATCAGACTTTGTGTGAAACATAATACCTGAGGCACTCCCCTGTTTTTGTGCTTGCTACCAGTTTGTTTGTTTGTTTGTTTTTTGTTTTATTATTATTTTTCATTTTATTATTTTATTTTCTCGTTTTGGGGGGGAAAAAGATGTAGGAAAAGACAAAAATGTTGTATAATATGACCAAATGTGTATTTATGTCTTGCAACGTCAAGAAAATATAAATATAAAAAAAATAAATGAGGATGACTTGACATCAGTTACACACATCTGACACAGGAACATCACAACATTTCAATGACAACTAAAAACACAAACTGAATGTGAGGCTGGAATGACATGCAAGTGAGTAAATGATTTACATTTTTGGGTGATCTAACTTAAGTTAGTGTTATAGCTGACTGGCTTTCAGATAGGCCTACTACTGCGTCATGTGAACAGGACAGACACGCTTTTCTTAGCTGTGATGAAAGCCATTAGACAAATCATTCTACGCAAGTACACACACATCTTTGCCATCAGTAAACAGTCACAACAATCATCTACATCTGACATAGGTCCAGCCTTTCTTTTACATATCCACATGCATTAGCACAA
Source organism: Tiaroga cobitis (assembly GCA_030578255.1). Taxonomy (NCBI): domain Eukaryota; kingdom Metazoa; phylum Chordata; class Actinopteri; order Cypriniformes; family Leuciscidae; genus Tiaroga; species Tiaroga cobitis. Next base: position 17,624,475 of record CM060593.1, read on the forward strand.
TGATAACCATACATGGAAACCCGACAAAAGTGAGATGTACTTACCACGGATCGCCTGGTTCTGAAACACATCAGGGCGAGGTCCTCTCACGCATGCGCTGTTGAGGTGAAGTACAAATAATAATAAAAATAAAATTAAAATATCATCATAAATATATATATATATATATATATATATATATATATAGAATATATATATATCATCTATTAAAACCATCAAATACTAGCTGCTTCTTCTTACGAGCATATCCGAGACATCCTCCTCAGTGTCCCAGTTGCTGGAATAGAGCCGGTCACTTTACAGTGCACCACCAAGCTATAGGAATTACTGACTATGTGTATCAAATTACTTGCACATTAAGATTCACATTGAACACTATTGCATTTACAAAATGAAGGAGTGGAAAATCTGCAGAGAGTAATAAGGCCAAAGGGCAAACAGTTATGAGCAGAAGAACTCTAAGAGAAAAACTTTTATATAAAAAATACTTATTTATCCCTCTTCAAGTGGCCACATCATATTCTGATTCTGAATGTTTCTCAGTTCCTTTACAAAGCTTTCAAGTCTCAGGTTCGTGATTAAGTGGCATAAAAGGCCCCCTTTTAAATCCCTTTTTATCCTTTAATTGTATAATTACGTTGTTATTATTATTATTATTATTATTATGTATTAGATAATAACCCCCCTCTAATCTGAACCAGATTTGCGTGAAAATACACATTCGCTTAATCTACTTGGGAAAAAAATTTCAAAGTCAGAATAAATCCAAATGTAACAATTTATCATTAGTCAGGTAAATGTATCGTGCCAATTACATAATCAGTTCAAATATAATAAATAGAAAACATAAAATGCTCTGAAATAAAGAGAAAAGATGTAAACCTGACATTAGAAAAATACATAATGCTGAATGTCTGAAGACATCTAGCATTACGGGTTGATTGGAACTACAAATCGCCCCGAGCCTCGTGGCATTTCTTTAATACTCACACCGACAGCTTCTTTCACATGGAAACATGAGCTAACAATGTGAATTTGCATTCAGAGTTTACATCTTTTGAGGGCAGGATTTCATTTGCCTGGAAGACACACCCTCCTCTGTAAGCAAGATCTCTAAACTCTTAAAAACTTTATTTCCTTTTAGTTTACTTCTTTGGGAATGAGACCTTTGTACCAGTCGCACCGAGACATTTCAAATTATACCAAACGACGTTGTATGATAATTGTTCCCATTAAACCATGTAGATGTTTGGGTGAATTTCAGGTGATCTCAGCATGAGAGAGAGACGAGATGGGGGAGGTGATTGACAGTGTGATTTCATCTTGGATGGGGATGATAGTTTTTTAAGAGAGAGTTCAAATGTTAATTTCCAGAAAGGTCCTTTGTCTTCTCAGGGAGTGGTCGTTCCTCAACCAGACTGCCCGGGATTTTCTAATTTCTCCAATCTTCCAGTATAGTAAAATACCAATAGTAATACTTGGTACCACCATTTCTGCTCATCACAGTAAAATGAAGGAGTCACAATTCACTTTGTGGAAGAAATATTTTTCATATTCTGATGCGGCCAGTTACAAACTGTGAGGGAGAGCACTCATTTTCCAAAATGGTAAAATGGTAAATGGACTGCATTTATATAGCGCTTTCACAGACCTAATGGCTACCAAAGCGCTTTACAATTTGCCTCACATTCACCCATTCACTCACTTATACACCGACGGCGGTGTCAGCCATACAAGGAGCCATCCAGCTCATCGGGAGCAGCTGGGGTTAGGTGTCTTCCTCATGGACACCTCAACACTTGGTCAGGTGGAACCGGGGATAGAACCACCAACCTTCCGGTTTGTAGACAACCTACATGAACCACTGAGTCACTGCCGCCCGCATGACTCAAGTTAAAAATTAACTGAGAACGAGAATGTGCCAAGAACTTGTCAACTCTCTATAGCTTTTGGCCATAGAGTCTGAACTCTTAAAAGAGCTCAGTTTTGATGTTGTGGATTACTTCGCAAGGAGCAAAACGAGAAAGAAACTCCAGTAAAGTAAGAAATCGTTGCAAATTGTCAGGGCCTGCAAAAATTGTGTTTGAAATTGTTCATTTTCTCAAACTGCATTTGGTTGCTTGATGGTATGATGTTCACAGGCATCTGTGTCACAGGGTGGTTTTATGGTGACAAATATTATTTGATTCATTTGATGCATTCAATTCTTGAATATTTGACAGTCAATTTTTTTTTACAGATGTCTGTTTAAGGGTAACATTAGGGTAACACTTTAGAATACATCATTAATGAATAACTACACATGAATAAATTAGTAAAACAGTATTAACATTCTAGCAACCAATATTAGACTTAAAGAGAAGAATATCAGAAAACGTATACTTTTTTTCCATTGATTCTATAAACCCTGTAGCCTACATTGTGTACAGGTGCATTCTTTACTTACCTGTGGTAGCACAGGCATTTGACATGGGGTGAGAATGGTTTGAATATTAACGATCATCATAACATCCACTTTCTCTTACCGTGAATTCTTACCTTAAGGAAAATAAACTCTTACCGCAAAGGAAAAGAATGGAAAAGGTGGAGATAATTGGCCCCAGGCTTTGCAAGTCATAATCCATCCCTGCTTAATAATATAGTATTATATTTGCTACTGTCCGTGTCCATGTATTACATTTTATTGCTGACATAACATTTTACTGATACAGTATGTGTGTGTGTGTATGTATATATATATATATATATATATATATACACACACATATACACTGAAGTGTAGCAGAGTAAGGAGTGCTGATAGTGCTCAGTCGCTGGCATCTTATACAGATACATTAGCAGAATATCATCTATTATTTATTCAATTTATCTATCTATTATTTAACAATACAGACACAATATGTAATGTCTGGTTTTTGGTTTGAGTATTGTTTGAGTTATTAGTTTTGCACTGTCACCATCTTCAACTTCCTTAGTCTTTGTTTATCGTTACCATATGCTGCGTCTCAATTCGCCTACTTATACTACGCCCTAAAAGTATGTACTGACAACTGTCCCGTCGACCACATTATACATTATACGTCATTAATATCGGTTCACTTCCGCGGTTTGGTTCGATTGCGTTCATATCAGCAGCGAACCGTACTGGAGTTCACATGAACCGTACCCCAGACCACCTTTTTAAAGGCAATCGAACTCGGGTTCGGAACAGGCAATCGAACCAAGTGTGAAAGCGCCCTAAATCTAAAATTCAAACTCACAAATACAAAGTCTATTAATTGTTAATGTAACTGCCTCACAGTTTTAGTTAGGTTTGTTACTGTTTTTTGGTTCCTACCTGAAAAGTAATAGATCGTAGAAGCGGAACTAATTAGCGCCAATTTTGTGTCCGCACGTAACTAATAGAAAAAACACCTGCAAGTGAAGCGCTAAAAGCATAGCATGACAAGAGCTCTCCGAGCTAGGTTAATATTAAGAATATAAAACACATCTAGATGTGTATTATCTGAGGCAAGGAAGACGTTAAAGATTTAGCCCCTCTTAGTAGAAGGCAGCCTACGAGGTATGTTCTTTTGTATCCAAGTTTTCTGTGTTATATCTCATGTGCATAGCTTGTGTTAACTAGTATGTAACTATAACAGCACAAACTGTATTCAAGACATACATACATGCATTGTATTTATATTTTCCTTTTATTTTTTCTCTCTTTCAACCCAGTTCTCACGGGTTGGCATGATATATTGTAGTAGAAATAAAACCCCGTTTTTTAACCAAGACCTCGTGCTTCGTGTTGACTACTGGAGGGAGCTACAGTTAAATAACATAACCCCAAAAGAAGAGACAAAAGCCTTATAAAGGGAGAGAAGGACAAAAGCCTTTCAGAACTTTATGTAATTCAGATAGTTCTTAAAGAAATGATGAGTCACTTTTCTCCTCGCGTCAGCTTTCTTCTGAGTCCTGAAGGAGAAATATTTCCCCCGAGACTGATGTTTCTGGTGGCCAATGGAGAGGCCTTTACAGGAGGCAACCAACAGCTGGCCAAGTCCATCCATGAAGAACTCTGACGAAAGGCAAGAATGCAGAGGAATGAATTTTCGTGAATCATGAATTTTCCCGGTGTTGTATGTGAAAATATTTATCTAGGAACTAATTATATATAATTTGTATTGTTTATGATAATTATTTTTTGAGGAATATTTCTGATATAGAACTAGTCCAACTAGTTCATATGAAACATTACAGTATATTAAAAGTTAATTTTATCGATTTATCAGCACTGACACTGTCGGATAAGAACAGCATTCGAACTGAATAATGGCACAAACTACAACACTGACACATATCTAACTAAATTGAACAAACTTGAGCTGAATAACAACACTACTGCTTTCTGTAGAGCTTCTTTACAGCTGAAATTTAAGACATTTCATAATTGATGCATTTTACATTAAAACTGTTATTTTTCTTTTTTAAAACATTAAGCTGCTTTGAAAGCTTTTGTATTGTATAAGAGCTTGGCTATATAAGCAAATGTGAGTTCACTAGACTATTACAGTAATAGACCGGCAATGAAGTAAAATAATTTCAATAATGCTATAGTTTCCTAAAAATAATGCTCAGCCTTAAAAGACAGATACACACTGGATGTAACCAGAAGAAAGAAACCCGCTCTCAAATGAGTTTACAATAACTGAAAAAAATGGGGAATACTTACCAGAGTGACCTACTCTTTTCAGGAACGGGTCAAAGCCAACCCTTCTCACGGCATCCGTCAGACCCAAAAAATAATTTACAACTCCATCTACTAGAATGCAGCCATCAAAGTGTGGAAGTGGCTGATGAAATCCTCCTTTTAAACGGCTTAGGCAGCCGCCCTCCACTTCATCTCCCTCGTCATACTCAAAACTGAAATAATACTGATTACCTGATACCTCACCACCAAGCTAGACAGAAAAAAAGGTCAAAATCAGAATGGATTCTTAACCACTTAAATCAGTAAAAGTTTAATTAACAAGCTGCATTTTTAAGACATGGGGATATCAGTAAGCAAAACTATTGACACAGTCAGTGCCATGTCCTGTGAATGTCCTCACAACAGAAAAAAACAAAAATGCTTACAATGTCCAGTTCTGGAACTGCCTCCATAATCTCTACAAAGCTCTCAATCCGGGTCTCATCCAAAAATACAAAGTCATCATCAACCCACAGGAAGTATTTGGTGGTGACTTGTGATACAGCCAGACTCCTGCCTGCAAACCAGCCCTGAAAAAAAAAATCAAATCATCAGCAGCAGAAACAGTGTATAGTAATCAATGGTCACGTATCAGCTAACAGCAGGGCAGAAAATACTAATAAACCACTGTAAATGTAGAAGATTGGTTTAATCGAGCTTTTAGTAAATGCAAATCCAGAATATTTTGATGTGTGTTCGGTCTGAGTACTCGATTCTGATTCGGCTGGAAGCTGCTCTCTCAAATCGTGTAATGCACAAGTATAGTTCCAGTCAGTTAAATCTTCGTTCTATATTAATGTGCTGTCTTCATTGAAGCACACACACACAAAGAGATTAGCGATTGCGCTCTGTACACACCAGCGGTTGATATTGTTCTGTTTATAAGAGCGCGTTGTAAAGAGTTGTCATCAGCCACTTTAAATGCTCAAGCTCTTTAAAGCAGGATGGATAATGATTGGCTACAAAATGTTTATCGACTGGAAAAAATGGTTCCAAAAAAGTGATTCCAAGTATATTGTTCCTCTTTGCCGCTATTGTTACAGTTCTTGTGTGAACTCTGCTATTCTATTATATTTAAAACGATTTTTGGAACAATTTCTTTATCGTTATCATATCGTTATCAACAGAAACGAGCGTAATGGACAATGAAAATTGGCAACGTGCAATATCACAGACCAAAACAATAACAAACATTCCAGCCTGGAAATGCACATTTCTAAGTAAAATAACTGGCTGTAGAAGTTTTTCAGAGAAACGAGTATGTGAACTTAGCATGTCTCCTCAATATATGCAAACATATGGTATTTTTACATACAGCACCTTTAAAGGAACACGCTGACTTTTTGGGACTTATATTCACCGTATCCCCCAGAGTTAGATAAGTCCATACATACCCTTCTCATCTCCGTGCATGCCGTAACTCCCCACCACTAGCCTTGCTTAGGACAAATACTGGATGTAAACGGCTCCAGCTACCCTACTGCTCCCAATATGTGACAAAATAACGCCAACATTTTCCTATTTACATGTTGTGATTTGTATAGTCACAGCGTGTACAAATAACAAGGTCACATCAGACACAGGCACTGCTTCTTGGGCGGAGTGATTAGTGCAACACCTGAAAACCACCGTTGTTACTTCCGTCAACAAAACCAATGTAACTAGCTAGCTAGTAGCAAACGTGATTGGTGATCATGGCTGCTGCGAGCAAATCACTCCGTAGAAGTAGCAGTGCTTCGCCTTCTGAGAATATAGTTCCCAGTATGTTCTGCCCTGCATGCGTTGTTCGGTGTGTTCCTCTGTATTCTCAGGATACTCTTACAGAACTTTGCATGTAGGGCTTCAATTGGATTTTTGTACCATTTTTCAAATGTGTGATTTAGGAGAGGACCCCAAACTTCGCTGCCATATAGTGCAATTGCTCTTCTATGCCATTAAAAAATCGTATCAGTCAAAGAACCTTTCTTGCTTTTTCATTTCATTCACAGCCAAGTTGAGGTTTCCATTTACACTGAAATTCAAACCATGGTATGTGTAGTTTGTCTATCTATCTATCTATCTATCTATCTATCTATCTATCTATCTATCTATCTATCTATCTATCTATCTATCTATCTATCTATCGTTCGTTAAAAGTCACCATGAAATCAAAATGGACAATTCTTGTTTTTGTGATATTATATTAAAATGCATGTGCCCTCATAATCTTTAGTCAAAATAACTTCTCCTCCCTCTTGCAGCATTCCAATCATTTCCAGATGGACAAAATCAAGTCCCACCCTACATTTTTTGTTCTTGTTCAAGAAGCCATTTCACTTGGACATCACGTCACAGTAGTTAAGAAAAGACCATCACACCTTCCATTTCATGCCAACTCTAAAGTGTGCAGAATGCTAGATCTAACAAGCCATAAATGACGTCCATTTTTACCCTTCCAGTCAAATTTTGCACTGGAAACATCAATGACAGCTTTAACTTGCTGGCAACTGACCATGGTACAAGTGGGATATCACTTATGTGGTACACACAGAAAACTGGTAGAGAAGAAGTGTGTACCTGTGCAGGAGGCATGATGTAGTGCTCAATGTTGTTTCCAGACACATGTTCAGGCTTCAGGCTGTCATCCGCAACAATGATCTTGATATTTGGGTAAAACTTCCGGATACTCTTGATGAGGACGTTCAGCTCCTTATACCTCAGAAAGGTTTTTGTTATTATGGTTACCTGTGAGTTAATATCTAAGTTGAGAAAGAAGCGGGAGGGTCATTAACTAGACCAAATCTAGATTTTGTGTGTTTATTTATTTTTTGTGGTCTTACCTGTCCCTGGGTCGTACAAAACAGGAACTGAGGGTCTCTTGATCACAATGGAAAATATGGCCTCATAGTCCTCAAAAGAAAAATGAACTAAGGAAACAATGATTTGGATATTATATTTTTTAAAAAGGTAAGTTTAAAATGTAAATAAAAAAATAAAAATAAAAAAAGTAAACTGGACTAGACAGCTCAATAGTTACATATTATAGCTCACACCCATTCTCTGAACTCAATTGACATATAGGGCACTGCAGACATTACCCAGATCTTTAGTCTTGACATGGTAGATAGTGCTGGTGTAGGTCACTCTGGACAGCAGATCATTGAGTTGTGTGAGGCTGCTAGATGAGATGTTCAGTTCACTCTGACCCTGTCCATCCACCTGCCGTCCATCCAGAACATCCTCTACTGAGAGCACTCCACTCTTCACACTTAAAGACACCTGCAGACATCATTGTGTTCAATGCAAATGGAGTGTGTTCCCGCACGAGAAATCAATTTTCATAAAAGATTATTTAGGCAACTGCAATCAATGCCTTGCTCACACATCAAGCCAGTAAAAGTTGAATCCACACTCTTATAAAAAAAGGTTCAAACTTCTATCTAGAACCTTAAAGGGTTCTAGTCAGGCACATATAGAGAACGGTTTAGGGGTTCGCATGATATGATCATTTTATGGATTTAGTTTTAATTAAATTAATGTTGTTTTAATAACTTTCTTTTATTTTGATTAAATTTCATGAATTAGTTGGAACCGATAGCGTTGTGGGCAGTACATCAACATGTAGCACGATTGAGCTTCGGGCGACCCGAGTTTGAGACCTGACTCACAGACCTTTCCCGATCCAGGCCCCATCTCTCTCCCACCTCACTTCCTGTCTACTCCATATTATCCTATTCCAATAAAATCGAAAATGAAACAAAACATTTTTTAATTAAACAACTTGTAAACTACCAAAAGACAAAATTAAAATAACCGGTAAAACATAAAAGCATTGTAAGACTGGAAGAACTGGTTGACGGAATCAACCTCACCACAGGTCTATAAGACAAAGGACCTTGCCTGCACATTAACATTTGAAGATCTCTCACACACACACACCCCGCACCCCCCTTCCTCTGAGCACCTTATCTACATTTTCTCTCTCTCTCTCTCAGTCAGTAACACTAAAAACTCACACAAGAATATATATGGTTTTAATGTGAATGTGATTATCTTTAAGGATTGTTTAGTATCATTTTAAAGGTCTCAGGGTGACTGGTACAAATGTCTCATTCCCAAAGAAGTAAATCAAAAGGTAATAAAGTTCTTAAGAATATAGAAATATCTTGCACACAGAAGGGTGTGTCTTTGAGTTAACACCTTCTGATCATTTGTCTGAATGCTAATTTCCACTGTTCCTAGCAAATGGTCAAACTTCTATCTGGGGAGGGGACCACAGTAAATTTCCACTAAACTCATGTTTTACGTATCAAAGGAGGTCTGGATATATAATGAAATGCAACGGAGAGTTCAGGGCTGCTTTTTCTGTATCAGATCAGCCAATGATGCTGTGTCTTCAAGGCTCAGCATTCATGTAGTTAATATGTTGGGTAAAGTTCTTTGTTCTAGAAACATTTGATGGTTTGCATTGATTATCTTTAATTTGATTATGGAATTGTAATGATACATTTACCTGACATAATAAATTTATATTTATATTTGTTTATTCTAAAAGACTTTGACTTTATTTTCATTAGAGTTAAAAGGAATAGTCAAACATTAACGTGTATTTAATGATGCATAGATATCATTGTTTCAGTTTCATTTCAGATACCTTTTTCATTTTATCGAGTCAGATGAAACGAGTTAATACATAAGATTAAATGTGTTGCATTTAATTGAAAATCACTTTGCCATGGGAAAGACGGAACACGCATGAAACCTTCACCTCTAATCGAGTACCGCCATTGGATCGATTTAGCAGGCCTTACAGTATCATGCAACCATTTAGCCATTAGTCAATTTAAATATGAATGTTAGTGAGAATAATAAAACAAATAAACAAACTTTTAGATATCAATCTGCGTATGCGATGGACATTGGTTATGCTCATCTTTGCTCACTCCTTTTAAGGTATCTTGAGTAAAACGACATACAAAAGACCAGGGGCCTGATGTATAAACTTTGATTTACATTGATTGAAGCAATTTTCCATGCACATATCGGGATTTATAAAAAATAAACTAGCCGTTATTATCTGCGCGCCGTACGGACACTATCTGTATGCACTCTTTTACTGAATTGTGCTAAGTAAACAGAATGATTTAAACTGTTACATCTGATATACACATTTAGATTATACTCGGTTCAAAAGATTCGATTCAAATGTTCAGTTTGAGGAACCCGAAAAATCCTTGAAATCGCGGAAAAATGATTCGATTCAACAGATCCAAAGGAAAACAGTCGGAGCAAAAATACTCTGAGCAGTCACTCAAAAAAAAAAAAAAACTAGCAGCAATCGGATCTTTCCTACCCAATTCCTCAGGTGTTGGTTTGAAACTCAAATCTCACATCAATCAAGATTAATTTCGCTGGGAAGGCTCACCATCTTGGATCATCACGCTAAAATTACACAGTTCCAGCGTAGAGCAAAAAACCTGACCAAAATAAAATAAAACATATAAATGTCTCCCTCAATCCTCTTAACTTTTACACAAAGTTATGCTCCTGCTCGTCTCACCTAGCCTGGTCCTACCAGACTCTCGTACACATTTCATTTATACAGAGAGTCTGGCCACTCTCCATTGACAAGCGTTAACTTCCTTGAAGGCGGGTACTCTGTTGAGGTTTAAAACTATTGGATCTGCCAAGAGTCACTCTAGATCTGCCATAACCAATCGCTAACATTTGGTCGTGATGTATGTCTACAACTCAAACTAGCACACCTCAACATAATCGTTCCCAGCCACTCCCTCTGTTCACTGATTGGACCGGTAAAAAATTGATCGGAGAAAACGTCTCCGGTTACTATCATAACCTCGAGACATTACGTCAGCTGTGACGTATATGGGATCTTATGGGTTAACGCCAGCTGGGGACAGCTGCCCAATTGACGCGAAGCATGCAAATACTGACAGGTTTGTGGGCAGTATAAATTGCATGGGCGCAATTGATCAGCTGTGCTAGCATTCAGTTGTGATTCTGATGTAAACAGTTACCACGGCGGCTAATGTAATGTCTCGTTCCCGCCTCTCAGGGAACCGAGGTTACGATAGTAACCGGAGACGTTCCCTTTCAAGGCGTTAACTCAACATTACGCTAGCTGTGACGTATATGGGAACTGTATTAAATCCCGCCGTGAGAGCAGTGAAGATAAGCCCTGAACCGGGGTCAAACCACACCAACACGCAAACAAGACAGTTCTAACCAATAGCCGCGTCGCTAAGAGTACTCGCATCTGATAGTTGGAACTAGACTAAAGAGACATTTGCTCCGACTCTATCAAAATTTGCATATCTCAAAGCAATGAATGCGAAGGCTGCACTGAATAGGGCAGACACAACATAAGGACTCAAGCTTGAGAGTTAAACAGTGTCGACAGGGAAAGCTCCTTAGGGAAACCTCCTTAACTGCAATGAAGCTAGGGGCTCGAACGGTGGTAGAGATAGAGCCCTCAAAACTAGAGCTAGATCCCAAGGCGGCCCGGAGGGCGGCTGTGAAGGACACAATCTCCTCGCTCCCCTGAGATCGGTAAGCACGCTCTGGTAATCAGATTTCTATTGCCCATCAACCGGGGAACAAAAAGTAGCAATAGCAGCCACATACACCTTCAGCGTGGATGGCAAACTCTCGCTATCCATTCTATGCTGTAGAAAGCGCAAAACATCCGACACGGAACAGGTCCCAGGGTCAATATCGATGTCCTGGCACCATTTTGTAAAAACTCCCCACTTCAGAGCGTAGAGGCGCCTGGTAGAAGCGCCAGGTAGTAGCCTGGTAGGCGCCTCCGTGAGTGTGCTCAGCACTCGTGAATGCAGAGTGTGCCGCTCATTTAGGGTCCCCGCAGTGGCCACACATGAAGGTTCCACAGCTAGGGACTGGGGTGCCATATTGTGCCTTTCTCCTGAGACAGCAGGTCCTTCCTGAGGGGGATTTGCCATGGGGGAGCCATTATTAACTCTTAGGTCCGCGAACCAGGGCTGATTCGACTAGTTCGGGGCCAAGAGGATCACTGATGCTCTCTACTTCCTGATTTTGCACAACACCATAGGCAGAATCTTCACCGGAGGGAGCGCGTAAAGCCTGGGTTTCGGCCAACGCGACGTCAGAGCATCTCCCGTCAGCTGGGAGTGAGATAGCAAGAAGAACGTCTGAAAGTGTGTGTTCTCGCTTGTGGCAAACAGATCCAGAGTGCTGACGCAACTGTGAGTGACCGTAATACGCTTGTGGCCTGAAGACCACGCCCTCGGCGGAACTCGAGTTTTTCAGCCAAAACTGCAGCGGCCGCATATATGGAGAAGGCCCAGATGGCACACTGAAGAAGCCGCCGCCATCAGGACCCAAAAGCCTCTGAAATTCCCTCAGTGAAACAGACCTGCCCAGTCTGAAACGGCGCAGAGTCGATGAGATCGTCTCTATGCGCTCTTGAGAGAGGTGGCCTCGCATCGCCATCGAGTCCAAACATACTCCCAGATGTGTTATAGTCCGACTCTGTAAAAACACGCGCTTCTGCATATTCAAGTCAAGTCAAGTCACCTTTATTTATATAGCACTTTTTACAATACAGATTGTATCAAAGCAGCTTCACAGTAATAACATGAACATAATACAACAAAGTTTGTTTCTAAAAGAAAATTGCGTCAACATCCACCTTAAGTAAGGCAGATCAATAATATTAGTGAATATTAAATGTCCCCAACATAGCAAGCCAAAAGCCAAGGCAACAGTGGCAAGGAACCAAAACTCCATCAGGTGACAGAATGGAGAAAAAAAGAACTCCAGAAACCAGACTCAGTCGGAGGGCCAGTTCTCCTCTGGCCAACGAAGGAACAGTGCATGATTCGGGCAGCATTAAAAGTCATTTTGGAAGTCCAAGTAATCACGCCGGTATTGAGACGAGTTGTTGAGGATCAGTGCCGTCCACCATAGAGGGTCCATATCGCTGGCGTTGAGTCGTCTCTTCACAGGCTTTGTGATTGTGAGAGGCTGGATACAAACTGGAGCTGACGAACGGCATTTTCCTCGGGACTCGCGTCCCGAGATAACAGCAGAAGAGCAAAAAGGGAAAATAATTAGCATAGCTGCTGTTCATAATGATTTCCATAACACGAGCGTAGATGATAAAAACATGAAGAATTCATGAAGAATATTCACATGAAGAATATTCACACGCAGTCCCCGCTTATCCAGATGGCAAAGCAGAGTTTCCACGTGACTGATTAGCTCAGCTTTTTGGTGGGCTAAAATCAGCCAATCATTCAGATAATTCAGGATGCGCATTCCTCTCGATCTGAGGGGAGAAAGCGCTGCGTCCACAACCTTTGAAAAGGTGCGGGGGGGCTAGGGCCAGCCCGAACGGAAGCACTGAATACTGGCATGCCGTGCCCTCGAAAGCAAATCTAAGGAAGCGCCTGTGGCACGTCGCTATTTGAATATGAAAGTACGCGTCCTTTAGGTCCACTGAGGCGAACCAGTCCCCGGGGCGTATCTGTGCCAGGATCAGTTTCAGTGTTTTCATTCTGAACGCGCGCTTGTGAAGTGCTCGGTTGATGGGTCTCAGGTCCAGTATCGGACGGAGTCCTCCATCCATTTTTGGCATCACGAAGTAGAGGCTGTAAAATCCGCTCTCCTGCTTGCTCGGAGGGACACGCTCTACAGCTATCTTCGAGCAGACTGAGAACTTCCTGTTTCAGAACGGGAAGGTTTTGGGGCAAAGTCAGTGACGGCACCACGCCATGGTGGTCTGCGTTTGAACTGGAGAGAATATCCGTGCTGAATTTTTCCCAGTAGCCACGGTGAAACGCCCGGGATAGCCCTCCACACGTCCAGGAAGTGGCACAGCGGACGTGTTAGTTCTACAGCCACCGTAGCCACTGATAGCGTGTTTTGATTGGAGCCCCGCCCCCGCTTCTGCGTCTCGGAAAAACGCTCCGTGACCAACTCCACAGCGTCACCAAAGAGGCCGGAGGGAGTGACTGGAGTGTTTAGGAGCGCCTTGTGGTCCGAGTCCTTCAGGTCAGCTAGGGTTAGCCATAGGTGCCAGTTAAGGACGGCCATGAACCCCATGGAACGGTCGATGGCCTGTGCAGAGCGCTTGATAGCCATCAGCGCGAGGTCCATTGCCGCACGCAGATCCCTGATGACGTCCGCGTCAGCTGTGCGGCCGTCCAGGGATTGTAGCAGTTTTGCCTGGAACACCTGCAGTATTGCCATGGCATGAAGAGCAGAAGCTGCCACCCCCACAGATGCATATGCGTTGTCTGCATGGTGGGCCTGGTGGAAGCTTGCGTCCGCGAAGCTGATACTCGTCATCAGGGACGAGCGTCAAATTCATCTTCAGGCGGGAGAGGGGCCACCAGCGGCTCACTGGCGGCAGTGGGCCTCATCCCCGCTGTTGCCCGAGCCACTTCTCTTCTGGCCCTGAGGGCGCGCACTGGCAGCTCGCCGCAGTGGGTGCACGTGTCGTTCGTGAGTGCCGCCTCGGCGTGGGCGAGGCCCAATCAGGTGACACAGAGCTGGTGAAGGTCGGGCGGGTCAATGGGACTCGCACATGTCTGGCATGTAGCAGCCATCGGATGCGGAGAGGAAACAGGGGGTGGGTAGTCCTCTATAGCAACTTCCACGATGACTTAAAGGACAAGTTCGGTATTTTACACTTAAAGCCCTGTTTTAAGATCGTTTCTGATGAAATAGAACGGTTAAGATTGAAATGGACATATTCTGCTGGCCTGAGAATTTTCGGTTTCTGTGGTTGCACCCCTCCACCTCCACAATGGTTGCATAGGTGCACTGGAACAATCCTTCATAAAACACATTAAACTTTAGTTTGCAAAGACGTGAAACTCACCGAGTGGTCTGGGGTGTTCACTGATATGCTCACACAAAAATCGCTGCAAAAGATGCTTTCCAACAGGTTTTATTGTAGTTAACCTTTCTATTTCATCAGAAACGATCTTAAAACAGGGCTTTAAGTGTAAAATACCGAAATTTTCCTTTAAGATATGACTTCTAGCGTGTAGAAAGAGATTATGACGTAATTGTCACACCCATGCAATTTATACTGCCCGCGAACCTGTCAGTATTTGCATACTTCGTTAGACCTATAACTTCTCCCACTAAAGATTGCTTTATCAATAATCTTCCTAATCAGTTTCATCATCTCAGCATCCCGGATAGCTTAGAAGAACTTGATATTGCAACAGAAACGTTTAACTCTCTCTTTTCCAGCACTTTAGACGCAGTTGCTCCGTTGCGCTTAAAGAAGATTAAAGAAAATAGTCCAACGCCGTGGTACAGCGAGCACACCCGGGCCCTTAAGAGAGCAGCCAGAAAAATGGAGCGCAACTGGAAGAAAACTAAACTAGAGGTATTTCGGATTTCGTGGAAAGAGAGCTCGATTGCTTACAGAGAGGCTTTAAAAGCTGCTAGATCTGCTTATTTTTCAAACCTATTAGAAGAAAATAAACATAATCCAAGGTATTTATTTGAAACAGTGGCTAAACTAACGAAAAAGAAAGCTTCAAGCTCAGAAGTGTCCAAGCAACACAGGAGTGATGACTTTATGAACTTCTTCACTTATAAGATTGATAATATCAGGGACAAAATTATAACTATGCAACCGTCTACCACAGTATCGCATCAGGAAGTGCATTGTAGTCTCCCTGAGGAAAAATTTGATTCATTTGTTACTATAGGAGAGGAAGAATTCTGCAAACTCGTTAATTCATCTAAATCGACAACTTGTATGTTAGATCCTATACCGACTAAGCTACTGAAAGAGATGTTTCCAGAGGTCATATATCCTCTTCTTAATATCATTAATTCATCTTTGTCTCTAGGATACGTACCAAAAACCTTTAAACTGGCTATGATAAAACCGCTTGTTAAAAAACCACAACTTGATCCTACAGAATTAGTCAATTACAGGCCGATCTCGAATCTGCCTTTTCTGTCAAAGATATTAGAAAAAGCAGTATCTTCACAACTATGTTCCTTTCTAGAAAGAAATGATATCTGCGAGGATTTTCAGTCCGGATTTAGACCGTACCATAGTACTGAGACCGCTCTCATTAGAGTCACAAATGATTTGCTCTTATCATCCGATCGTGGTTGTATCTCTCTATTAGTGTTACTCGATCTTAGTGCTGCATTTGACACCATTGACCACAACATTCTTTTAAATAGACTAGAAAACTATGTTAGCATTAGTGGAATTGCATTAGCATGGTTTAAATCATACGTAACTGACCGTTATCAGTTTGTAGCAGTAAATGAAGAGATGTCTTATCGATCACAAGTTCAGTATGGCGTATCACAAGGCTCAGTACTAGGACCGTTGCTGTTCACTCTGTACATGCTACCATTAGGAGATATCATTAGAAAACATGGAGTTAGCTTTCACTGTTATGCCGATGATACTCAGCTGTATATTTCTTCAAAACCTAACGAAACTTACCAATTCACAAAATTAACGGAATGCATAGCTGATATAAAAAATTGGATGACTAGTAATTTCCTACTACTAAATTCTGAAAAGACAGAGATTCTAATTATTGGACAAAAAACTTCCACACGTAATAACCTAGAATACTGTCTAACACTTGATGGCTGCTCTGTCAAGTCTTCGTCGTCGGTTAGGAACCTGGGTGTGCTCTTTGATACCAACCTTTCTTTTGAAAGCCACGTGTCTAGTATCTGTAAAACTGCATTTTTCCATCTTAAAAATATATCTAAAATACGCCATATGCTCTCATTGGGAAATGCGGAACAATTAGTCCATGCGTTCATGACCTCAAGGCTAGATTATTGTAATGCTCTACTGGGTGGTTGCCCTGCACGCTTAATAAATAAACTACAGCTAGTTCAAAACGCCGCAGCTCGAGTTCTTACCAGAACCAGGAAATATGACCATATTAGCCCGGTTCTGTCAACACTGCATTGGCTCCCTATTAAACATCGTATAAATTTAAAAATATTGTTGATTATCTACAAAGCACTAAATGGTTTAGCTCCGCAGTACTTGAGCGAGCTCTTAACGCATTATAGTCCTTCATGTCTATTGCGATCTCAAAATTCCGGCCAGTTGATAATACCTAGAATATCTAAATCGACTGCAGGCGGTAGATCCTTTTCCTATTTACCACCAAAACTTTGGAACAGTCTTCCTACCATTGTCCGGGAAGCAGACACACTCTGTCAGTTCAAAGCTAGACTAAAAACACATCTCTTTGACCTAGCAAACACATTATAGACTTCTATAATTCAATGTTAGGCTGCATAGATTAGGTCAGCCGGAACTGGGAACACTTCCCTTAAATCTTGATGTACTCGCTTCATCATAAGAAGAATGGCATCTACGCTAATTTTAGTGTCTTTGTTTATCCCGAGGTTTTCCCGCAGCCTGCCGGATCTAGGCCGTATCCAGATCTGACGAAGGAGATCCGCCTGGACCCGATGACAATGCAGTGCTGAAGTATCCACTATCCTCTCCCTATGGAGGATCCCTTTCCCACTCTACAGATAAAGCATTGTGAATTTCGGCTCGCGTACCCCGAAGTGATAAAATAAAACAAAATTCTGTATCAAAATTTATAGGCAAGACAAATAGTTTGTTTAGGCTGGGTTGTATGGAATTACAAACCTGCGCACATATTTTAAAAAGCACATAACTATAGAATCAATTCTGAATGCGCATGTGAAACCCGTCAGCGTTAATCACAGGTTCGCGTTTAAAGTCTGATCATTTCGACGGAGGTGAATCAATCAAAGTTAACTTTAGCTGGAAATAACATTATTCAAGAACCGCAAGAAACACCAAAACAATCTGTTACCTTAAATTATATGTTTATCTCTGTAAAGCTGCTTTGAAACAATCCATTGTTAAAAGCGCTATATAAATGAAGATGACTTGACTTCGCGTCAATCGGTCAGCTGTCCCCAGCTGGCGTAAGCCCATAAGTTTCAGCGAAAGTGGAAAAGGGAGGAGTTCCCATATACGTCACAGCTGACATAATGTTGAGGTACTGCCTTGAAAGGGAACCCAAGAATATACAGCAAACCCAGACGTAGTACTGAAGGAAAGTACTGAAGGAAAATGAAAATTGAGCGCAAGTACGTAGGAGGACGGAGCCAGGCTAAGTCACACAGAAAAAAAACAAAATGGCTTCCCCCATACAGCAACTGGGACTTCAACATAAATCTCACTTAATTGGACGATCATTAAGATTTCAATCATCAAACTGAAATGTATTTCACTTTGATTTTACACATTTTCTTACACTCTTTACTCATTTATGATTAGTTTGTCATTTTAATAGACTTTTTAATTATTACCTTTTTATAACTAATTTAATTATACAGGGTTACATTGTGCACAGACAGTATTCTAATGATAACTATTTTCATGGTCTTCCCAAAAATTATACAAATACGATTGTTTTTGATGGATAATACTGGAAGTGGTAAGTTATGCATGTTTTATTTTTAATATGTTTTGTCAGTGAGTCTCAGACAATGTACATTTTTAGCAATGTAATGTGACGGCACAACCTATTTTCCCAATATCCAGTCCCTCCAGTTTTTCGCGATTCTGCGATCGCTGAATACAACGCAAAATCAACAAAATGTCGCATTTTTTTGCGATCCTGCATAATTCCTAATTTAACTGCAAAATAAATCACAAAAATTCAAAACATGACCTCACAAAACATTAAATTATAATCACCCAATTGAAATATCTCTAGTTAATTAAAGTTTCAATGCATTTTTACGTGGATACAGATGTTGCGCACGCGTGATGTCTGTGAGCGGTCTGTCAGAAACATTGCGAAAGAAAAATCGTCTCTCCTGCCCTCTCAGCGCCCAGGTTTTCATTGGGCAGTACGGCAAACTTATTAACGCGTTTAACCCTCTGAGGGTTTTTGGGGCCTTGAGGTGTTTTGACATGCTCTGACATTTGTGCTTTTTTCAGTTATTTATAAACATGTTAATGGCAAAGGTGTAAATTCACTCAATATAGCACAAATGGGGCTACCGTAATATCTGAGCCACATGTACGTACATGTTTGTATTTTTGAGAGAATATTGCTTATGCATGGTTATTGAAAAAACTAAAACTTAAAGTGTCTGAAATAAGGCCACAAAACACATACTAAATGTGTCCACAAGACTTTTGACTAATGAGTGTTGTTGCCTAGAATTTTTGCTTCAAAATGATCTGAAAATCATCCTGCCTAATCATTTACACAAAACAATACATTGATTTAAATTTTATAAGACACCTTTTGTTTGGAAAGGCAATATGCGTGGAGGCGTGTTCACACCTGAGAAGACAAAGGCCGGATAATGTGCCGCATAATGAGCTGCATATTAATTAGCCCTTTCACACAGGTGTGTCACAGGATCCCAAAGAATGCAAGGACAAAAGAAATTATCTATATATACATATTTTACAATTAGAAATTGTAACCAATTACAAATAGGTTACAATTACAACAACAATTACAATTTTAACAATATTTCAAGTGTATTTCTTTGTAAAAAGTATACATTTTATCATACGTATTAAAAAGGTAAGGATTCATTAGTTTGAATATTGGAACAAACACTATAATAACATCTTAGTTGATAATTCAATATACCTACTTTATTTTTGACAAAACATCATACTATAGTATATTTAACTATGAGCAGAAATTGGCGAACAAAAGCGTACCTATTTAATGTGACAGTAGTCTTTTTTTACAGTCAAAACTTTATAATCTATCCAAAGCTAATCACAAAATCTTGTCTAAACATTCATATTTAGTCTGTAATATATTGTGTATGATATATTAGTATATACATGTGAATTTGCAGCTTGTTGCTTATACAGACATTTTATTTCAACATATTTCAGTCTATTTTTACTCATCTTAGTAGGCTATAGCAATATAGTTTGGATGTGTTCATGTAAACATAACGTTTACTAATATAGGTGCGAGAGTGAATGAACGGCACAGACACGCGCTGTATAACTGTAGTAAACAAAGCGCGCACACCTGTGCCGTTCATTCATCATTTAGCCTACACACAGACACGCAATTCATATAAAGTCTTTTTGCGGTTTACAGTCAGACACTATTCAATATCGCGATTAGAACAAAGCACTTAAGAATAAATGACTTACTACATCAGCTGGATCCGTTGCTCCTCAAAATGAAACTACCAGCACTTTTGGTACATTTCCAGGGTTATTTGATAGTATTGTTCCTCACAGCGAAAGGATACGCTGTGTACACATGTACAAGATACTTACTAAACACGATGTGTTTTATAATCCAGCTGGTGGGCGTTGGCATGTTTGAATGGCTTGCCTTAGATCATTTGCGTTTGAATTGCACGCGCTCTCCGTGGGCGTGGCACATTAACGCGTAATTAGGTATAATGAGCTGGAAAGAAAAATACTGACATCTCTCTCTTTTCATACAGATTACATAAACTGAGAATATTTGTTTTTATATAAATTAATTATTTTAAAAGAAGAGAGTTCAAGCTTCATTATGGAAAAACACTCGTGCCTGTATGACAAGTATTCGCGGAATTACAGTTAATTTTCGGACGCGTTTCAGAATGGACTTAACTGACAGAGAGAAGGCAGAACGCGCATCATGTTTGTTTTTCTTTATTTGGCGAAAAGCACAACACTTTGTTTTTATTGTGAGTATCCACAAAAAAAATAGACACTTATCAGGATCTAATGATGTACAACACTTAATATGTTAGATCAAAATCAACAGAGTATTTTGAGTTTCTTTTGCACTGATAAGAAAAAAAGCGAGACTGCCGACCTCAGAGGGTTAACATGATTGACTGACATAACAAAAAGTATGATATGCTCGATGGTACTAAAAAGAATGATTAAAAGCGCAGTATACCGTGAAAGAGAACTAATTTCAGCCAGTCGAGTGACAGTCTGTCTCTGACTGCAAGTGTGTGTGTGTGTGACTGACTGACTCACTGCGTGTCACCGCCTGTCAGCCTAGTTAGAATATTGAATTCTCTTTATAGTGCTTGAACAAATACACATAGCTACAATTACTTCAAAATATTCATCTTGGCAAGTATTTACGTAAAATAATAACTGATTGGGACATTTGTCATTACTGTAGTAGGTCTTAAAGTGACAGTAACCTAATTTACCTGCTGTTGTCAGTGTTGTTAATGTTAATCAAGCAACAACAATAGGCTACAGCACAATTAAAAAAAAAAAAAGAATTTGATTAGACCAAATAAACAAGCTTTATGCATTTTGTTTGTGATTTGTGTCATGTATGACTATTGTGCATCTGACATAATACTATTATGGTAAATGTGATGTCCTAATTATAAAATAGCAAATTTTTTCACAAATTTCTGGAAATTACCACCACAAAATCAGTCATTTTGATCTCAAAAATCACACAAAAAAAATCGTGAAATCCTGGAGGGACTGAGTACCGTTAAACATGGTATCGCGTGGATGGAAATGATATGCATGGAAATGATATCAGTAAAACTAGCAAAATCTAGCTTATGTGCATAATACACACTTTTAGGATGAAATCTATGGAAAGTTTTATACATGAGTCAAGTCAAGTCATCTTCATTTATATAGCGCTTTTAACAATGGATTGTTCCAAAGCAGCTTTACAGAGATAAACATAATTTAAGGTAACAGAGATTTTTTGGCTTTATAGCGGTTCTTGAATAATGTTATTTCCAGCTAAAGTTAGTTTTGATTGATTCATCTCCATTGAAATTATCATTTGTTATTAAATTAGGGGCCACTGAGACGACACCCTTCTCTCTAAACAGACTTTAAACGCGAACCTGTGATTGATGCTGACGGCGTTCACATGCGTTCACATGCGCATTAAGAATTGATTCTATAGTTATGTACTTTTGAAAATATGTGCGCAGGTTTGCAATTCCATACAACCCAAGCCTAAACAAACTACTTGTCTTGCCTATAAATTTAGATACAGAATTTTGTTTTATTTTATCACTTCGGGGTACGCGAGCCAGATTTTCAACAACGCTTTATCTGTAGAGTGGGAAAGGGATCCTCCATAGGGAGAGGATAGTTGACACTTCAGCACTGCATTGTCATCGGGTCCAGGCGGATCTCCTTCATCAGATCTGGACACGGCCTGGATCCGGCAGGCTGCGGGAAAACCTCGGGAAAAACAAAGACACTAATATTAGCGTAGATGCCATTCTTCTTATGATGTAGCGAGTACATCAAGATTTAAGGGAAGTGTTCCCAGTTCCGGCTGACCTAATCTATGCAGCCTAACATTGAATTATAGAAGTCTATAATGTATTATGTGTTTGCTTGGTCAAAGAGATGTGTTTTTAGTCTTGCTTTGAACTGACAGAATGTGTCTGCTTCCCGGACAATGGTAGGAAGACTGTTTCAAAGTTTTGGTGCTAAATAGGAAAAGGATCTACCGCCAGCAGTTGATTTAGATATTCTAGGTATTATCAACTGGCCGGAATTTTGAGATCGCAATAGACGTGAAGGACTATAATGCGTTAAGAGCTCGCTCAAGTACTGCGGAGCTAAACCATTTAGTGCTTTGTAAGTAATCAACAATATTTTCAAATGTATACGATGTTTAATAGGGAGCCAATGCAGTGTTGACAGAACCGGGCTAATATGGTCATATTTCCTGGTTCTGTTAAGAACTCGAGCTGCTGCGTTTTGAACTAGCTGTAGTTTATTTATTAAGCGTGCAGGGCAACCACCCAGTAGAGCATTACAATAGTCTAGCCTTGAGGTCATGAACGCATGGACTAATTGTTCCGCATTTCCCAATGAGAGCATATGGCGTATTTTAGATATATTTTTAAGATGGAAAATGCAGTTTTACAGATACTAGACACGTGACTTTCAAAAGAAAGATTGGTATCAAAGAGCACAGCCAGGCCCCAGGGGTGGCCATGAGGCCCCAGAACCAGAAGACATGCAACCTGTTTTACGGGATACTGAAGTTTGCACTCAAAAGCAATGACAAATACGTGCACGCAGCCAACCCACCCCATCCACAACTCCCTCTTTATGCTCTGGGATAACTCCATCAAATCTTTTTTTCTAAAAGTGCAGACCAAACCCTTAAACCTTTTTGAAAGACAATCAGGATTTCAGGTTTCAGACTTCAGGTTGAAAAGCATGCATTCAAATTCAAAAGTATTTGAAAGTAAATGAAGTATGAAAAATGTTTTTACCCAACACCTAGATTAAAAAAGATTAGAAGGACAAAGGTTTTTTTGTTGTTGTTGAAACCAACCTTGTAGACTTGCCTCTTTTGTGCTTGAAGAGCGAGACCTTAAAAATATTTGGTATTTAGAAATATTATAAATGACTTATAAATAATAAATTAATATATTTTTATTAAATACATTTATATAATATAAATTATTAACAAAAAAACTAAATAATATATCAGCTTTAATAATGCTATAAAATTATTTTTTACTTTCAAAAGAAAGATTGGTATCAAAGAGCACAGCCAGGCCCCAGGGGTGGCCATGAGGCCCCAGAACCAGAAGATATGCAACCTGTTTTACGGGATACTGAGGTTTGCACTCAAAAGCAATGACAAATACGTGCATGCAGCCAACCCACCCCATCCACAACTCCCTCTTTATGCTCTGGGATAACTCCATCAAATCTTTTTTTCTAAAAGTGCAGACCAAACCCTTAAAACTTTTTGAAAGACAATCAGGATTTCAGGTTTCAGACTTCAGGTTGAAAAGCATGCATTCAAATTCAAAAGTATTTGAAAGTAAATGAAGTATGAAAAATGTTTTTACCCAACACCTAGATTAAAAAAGATTAGAAGGACAAAGGTTTTTTTTTGTTGTTGTTGAAACCAACCTTGTAGACTTGCCTCTTTTGTGCTTGAAGAGCAAGACCTTAAAAAATATTTGGTATTTAGAAATATTATAAATGACTTATAAATAATAAATTATTATATTTTTATTAAATACATTTATATAATATAAATTATTAACAAAAAAACTAAATAATATATCAGCTTTAATAATGCTATAAAATTATTTTTTATTTAGTAATACACACAGGAGCAAGTAATTGTGAAAAGCAACATATAGGGCAGAGGTTGCTGTTTTGAGCAACATTCCTAAACAGATTTCAGCTGTCATACTTACCTGGTATTACAGATTTTGTCAATGGAGGTATTGTGAAACCTGTGATTGGAAATTGGAGAGGAGAGTTGGCTGGTGCAAGAATAAGACTGTTCAAGTTTGTCCCCATTCTGAGGGCCAAATGAAGAAAAAAATGTTAAAAATGCATGTAGTTATATCACAAACAAAGTGTCTCTCTGGTTGAGGACCGACTTAGTGATAGTTCAGCCAAAAAAAGAAATTCATACAGGTTTAGAACAACTTGAAGGTGATTAAATTACAGAATTTTAATTTTTATGTGAACTATCCCTTGTGTTTCTGGCACTCTTACTATAATATATATAGGCTACTATTCTCTTACAGATATGGGTTAAGTCAGTCCTAAACCAGTGATAAATATTTCTTGCATGTAGGACAGACAAAGGAAGGTATGACACAAAAATGCATTGAACAAACAAGTTATTTATTTGACAAGATACAACACGCCAGCTTAAATACAGAACTGTGTACTGCTGAAATAAATAAATTAGAAAGCCTTATGAACCTGAGTTGGTGTTGCCTGTACTCCTCCGCTCTGCGTTTTAGAGTGTCATTCAGCGTTTTTTTTGGTAAATATTGTCTTGTGAGTGCAGCTCCTTTACTGGAACACGATGAGCGATTTGTACTGAGAAACGGTCCAATATTGGGGTAACTAATTAAGACATATTAAAAGATCATTGAAAACATATGAGACCCTTTTAAAAACATACATTTGTTCTGCTGTACAAATGTATCACTTACTTTGGTTTGATGAAATCAGGGTGAAGGCTAAAGCTGTTGAGCAAACAACAAAGGCACCCATTAAAACTTATTTCATGGATATAGTCTAACAAATAAAGGGAAAAATGCAGCCTAATGCTTATGGTTGTAATACAAAGAGTGTACTGGAAATCCAGCCTGGTCTCTTTATTAATAGAGTGGTGCAGGTATGACGTCAGAATCTGGAAGTCGCCACTGGTTCCTTTGAGATTTTCCTATGGGGTTTTATAATGGGGGTTTTCAAGTTATGAGTAAAATAAAGCATGTGGTAAGCATAACTTGATACTTTGATGTTTTTTTCCCCTACAATATACACAGCACACACTCATACTCCAAGCTGTCTTATCTAGTTACTTTTCATAAATGAACATAACTGCTTCAAAATTTGTGTTTTATTGTTTCTGCCACAATAAAAAATAAAAAAGGTAATTAAGACTTTTCACCTCACATTTCAGATTTTTTCTCGCAGTTGCGAGTTTACATCTAGTATTTCTGACTTTTTTCTCAGAATTGCGAGATATAAACTCGCACTTCAGACTTTTTTTTTTAGTTTATAACACAATTGCAAGTTATTAAGTAAGAATTGTGATACTCTTTTTCTCAGAATTGTGAATTTATACTGTCTTTTTTTTCCCCTTAAATTGGACTTGGAGAGAATTGGAGAGAATTTATATATCGCAATTGTGAGAGAAAAAAGTCGCAATTATCATTTAAAATGTTTTATTCTGTGGCGGAAACAAACTTCCACACGTTTTTGATATGTTGTCAAATATAAAAGTCCCCATTATAAATTTTTTTGAAGGAACCAGCGGCGAATTAGTATTCTTGGTTCTGACGTCATCCCTGCACCACTCTATACATAGGTATTAAAGGGGTCATATTATGGTTCTAAAAAGAACATTTTTTTATGTATTTGGTTTAATGTAATGTGTTTACGCGATTTTAGGTTAAAAAAGTCATTATTCTACACATACTGTCCATTATTATTGCTCCTCTATTCCCCGCCTTTCTGAAACATGTAAATTTTTACAAAGAAAAACAAGAAATCGCATCATACGACCCCTTTAAAATGTGTAAAATTTTCGGATGTAAAAATATTTTTTTTTACATTTGGATCAATGCTTAAACGTACAATATAGATGTATTGACAACATTTAAATGTAAACATTATTACGTATTTACAGCTAAATAAAAACGTAACATTTTTACAAATCTTTTATTACTGTATACAGATATTTAAAGTGCCCCAATTATGCTATTTTAAAGTTTCTTAACGTTATTTTGGAGTCTCCTACAACAGGTTTACATGCATCAAAGGTCAAAACTGATTAGTTTTCTCATAATATACATTTGCACATCACCACATTTTTAATGATTCTCAAACGACTCTCAAATGAATCAATCTCTCTAAAATCCCTCCTTTCCACGAGCTGCTCTGCTCTGATTGGCCAGACAGCTCAGTCTGTTGTGATTGGTCTACCGTGTACAGCGTGCATGTTGAAAACAAAAACTGCCATTGCCATAACAACGTCAGGTCTGTATGTCCTGAGGCTTCCTACACCGCAAACTAAACACAGTAACGAACAATGACGTCGGTTTTCATCAACAAACCGATTATTTTACTTGTACTTATTTATTTACCGAGTATTTTTCTCATTTATTGCGGTGAACATGTGGAAACTGTATCAATAACAGTGCATACATTAGCCGAGCTCTAGCGTGAACGATTGATGTAGGACATAAATATGGAGCTAAAAGTCAATAAAGATAAAAGCACACACTACATTCACATACCTGTATGCACACACAGGATTCAAACATGCACACACAATTCGCACACAATTCACACAAAATTTAAGCACAGAAGATTCACAAATGCATACAAAATTCATAAATGCACACAAAAATCATAAATACACGCACAATTTAGAAATGCAAACAAAATTTACAAATGCACACAAGATTCAGAAATGCCCAGGACAAGATTCAGAAATGGATTTCTGATGCACACAAATTAGGGCTGGGACAACGCGTCGACGTCGTCGATTAAGTCGCAAAATATGCGCGGCGATTAGTCAGACCCAAAACAAAGATGGCGGCGCCGGAGAGTAGTAGCAACACGAGTGGCTCCTCAGACTTTCAAAGTGCAAGGTGCAAAGTGCACTCGTTTGCCTAAAGAGAGATGCACCGATTGATCGGCTGGTGACCGGAATTGGCCGATTTTCACGTGATCGGCCATGACCGGCCGGTCAGTCTGACATATTCCGATTTTATGCCGGTCAAATGCATTCGGACGCAGCATGATTAACATCGGCGCAACATTAGCATCACACGTGCACACGGAACGCACATGTAGGGAACCTCGTGAATTACGGCCGTTTCACACCGCAAGCATGAGCAGTGCAGGGTTTTTTTCCGGCGTGCATGTTAATCAATGAGTGCATTCACACCGGGAGCAGGAGCAGCAGCGGGTTTCGGCGCAGAGTATTTTTTTTTTTGCAGCACTGCTCTCAATTAAAATGAAAGCACACTTTTGATGGACAAAATAAATTTCACTCAAAAAGTGCCCAAAATGCACAGAATTTGCATGTCTGGTGTGTTTTAACAAGAACTGGAGTAGGCTATGTCAGAAAAGAAAATGAAGACTCAAAAATATTTATAGAATTTTTTTTTTATTAAATGCTAGACATCAAGTTGTTATTTTCATCTGGAAGAAGAATTACAAGATGCACTATTTTTTAGTAAGCTAGGCCTATGTCTTTTCAAGGCTTCAAAGTTTTATTGAATGCTACCTCTGACTAAGAATGCATTACTTTGCACTTGTTTTTTTTTTTTTTTTTTTTTTTTTGGAATTTTAAGAGCAATAAACATATATTGCAATGTTAAGGAATTCGTGTTTTTTTCATTCAAATATATAAATCAACATGTATAAATTGGTAGTCAATTAAATTAATGGGGAGATAATCGATAACAGAATCGAATCGAAATCGAATCGGGCAGAAAAATGAATAGTTAGATTAATCGATGCATCGGAAAAATAATCGCTAGATTGATCGTTAAAAAATAATCGTTTATCCCAGCCCTAACACAAATATATCTTGATTTACAAACTGCTTGCGGTCTGTGAACCTCACTGCATTTGTGCGTGAATTTTGAGACTCCCCTGACTTGGCTCGGCACCACATGCATATAGCGCTGTGTGAACGCGTTCATGTGATTGGCTTTTAAGTAAACAATCCCCCCACTTGTGGTGCGTTCTTGTGATTGGCTAAAACAAGGGAGATATCTGATTGGTTGCAGATCATTCCCTGTTTAAAAAAAGGCATTTATGTTTCGAGCCAAGTCAGGGGAGTCTCGAAATTCACAGTCTGAAAGTTCACAGACCGCAAGCAGTTTGTAAATCAAGACATATTTGTGTGTGTATCAGAAATACATTTCTGAATCTTGTGTGCATTTGTCAATTTTGTTTGCATTTCTGAATTGTGTGTGTATTTATGAATTTTGTGCGCATTTATGAATTTTGTATGCATTTGTGAATCTTCTGTGCTTTTTAAATTTTGTGTGTGCATTTGTGAATTTTGTGAGCATTTGTGTATCCTGTGTGTGCATTTATGAATCCTGTGCATATGTGAATGTAGTGTGCATTTATCTTTATCGAGACTCTTTTAGCTCCATTAGGGCCCTATAATTTCCGCGAACACGGAAACGCGGACGGAATCGCGGAATTGGTCAATTAACGCGGAATCTAGTGTTAACGTGGAATTTCGCGGAATTTTACATATTTGGAATGAAATTCTGTTTTTGTGTGGGAGAAGATGTATGTCTGGAGAAAATGCAGACAGGGGGAAGCAAATCTGGGCGACACAACGCCTCCTGTCATTTCAGCTCCAATGACGGCATCAAAACAATGAAACCATGGCGAAGCGGCTCTCAACTCTGCTTTCGTCAGCAAAAAAGTTAAGAAAATCGACGCCAAGCCCTCAGTACCAAGCCGAGCAGTTCGCACGTGACTTTTATGAAGTGTTTCCCACACATAAGACTAATTCGTGGAGGTGCGCCACAGAATCAACACCGGCCGCCACATACTATTGCGTTTCGTTCATTTTTTTAACGCTATTTAAAACACGCAGCGTATTCTTTCAGTTGCATTTCCTTTCCCTGCTCTCCCTCCGTCTCTCTGTCGCTCACGCGTCTCTTACACACACAGACACAGACACACACACCTCCGTGCACGTCTGTCTATGATGCGCCGGACTGGACAAAAGCGAAGTGACACTGCGAGAGAGAGACCGAGTGTGTCCGAGAGCACGCTCGACAGTGCGCGAGAGAGAGACAAAGTGTGACTTATTTAAACTTATATAAACGAATATAATTTATTTTATTGGACAGTTTAAAGCTCATAACCATATTTTGTTGTTACTCAAAGTACGAGTGCAGTGTTATGTGGCATCATGCATTATTTGTGCTGAAAAGTATGAGAAATATATGTTACCTCAAATTTAAGGTAATTCCTATTTTATTTGTGTACATTTTAATTATTAACATTAAAAGCACTCTTTTTACAACTAAAATAACAGTAAAGGGTAAAAAAACTGAATTCCCAAAAATTTAAATGGAAAAACGGACTTTGCAAAAATTAAAACGGAATTTGGGAAAAAATCAAACTGAATTTGGGAAAAAATAAAACAGATTTTATAGGGCCCTACTCCATACATAAACATTGGTAAAACAAATCTTGCTCCATGCTTAAACTTTACTTAAAGTAGTGAGAACGACAGACAATCTGCATTAATAGACACAGTTTTAGGTAATAGTGGCCCACAGCTGATCAGCAGAAGTATTTCAGTAAGGCAGTAATAATGTGAGTTAGCCAGTTAGCAGGAGACCTACACATTTACATTTTACATTTACATTTAGTCATTTAGCAGACGCTTTTATCCAAACAACGCAAGAAGTGCTCAAAATACAAAGTTCAGACATTGCTCGGAGTAGCATAAGCCAGGCAAGCGAGGATTTAAAGAAAAGGATTTTTTTTTTTTTTTTAATGTTAAGTGCTCCCGGAAGAGGTGAGTTTTCAGTTGCCTTTTGAATGCTGTCAGGGATTCTGCATTCCGGATGACGGTGGGGAGATCATTCCACCAGCATGGAACCGTGAATGAGAATGTTCTGGAGAGTAATTTTGTGCCCCGCTGTGATGGTACCACAAGCCGTCGCTCATTGACCGATCGTAGGCTTCTGGTAGGGATGTACACTTGTAGTAGTGAGTGGAAGTAGGAGGGGGCTGAACCTGTGGTCAATCTGTAAGCAAGCGTCAAAGCCTTGAACTTGATGCGAGCAGAGAGTGGTAGCCAGTGCAGAGAGATGAACAGAGGAGTGACGTGGGCCCTTTTGGGCTCGTTGAAGACGAGACGACCTGCAGCATTCTGGATCATTTGTAGAGGTTTAGCTGCACATGATGGAAGTCCAGCCAGAAGAGCATTGCAGTAATCAAGCCTAGAAATGACCAGGGCCTGGACGAGAAGTTGTGTTGCATGCTCAGTTAGGAAAGGTCTGATCTTCCTGATGTTGTGCATAGCAAACCTGCATGATCGAGTTGTCTTTGTAATGTGGTCAGTGAAGGTCAGCTGATCATCAAAGATTACTCCAAGATTTCTGACCGACCTTGATGGGGTGATTAAGGATGAATCTAGCTGGATAGTGAGGTCGTGCTGTAGAGACTGATTGGCAGGGAGGACGAGAAGCTCAGTCTTTGCCAGGTTGAGCTGCAGGTGATGTTCCTTCATCCACGCCGAGATGTCCGCCAGACAGCTTGAGATCCGTACAGCTACTGTGGGATCATCTGGTTGAAATGAGAGGTAGAGTTGGGTGTCATCAGCATAGCAATGGTAAGAGAAACCATGTGCCTGTATGATGGGTCCCAGTGATGTGGTGTAAATGGAGAAGAGGAGCGGTCCAAGAACTGAACCCTGGGGAACCCCTGTGGTCAGCTGATGTGCTTTGGATACCTCACCTCTCCATGCGACCTTGAAGGACCTACCTGTGAGATAGGACTCAAACCAGTTGAGGGAGGTTCCAGTGATGCCCAGTGATGAGAGGGCGGACAAGAGGATCTGATGATTCACTGTGTCGAAAGCAGCAGACAGGTCCAGTAGAATGAGAACTGATGATTTGGAAGCAGCTTTTGCAATCCGCAGGGCTTCCGTGACTGACAGCAATGCAGTCTCAGTTGAATGTCCTTTCTTGAAGCCAGATTGGTTGACATCCAGCTGGTTGTTCAGAGACAGGAAAGATGATACTTGGTTAAAAGCAACACGTTCAAGTGTTTTCGCAATGAATGGTAGGAGAGAGACAGGTCTGTAGTTCTCTAGAAGTGATGTGTTTAATGTTGGTTTTTTAAGCAGAGGAGTTACCCGAGCCTGCTTAAATGCTGTAGGGAAAATGCCAGTGTGGAGGGATGAGTTGATGATGTGTGTGAGAGCTGGAAGAAGTGTGGGAGAGATGGCTTGTAGAAGGTGTGAGGGGATGGGGTCTAGAGGGCAGGTGGTAGGATGACTGGAGAGGAGAAGTTTAGATACTTCTTCCTCGGTTAGTGGAGTGAAGGAGGAGAGAAGGTTGTTGGCTGTGGGAGAGGTTAGTTTGGGTTCCTGTGTGTGTGAAGCTGAGAACTGACTGCTGATAGTCAGTTCTCATGCACAATATCAAACTCAAAACTAAGTATTTTGAACACCATCTTTCAAGAGCAAGCGGTTTGCGAATCCTGCATTGAACTCCGAGATTTGAGAAGCAGTCGTCAGTAAAATAGGGAACACAGCAAAAGTTTAGGATTATACTGCTGTGGTATCGTAGCCTGGTAATACCAGACTCTGCTACTTCACTTTGCTTCGTACACAGAGTCTGGGATAGCATAATAGAGAAGTGTTTTCTCTCTCGCTAGGGGGCGCGTACTGAAGTTTAAAATCATTGGTTACCCGTAAGCCAATCAGATAAGTTTGTTTATGACGTATGTTATGCGCCGACACAGCCGCATCGAACCACAGACATCATGCATCGAACTCAAATCTATGATCGAACTTCCACTGTAAACACTTGATGATGCGAGCGAAATACCCGAGTGAACATGGCTGTAAACGACTTTTTTGATCTGTGAGTGATGTAATAGAATGACTGCTGAGAGAGAGAGAGAGAGAGAGAGAGAGAGAGAGAGAGAGAGAGAGAGAGAGAGAGAGCGAGCCCCGGCCGCGCGCGCGCATTCCCACGTCTACAAACAACACGAGCGCTGTCTTGCTCTCTCTCCCTCGCGCATATTCATAAAAATCAATCGACAAGATAGTAAGAGGTCGGAAGACCGCGGTTTCACGTGGAGCATTTGGAGATTTTTAGAGATTATAGACTCTAGGAACAACATCTCAATGAACAACATCTCAACTATAAAGGCCTGTCTCATATAAGTTAGACGCCTATCTCAAGTACAAGCCGGTGCAGTTCGACGATTTGGGCAAATAAAAGCCCGGGCCTATTATTTGAAGTTTTACGGTATTTAAGACCTGGAAAAGAAAAGAGACACTGACCTGTCAAAAGGCTCCCCAGTTTCTCGCTGACGATCGGTAATAGTTGATAAATTAAACTTTTCCCAAAGGGAGTAGGGCCACAACATCACCTCCATTCAAAATGTTTAATACACACTCTTCGTGTTCGGGCTTCAGTTTGCTAATGCCGGGAATATTCTCCACAACAGAGCGAATTGCATCCGCGTCTCCATATCAGCGGTCGTTTTCGATTTCCCTGACCTAATCTTAAACACGGCGCTTACCGACTACGTCACGGCTTTCAGCCCGCCCTCTGTTCGTTGATTGGCCGGCTGTTTTCAGGCCGGTGGAAAACAGAAAGATAGGCTGCTATCTCAGACTGAGTACAGGAGCGAAATGAAATTAGCGGAAGTAGGAAGTCTGACGTAGTCAGGCTAGTGGTATCGTGGTAAAGATGAATTTTAACCACCGATTCTTCACATGCGTGTCCTTGGGCAGTAAAAAAAAAAAAAAAGGGGACTTTACCTTCACATTGTAGAGCACAGCGTCTTCTCGACATGATGCTATCCAGCATCCACAGGAATCAGCTGCCGGTTTGAGGTCCAAGTTTTCCCTGGTGTCTGCGTGCGCAATAAGTGCGGCAATATGCTAATGTTTCGTCTTGACGTCACAACGAAACGGCTTATGACTCGTTTGAAAAATGATTCATTTCATTGACTCAGAGTCGACTCTTACTTTTGAAAGACAATAACTTTATATACGGTGCACTTTCAGATTTAAAACTTTGCAGGATGTTTTCATTCACTTAGAGCTATGTTACACACTACATGAAAGGTAATTTTCAAAAAGAGAATAAAAAGAATATATAAAATGTAATGGACCTAAATGTGTAGGAAAATGACACTTTTAGCACCAAAACAGCATTAAAAAGATATTTTGAACTGCTAATCCCACTCCTACCTCTACCATTTCTTAAAAACATGCAGACCAAGTTATTAATAGCTGAGAAACTTATCCCGAGCCACTCTATGCAATCTGTGACGAAGCAGGTGAGAGCCAATGAGCTTTCGATATCAAATGTCAATACGTCAACATTGTACGTTTCCGTGTGTATGAAAACGCAAGAAAATGCACGTGGGGTCGAACCACACTTTACGCAAAAATACACACGAATACTCATGAGATCACGTTGGCAAATCACATTGAATTAAAGTGACTTTTAAAAGAAACAAAGATAGATTGAGGGGGGGGGGGGGGGGGGGGGGGGGGTGAAAGGTTATACTTGTACCCATATGCTATTACACTTTTCATGATATTCAAGGCCCCCGTTTGGATAAAACAAATGCCCAGTGCAGTGCCAAGCAGAAGCAAGAAATATTTAAGCATGGGGTGGTGGCAGCAGTTCATTGTAGAAGAAGATCTGTAAGGACAAATAGTATACATCAACTATTAGTTACAGAAACAGCAACAAGAACAAAACTTTTTTAGAACATTACATTGCATTTTTTACCAAAAAAAATTATTACATTTAACTTGCCTAAATGTTTGCGCTCATTGCATTTTTACAATGGGGTAATATTGTTGTTAAGAATATACACAACACAAGGAAGCTTGATTTAAATTGTTTAATTAAATTGAAAAAAGTTGCACAAATAAATACAATAGAATAAAGGCAAATAAAGAGAAAAGTTTTTTAATAGGTCTAACACTAGTATTCATATAAAGAAACTGAGTAAAGTAAATGGAAAATAACACTGGGTAGTATTTTAGTCCTGAATAAATTAAATACATAGGCTATTAATCCTGATTCCTTTAACTTAAAGCTATCTTTTGTTGTTTTGACAACAAAATTAATTACCGACACATATGGCTGCCGTCACTTAAAGAGCTAGTGCACGGATCCTATGTTCATTATACTGGCATGCGTTATATGCTTATTAAAGAAAAAACGACTATGTTTAGAGTATACTCACTAACACGCAAAATTGTCAAATTCGGTCTTCAAGCAATATAATCCGCGAAAAATAACTTTTGTTGTTGTTTTGTTGTTCTTGAGGCGGATTTTCTATGAATGTGCGCATAGAAAATCATCTCAGAGAGCGTGCGAGCACTGATTAGTTTAAAATCGCTTGAATGTTTAAACTGGTAAGACTTAAAGACGTGCAAATGGTAAACTACGTAAGTATATATTACGTCATGTCCCGACTCCTAAACGTGAGTGTGTATTATCACCGCAGCGCTTGATGCTTGTCTTGCACAACAAATTTTGAGAGAAGAGATCGAAGACGCGGCACCGCTGAACATTCACGCTGTTTGTGAAATTGCGTCTAGCTAGGCATGTGCCGGTATCAAATTTTCATGCTGCGGTTAATTGATTGAGCTTTTAATCACGGTATACGGTATTATCACGATATTTTAATTGCTCAAGTGAAACGGATGGATTGTGGGTATCTAAAAAAACAACAACTTGCATCATAATGTATAATTGTGATTTTCAAAACATATGGTAACTAAACAGAATTTTATTAAGTTTAGTGACAACAAGTTACAATGTTTACATGGTACAATGACTGGTAGGCTGTTTGTATTATTCAATTAAATTCTTGGATTTGATTTCAATCTTAATTCAATATTGACTCATTTGGATAAATATTAGGTAGGCTACAGTCTGCATGTTAATTTTTCTCAAGAAAAAAATATATCTCACATAATGCTGTAAACATTCAATTAAATATAATGCGGTTTTTATTATAATAAACAATTATGTAATGACAAGTAAACATATAATAAATAAATATGTAATATAGTGCACATATTTAGCAAAATACTTTTACTTTTAGCAAAATACTAATTTTTTCTAGTCAACTAATGTGCTGGTCATTAAATGGCTTTCCTGAGGTAAATGTAACGTTCTGTGACATAACTGTTCTCCTGCAGTTTTATTGACCTCTTTCCGTGTTTGAAAAACACTGATTGATCGATATTATGTAGGAGGCATATACCTTTCGGTAAGTTGTACTGTATCTTTAAATAAAACGTAACAGATGATTGGTTTACTTGAACTGAGGCGCAGCGATCTGTCCCAATGGACAGAACCTTTTCAAGTAACCTGCTCTGTCTAGTCTGTCAGCGTTTGCTCCGTGATTTTTCTCTGCGTGAGCGTGTGAAAAGTGTCAATTGCGTAAAGCGCCTTTCAGACAGGATGCGGAATGCGCGGCGCTGGTCGCTGAGTTCAACGTTGCCCTTCAGATACAACGCGATTTGCTATTTTGCAAATAAAAAGTTGAACTATTTTGAACTTTGACCCCGGCGTGCTTTGGTCGATGCAGCAACAAAACGTTCAGCAGCCTATCGAGAGAGGCGTTGCGTGACACATATCCAATGGGGGCATTTCGCGCCCATTTCGTCACGTCCCGCCAGAAAGGGCGTAGTCTCGCCCTATAAATATAGCTCGATAAGGCTGGTACACTGATTTTCATCTCTTCAGCGAAGCACACGCATCGCTGGATCCGGAGTGAGAAGCCGCGCCGTCGACACAAGCCTTCAGCGGGACCAGCTCCTGGAGTCGCTGGCCTCGCCGCCTTCAACTGCCGTACCTGCTGCGCTTTCCGGCGTTCTAAGTATCCTTTTTATCCTTACTCTGCTGAGAGTGTTAGCTCGCTTACGTGACGCGACTTACACCTCTCATCACAAAAGAGCTGCGTCTTTTTAAAGATGCCATCCTGTGGCTCGTGCCGCGCCCCACTCAGCGACGGGGACCGTCATGTCATCTGCGTGTCCTGCCTGGGTGAGGATCACGCGGCTATCACGCTCGCTGACGGCGGATGCCCTCATTGCGAGCTTCTGCCTATGGTGACTCTGAGGACTCGCCTGGCGTCATTCTCCGAGCCTTCACCACAGCCCGCCGTGACGCCGCGCCGCAAGAAGCGCCGCGCCCAGCGCG
Organism: Tiaroga cobitis; assembly: GCA_030578255.1. Taxonomy (NCBI): domain Eukaryota; kingdom Metazoa; phylum Chordata; class Actinopteri; order Cypriniformes; family Leuciscidae; genus Tiaroga; species Tiaroga cobitis. The sequence goes on from CM060593.1 coordinate 17,660,659, forward strand.
CTCCCGAGCTCTCTCCAGCCCGCCAAAGCTCGCCAGTTCGCCCGCCGGCTTCGCTCGAGTCGCTCACTGACGGACAACGGCCGCCGTCTGCCGCCGCATCCGTCCACGAGTTCGACGAACCCACCGAGGCGTGTTCTCTTCTGGCGTCTGATAGCGAGGATTGGGCGAGCTCCGTGGATCTCCCCTCCACTAGCGTTTGCCGCCAAACCACTGGGAAGAGAGCCGGCATTGAGTCTGAGCTGATGCGTCTGCTCTCTCAAGCCGTGGAAAACATCGGCCTCGGCTGGGAGGCGCCCGCGCAACCGCGGCTAGCTTTATTTACGTTATAAGAAAGCTACCCCGCCCCCCCGTGGGCATTCATCACCGGCGAAATGAGGAAAGAGTTTGTTTTTAGTCCCGCCGAGGCCGGACTAATCTCCATTTCTCAAACATTTCTCAGCTTCTCTTAGTTTGAGCGGCTGAAAATGTCAATATTGCAGCAATGAGCCTGTTGTATAACACGCACGTCTGCAAACAAACGCCAACACACACAAACTGTGATGACGCTCTCTTATCTGCTCGAGCTATTTTAAGCTTTTGTGGTTTCCCCTGCGGCTCAGCGGCGAAACCCAAAGCCTTCGCACGGGAGACCCGTGTTCGATTCCAGGTCTCGCAGCAGATAAAAAAATTTAGTCTCGCCGCGGCCAGACTTGCACCGAAATTTTTCGCTCGTTCAGTTCCAAGAAAATGCGACTGTTCCAGTGTATTTTGCAGTAAACAAGCCGGTACAATGGCCCGCTTGCCTGCACAAAAATGCCGTTTCCACGGCGACCCAGGAAAATCATATAAGCAGTGTATTTTCTGGTATTCCGGCCACAGCCGATGGTGTTATGAGTGTAATAAAAATGCCCACAGCCCAGTGTTCATTTCTACACACAAACGCAGCCCGCCACAGTGCAGGGCACGCACAAATGAGATCAACTCATGTCATTGTGCATTAAATGTAGTGAATGTGCCCACAACCCAGTGCCCACAAACGCTACACACTGCATGTGCCACGTTTTCTGTAAAACGAAACCAACACACATACAGTCAGCTAAAACCGACGGTGTTTAAGTCTCGCCGCAGCCAGACTCCACCAAAACTTCTCGCTCGTTCAGTTCCAAGCATTGTGACTGTCCCAGTGTATTTCGCAGTGAGCCAGCCGGTGTCTCAGCCCGCTTGCCTGCGCACAAAAGCCGTTCCCTTTCGTAGTCACTCCGAGTTACGTCGGATGACGGAGAATGGGGGTTTCGCCAGAAAGCCAATCCTCTTCGAGTATTTAAAAACGAGCCTATGGCAATGAAATGCCAAGGGTCTGCGGAATTTGCATAATGTATCTCCGCCTCACCGCGTGAGTATTTAAGGAGAGACAGCTGCAACAGCAGATCATGTTTTCGCTTCGGAGCCAAGAGAACCTCTTCACTCCACAGCCACAAACTGAGTTTACAAGTGACTCACCTCTTCGAGACGAGCGAACTCTCCAGTGTTGGTGTGACGGCGGTATCCAGCGAGTCTTCACATTGCCTGCGATCTGTGCAGTGGTCTGCCTGACTTTGTGTTTTCTCCCTGGTCGCCTCAGCATTGCAGAGTTTTTCCTCTCCTAAAAGAGCTGCACGTGGCACGTCTTTTTAAAGATGTCTCGCCCGTGTTCTTCTGGTTGCGGTCGTTATCTGTCATCTTCTGATGGGCACGAGCGCTGCTTTGTGTGTCTGGGCTTTGAACACGCTAGAGCAGCGCTCGTGGATGACTCATGTTCCTTCTGTGGGAACATGACCATCGCAACACTTAGATTAAGACTCGATGATCTTTCAGTGAGAGTCCCCGCGTCCACCACCCGTCCTGCTTCCTCCACGAGAGGTGGTAGTTCGGCTGGGGGACAGGGTGATCTGAGGGTGACGGTGTGGAGCAATCCGACGATGCGTCCTCGGACCACACCCCCCTCCGCTGTGTTGCAACCCGCGAGTGCCGCGGTGATTCAGGCGGGTCCTTCTTCGGAAGTCCCGCGTGTTTCATTCGGCGCTCCAGAAGATGACACGATGTCGATCGCGGCATCACAAGGTGGGCTAGAGTCTTCGGGAAGTGAGGATGCGGCTGCGTTGCCTCCTTCGGGAGTCCCAGCGTTGCCCGTGTCGGATCCCGAGATGACGGCCATGCTGTCCCGGGCAGCCGTGAGCATCGGGCTAGAGTGGAACCCTCCACCCTGCCCCGAGCGCTCGCGGCTGGACGATTGGTTTTTGGGTGCGGCTGCCGCCTCACGGCCTCAGCCAACCCCAATTCCTTTCTTCCCGGAGCTGCATGAGGAGCTGTCGAGATCATGGAAGGCTCCTTTGACCTCCCGTGAACGCTCGTCAGCTTTCTCCGCCTTTCCTCCCCTCGATGGCGCAGCTGCCCATGGGTACACTGGGATTCCCCCGGTGGAGCGCTCTGTTGCGATGCAACTGTGTCCTCAGAGCGCCTCCTCTCGTGGCAATCCTAAGCACCCGTCCAAGGCCTGTAGATTCTCGTCATCCATGGTGGCGAGGTCTCACAGAGCTGCAGGACAGGCGGCTGCTGCCCTGCATGCTATGAGCACCTTGCAGGTCTACCAGGCCCAGCTGCTCAGAAACATGCACGAGGGCAGGACTGACCCAGGGACGTTCGACGAACTGCGTGCCGCCACCGACCTCGCTCTCCGGGCGACGAAGGTGGCTTCACGCTCCCTGGGTCAGGTGATGGCCACTAGCGTGGTCCAGGAGCGTCACCTTTGGCTGAACCTGGCCGATATGCGGGACGTTGAGCGGACTCGTCTGCTCGACGCCCCCATATCCCAGGCCGGCCTCTTCGGCGGAGCGGTTGAAGACTTCGCCCAGCAGTTTTCAACCGCACAGAAGCAGTCTGAGGCAATAAAACATATTCTGCCCCGACGGCCAGCTGCTGCCTCCACCCAGCCGTCGGCACAGACGCCTCAGCCTGCTCGCCGCCGAGGGCGCCCCCCTGCGGCTCCCGCCCCTCCCGCACGGCCCCAGCAGCAGCCTTCACCCGGGCCGCGTCGTGGAGGAAGCCGCAGGAAGGCGTCCCAGCCCCCTCAGGCCCCGCGCCCCGCTAAACGCCAGGCCAAGCGGCGTTCCTGAGACGGGCTGCTCAGTGATGGTGTCGGTTTTTTCCCAGGAGGCGGTTGCAGGCCCCCTCCTTCCCCCGGTGGAGGGCCGGGGGAGAATCTTTTGTTCTCCACTCCCCGCTGCTCACCCACGGGTGGGCAGCACCCTAATGTGGTTAAAGAAAGAACCGAAATGTCCATCACTGAGCACACAGAGCCGGATGACAGTGCGCGACGCCCCCGTGCCTCGCCACTCTCGTCCTCCTCTGTCTCTGAGGGCGAGGATGACAGTGCGTGCCGTCCCCGGACCACACCACTCTCATCCCCCTCTATCGCCAGACTCCTGGCAGAGCAGACCCCCGTGGAACGCTGGTCCTTCCCTGGTCTCCTCTGTCAGGGCGCGGAGCTTGGCTGTGCACACGCTCAGGGCCGCTATGCCACCCTTGCCTGAGGTCACTCCGCCTCGCTGCCCCTCCGGGGGGACGCCTGTGGCTCGGATGATTCCGCTGGATCAGTTTTTGGGGGCTTGGTTAGAGCTCCCCAATCTGTCCCGTTGGGTCGCCCGAACTATCAGGCTCGGCTATGCGATTCAGTTCGCACGGTCTCCTCCCCGCTTCAGGGGAGTCCGCTTTACTATGGTCGGTGGCAATGCCCCGGTCATGAGAGCGGAGGTTGCTACCCTGCTGGCGAAGGGTGCAATCGAGGCTGTCCCTCCAGCCGAGATGAGGTCAGGGTTCTACAGCCCCTACTTCATTGTCCCCAAGAAGACCGGTGGGTTACGGCCAATCCTGGACTTGCGCGTCTTGAACCGCTCCCTTCACAGGCTGCCGTTCAAGATGCTCTCGGCCAAACGCATTTTCGAATGCGTGCGGCCACAGGATTGGTTTGCAGCGATAGACCTGAAGGACGCCTACTTTCATGTCTCCATTTTACCTCGACACAGACCGTTTCTTCGGTTTGCTTTCGAGGGGCAGGCATACCAGTACGCGGTTCTCCCATTCGGGTTGGCTCTGTCTCCTCGCGTCTTTACGAAGGTCGTCGAGGCAGCCCTTGTTCCCCTACGCGAACACGGGGTTCGCATCCTGAATTATCTCGACGACTGGCTAATATTAGCTCACTCTCGAGATCAGGTTTGCGAACACAGAGATTTAGTGCTCCGGCACCTAGCCCGTCTGGGCCTTCGGGTCAACTGGGAGAAGAGCAAACTTTGCCCCGTGCAGAGGATCTCTTTTCTCGGTATGGAGATAGACTCGGTCGTCATGTCCGCGCAGCTTACGAGCGAGCGCGCACACTCACTGCTGACTTGTCTTCGACAGTTCGAGGGCAAGAGCGCGGTCCCACTGAAACTTTTTCAGAGGCTCCTGGGGCATATGGCATCCGCAGCCGCAGCAACGCCACTCGGATTGCTTCATATGAGACCGCTTCAGCTGTGGCTTCGCGATCGGGTCCCGAGGTGGGCATGGCATCGCGGTACGCTCAGAGTTCTAATAACTCCGACCTGCCGTCAGACCTTCACCCCGTGGCGGAACCTCAGCTTTCTACGGGCCGGAGTTCCCCTAGAACGAGTTTCCAGGCATGTTGTCGTCTCCACAGATGCCTCTGCCACGGGCTGGGGCGCCATGTGCAATGGACATGCAGCCGCGGGCTCCTGGACAGGACCCCAGCGCCTCATGCATGTCAATTGCCTCGAGTTGCTGGCAGTACGCCTTGCCCTGCACCTCTTCCGTGCGTTGCTCCTGGGTCAACACGTACTTGTCCGCTCGGACAATACCGCGACTGTAGCGTACATCAACCGTCAGGGTGGTCTACGCTCTCGCCGTATGTCGCAACTCGCACGCCACCTCCTCTTATGGAGTCAGAAGCACCTGAGGTCCCTTCGTGCTATTTACATTCCTGGAGTGCGGAACCGTGCAGCCGACGAGCTGTCACGGCTCCGGCCAACCTCTGGCGAATGGAGACTCCATCCCCAGTCGGTCCAGCTGATATGGGACCAGTTCGGGGACGCACAGATAGATCTGTTTGCCTCCCACGACTCATCCCATTGCGCCCTGTATTACTCCCTGACCGAGGGCACGCTCGGCACGGATGCACTGGCGCACAGCTGGCCGCAGGGCCTACGCAAGTATGCGTTTCCCCCAGTGAGCCTTCTCGCACGGACTCTGTGCAAGATCAAGGAGGACGAGGAGCAGGTCATATTGGTCGCCCCATACTGGCCCACCAAGACCTGGTTCTCCGAACTGATACTCCTCGCGACAGCACCTCCTTGGCCAATTCCTCTGAGGAAGGACCTCCTTTCTCAGAGACGGGGCACCCTATGGCACCCTCGTCCCGATCTCTGGAGACTCCACGTGTGGCTCCTGGACTGGACGAGGCAGGTTTGAGTACCCTGCCACCAGCGGTGGCGGCTACCATCACTTCCGCTAGAGCATCGTCCACGAGACATGTCTATGCGTTGAAGTGGAACCTCTTCGTCAACTGGTGCTCTTCTCGCCGAGAAGACCCCAGGAGATGCTCGATCAGCGTTGTGCTTTCCTTCCTGCAAGACGGGTTGGAGCGAAGGCTGTCTCCCTCCACCCTGAAGGTGTATGTGGCCGCTATCGCCGCATATCACGAAGCAGTTGAAGGTAAGTCTCTTGGAAAGCACGACCTGATCCTCAGGTTCCTGAGAGGAGCGAGGAGACTGAATCCTCCTCGCCCTCCTCTCATTCCCTCTTGGGACCTCTCAGTGGTCTTAAGTGCCCTGCAGAGGGCTCCCTTTGAGCCTCTGCAATCAGCTGAGCTTAAGATCCTGTCAATGAAGACAGCGCTCCTGGTTGCGTTGGCCTCCATCAAGAGGGTAGGGGACCTGCACGCGTTCTCCGTTGACGAAGCGTGCCTGGAGTTCGGGCCCGGCCACTCTCACGTGATCCTGAGACCCCGGCCTGGATATGTGCCCAAGGTTCCCACCACTCCCTTCCGGGACCAGGTGGTGAACCTGCAAGCGCTGCCCCGGGAGGAGGCAGACCCAGCCTTGGCACTGCACTGTCCAGTACGCGCACTCCGTGCTTACGTAGACAGGACGCAGTGTTTCAGGACCTCAGACCAGCTCTTTGTCTGTTATGGTGGGAAGCTGAAGGGAAAGGCTCTCTCCAAACAAAGGTTGTCTCACTGGATAGTGGACGCCATTGCTTTGGCATACCAGCAGCAAGGTCGACCATGGACCCTTGGTGTGACTGCCCACTCCACCCGGAGTGTGGCGTCCTCTTGGGCTTTAGCGCGTGGCGCCTCGCTAACAGACATCTGCAGAGCTGCAGGCTGGGCGACACCTAACACATTCGCCAGATTCTACAATCTCCGAGTGGAGCCAGTCTCCGCCCATGTACTGTCTTTTTCAAGCTAACATGGGAGCTGTTAAGTGTCTCGCTTGCTCGCCATTCCACTCCACGGACTGGATACGTGCGATATTTCCTCAGGTGAGCCTTCCTCTCTGAAGCCCTGAGTTCCTCCAGCACTGTTGACGCTGGCGCCAGTGTCAATTGTCTCGGTTACGGATGTAACCCTCGTTCCCTGAGTAGGGAACGGAGACGTTACGTCTCCCTGCCACTTCCGCTGTACCGCTGGGTAGACGCCTGGGTTCAGTCTCGGCTCCTCAGCGAAGACATGATCTGCTGTTGCAGCTGTCTCTCCTTAAATACTCACGCGGTGAGGCGGAGATACATTATGCAAATTCCGCAGACCCTTGGCATTTCATTGCCATAGGCTCGTTTTTAAATACTCGAAGAGGATTGGCTTTCTGGCGAAACCCCCATTCTCCGTCATCCGACGTAACGTCTCCGTTCCCTACTCAGGGAACGAGGGTTACATCCGTAACCGAGACGTTTTTACGGCTACCCAGATAAATCCAATAAAGAGTGCATTTTCTGGTGTTCCGGCCACGGCCGATGGTGTTATGAGTGTTGTAAGAATGCCCACCCCCCAGTGCCCATTCCCACACCCAGACACGGCCCGCCGCGGTGCAGGGCTAGCACAAATAAAATCGATTCAGGTCGATTGTGCAGACAATGTAGTGAACGCGCCCATGTCACAATGCCCGCTTACACTGCACGCTGCGTGTCCCTTGGTTTCTGTAAAAACGAAACCAACACACATTCAGTCGGCTCTAACCGACAGTGTTTTCAGTGTAGATGTGCCCGCAGTCCCGCGCCCACAGTCTCTCACAAACACACCGAATCCTACGGGATCCGCCCCGCTCACTTTCTCTGCACAATCTGCCATAGGGAAGCTGAGCGCGGCCAGGCTGCCCGCTGTGATGAGCGCGCCCCCCGCCTCGAACGCTGTAAACACGGTGTTGTGTTCCCAGTATACCAGGGCTCTCGAGCTGCCGTTTCGCCGCGGCCAGAGCCCGGATTTCATTCTACCTCTAGCTATTCACGCAGATGCGTGGTCAAAGCTTCCCGGGGTATCAGAATGGGTGCTGAACACTATAAAGAGAGGCTATTCGCTACAATTCGCTCGACGCCCTCGCCGGTATACGGCGCGTGTCGAAACTACGGTGAAAAAACGAAGTGTCTCATCTACTTCGTGCCGAGATAGCGAAACTACTGAGCAAAGGGGCTATAGAACCTTTATCTCAGGCTCAGAGCGAAGGGGGCCTATACAGCAGATATTTTCTGGTACCGAAAAAAGATGGGGGTCTCAGACCCATTTTAGATCTGCGACAGCTGAACAGAGCGCTTGTGAAGCGCCAGTTCAGAATGCTTACGACCAGGAAAATCCTCGCGCAAGTGCGCCACGGGGACTGGTTTATGTCAATAGATCTGAAAGACGCCTATTTCCAAATACAAATAGCGTCCCATCACAGGCGATTCTTGAGATTCTCCTTCGAGGGCCAGGCATATCAATACACAGTCCTGCCGTTCGGCCTGTCTCTAGCACCTCGTACATTCACGAAGTGCATGGACGCGGCGCTCGCACCCCTGAGACTTCAGGGCATGCGAGTCCTGAACTACTTGGACGATTGGCTGATTCTAGCTCGATCACGATCGGAGCTCATAGAACACAGGGCCGCATTACTCGAGCACCTTGAGAAGCTGGGCCTCACAGTCAATTGGGGGAAAAGCTCACTGTCTCCCAGTCAGAAAATTTCCTTTCTGGGAACAGTGTTAGACTCGCTATCCATGATGGCACGCCTGTCACCGGAGCGCGGACTAAATATTCAGCACGTCGCGAAATCCTTCCGCCACGGCCCGATAGTTCCGCTCAAAAGGTTTCAGAAAATGCTGGGTCTGATGGCCTCAGCAGCCTCTGTACTCCAGTTGGTTCTGTTTCGCACGCGCCCACTGCAGATGTGGCTGAAAGCGCGGGTTCCACCCAGGGCATGGACAGCGGGTCTGTTTCGCCTCAGGGTCGACCTACAGTGCGTTTCAGCTCTGGAACCTTGGAAAATAACCGACTGGTATCAGTCAGGTGTGAGTCTGGGGACCGCTTCGAGTGTGAAGGTGGTGTCTACGGACGCCTCCACCTCGGGGTGGGGAGCGCTGCTCGAGGGCAGACCGCTAGCTGACCTGTGGTCAGAACGGGAAAAGCTCCTTCACATAAACTGCTTGGAAATGATAGCAGTCGACAAAGCGCTACGGCACTTCTGTCCCCAGGTAACTGGCCACCACGTCTTGGTCCGGTCGGACAACATGTCAGTGGTGGCATACATAAATCGCCAGGGAGGCGTCAGTTCACGAAACCTTCACAGGCTGACGGAACGCCTCCTGGTCTGGGCTCAGCACAACCTGCTCTCACTAAGAGCAGCGCACGTGCCTGGTCACCTGAATGTGGGACCAGACAGACTGTCCAGGAACAATGTCCCAGCAGGGGAATGGTCGCTGCACCCGCAGACGGTCCAGCTGCTGTGGAAAACGTTCGGCAGAGCAAAGGTGGACCTATTCGCGTCCCATGAAAACGCTCATTGCCCGAAGTTTTTCTCGAAAAGCAAGGACGCGCTGGCTCATGTTTGGCCCCGCTGTCCCACATACGCTTTTCCTCCTGTCTCGCTCCTGCCTCAAGTGTTGGAACGAATCAGGGAAAACGGATGCCCTGCTCGTAGCTCCGCTCTGGACGAACCAGACGTGGTTCCCTGCCCTGATGCAGTTGACCAGCACTGCCCCATGGCCTGTACCATTGAGGAGAGACCTCCTCTCTCAGGCGGAGGGCTCGATCTGGCATCCTCGCCCGGAGCTGTGGTCCCTGCACGCATGGGCCATCAACGGGTACCCGCTAACCTCCCAGAGGGAGTGTTAAACACGATCGCGCAGGCTAGAGCGCCGTCTACCAGGCGGCTCTATTCCTCAAAATGGTCTGTGTTCTCTGCGTGGTGTCAAGCCCAGAGCTTTTCACCTGTGGACTGCGGGGTTTCGGAAGTGCTTTCCTTCCTTCAAGAGCTACTGGATAGGGGCAGGACCCCATCCACGCTCAAAGTATACGTGGCGGCCATAGCAACGTTTGCAAAACAGGTGCCTGGCCAGCCGCTGGGGAAGAACGACTTAGTCGTGCGTTTCCTTAGGGGAGCTCGAAGGCTAAACCCTCCCAGGCCCCCTTCAGTCCCGACGTGGGACCTTTCCATGGTCCTGGAGGCCATGAAAGGCGCCCCGTTCGAGCCAATCCAACTGTCGGACATGAAACACCTGTCGTTCAAAACAGTGTTTCTCACGGCTCTCGCTTCAGTGAAGCGCATAGGAGACTTGCAGGCGTTTTCAGTAAGCGCTTCATGTATGGAGTTTGGGCCTAATGACTCGAAAGTCATTCTCAAACCGAAGCACGGGTATGTGCCAAAATCCCTCAATACACCGTTTAGGGCCCAGGTAATTTCCCTGTCTGCCCTTCCGGTTCTCAATGAGGAGAAAGACGCGAGTCTCCTTTGCCCTGTCAGGGCATTAAGAGCTTATGTGTCGCGCTCGTCTGGTTTCAGACAGACTGAGCAGCTTTTCGTTTTGTTTGGCGGGCGTTCCAAGGGACTTGCCGCCTCAAAGCAGAGCCTATCCAGATGGATAGTGGATGCCATTGCGCTCGCTTACGCTGCAAAGGGCCTGCAGTGCCCCTTGGGTGTCAGAGCGCACTCCACGAGAGGCGTGGCCTCTTCGTGGGCATGGTCTAGCGGGGTTACCCTGCAAGATATCTGTACGGCCATAAAGTACATTCATAAAGTATTATAACCTGGAGGTACCCGCCTTGCAGGCTAAGCTTTTGGCGGTCTAGAATTCAGTGCTATCTGCCCCGCTGTGCGGCCCAGATACTGAGTTTACTTCAGCCCCATGAGTATTGACTAGGGATGTCAATTTTCACAAATTCCCATGATCGATCGTCGTTTAAATTAACGATCAATTAATCGATTAATCGTTAGCATTAATGGCAAACAGCACAGGGTCTGCAAATGCTGCTCAAAAAGCTATGTTACTCACCAAATTAATAAGAATGTTTTTTAATCTAAATACAGGCTTAGTAGGATTGTAAAATGTTTTGATGTGATTGATAAATTAAATTAACTATTTAATATATAAATATAACGACAAATACAATGTGTCACCAACGCCGCCTCATATGCGTGCTTGTCAGAATGTGTGACTGTTGTGGAAGTGCTAGAACAACGCACTGAAAACGGCAACTAAACCCAATGAATTTACAACCATTTAATAAAATAGTGTTCTCATGTTATGTAATATGAAAGTCCCAAATTAACCATCGTTATTATTAGTCGTGCATTCTGCTTGAGCGGCGAGCGCTGAATGAATAACCGTTGAGCACTTTGTTAGCGTTTATTTAACTCAAAGAAACGCATCCTATTTGATATTAATCAAATATTAATCAAATCAAAGATATATACAAAATAAGCAGAATATTACAAAATTATATCTGCACAAAATGACGTGAATGCACAAGTGAACTTAAACTGAGTTAAGTGCCATATAGAATGACTCATATGTTGTGGTGGACGCGCTCAAAGTCTCTGACGAGCTCTTCCTGGAACAACGCGACATGGCATCTAAACCCAAATAATTCACAATGTTTTATTACAATAGTGTTCTCTTTATAATCTTGTGTAATATGACAGTCCCAATAGTCATTATTAGTCGTGCATTGTCGTTTGAGCTGAGCGCGCTAAAGATCACGTCGATTCTTAACCAAATGCATCCAATATGAGACCAATCAGATATAGATAAGCGTACACAAAATAAACTATTACAACTTACATTTGCACAAAACAAAAGGCTGCGAATGCACACGCAAACTTATAGTCATGATGAAGGTGTAAAATAGTCCCAAACAACTCCGGGGTGTGTCATTCAGTGGGACTCAACACTTCACCACACCGGCGCGCTCGCTTACATGTTTCGCGGTTGAGCAGCACGCACGCGCATGATCCTGCTTATTCGATGATCGATACGTTTTATCGATTAAATGTATTATCGACAATTAATAGATCGTCGATTAATCGTTGACATCCCTAGTATTGACACATGTATGGCCACCCAGATCAGGCTGAAAGCTTTCACCCTGGCTGCGCGTTTAATTGTCACATGATTAGCCCCTCTGGGTGCTATTTTATTAGGAATGACGCTTCCAGCCTCTCTTCCTCCACTCTATGTGAGTTTATGGTGATTATGCACTATATGGGCCCCTGGGCTTCGGCCCCGGGGACTTTGGTGTTAGATCCCTGTACGCACGGCGTGTTGCATTGTTCCCCATAGCGTAAGCTATTACGCAGTACGAGAGATACTCTCGTAAGAGAACGTACTCGGTTACTAACGTAACCTCGGTTCTCTCTAGAGAGGGAACGAGTACTGCGTATCTTGCCGTGCATACAACAGCGCTGGTTCGCTTCGGCGATGAAAACCAGTGTACCAGCCTTATCGAGCTATATTTATAGGGCGAGACTACGCCCTTTCTGGCGGGACGTGACGAAATGGGCGCGAAATGCCCCCATTGGATATGTGTCACGCAACGCCTCTCTCGATAGGCTGCTGCATTTGCCGCAAGAGCAGCCAATAGGCGCGCGAGCTGTTTCGCCTATGTCTGCTTGCTACTGCAAAGCGTTTTACATTAATAAAAAATTAAGGATAATTTTTGGCTTCAATATCTCGTGGAAAAGAGGTTTTCCCCATAGCGTAAGCTATTACGCAGTACTCGTTCCCTCTCTAGAGAGATCCGAGGTTACGTTGACCGAGTACGATTTATCGGTCAACTCGTGCTGAGGAGGCGGGAACTTATGGTTATGGTTATTTACGTCTCCCCAATTGTCCAGGTACTTTGAATGAGTGTTTATGCTTTCGAGTTTTTTAAATAAGCTTGATGTGTGTTTGGGAAGATATTATGCTTATGTTTTGTTGACATGTCGAGCATTTTCGGTATTATATTTTGTTTTTTAGACTGAACAGCACAAGACTTTAATTAAGTAGGCATTCTGTTTGTGCTGCTGATTTAAATAAAAGTGCGCACTTTGCTCACGCGATCATTCAGTATGGTGATCTGGTGTTTTCTCCAAAATACAAACTCAAGGGTTTATTTCTTGCAAGTGAAAAAATTAGGACAAAAGTATTGTAATTTTCCTATTCTATAGCGTAATATAAAATATACTTTTGAAATATTCATTTAATTTACAGTAGCATACATTTATATGCTAAATGGATTTTCCATCATAGGAATAATTATATAAATCATTATTATATTATTTTGATAAATGTTTGGCATTCTAAAACACCAGTGATAATATAATGTAGACTGAGACTCTGTATCATAACTAAAAAGATTTTTGCCCTCTTTAGGTACAAGTCAATTATTTTTCTTTGTTCAATGTGCACAGTTCATGGGTCGAAGCCGGTTGAAGCTCTTAATTTTGAGCTCTCAAAGTGCACCAGATTGATGCATTTAACCTTAAAATGTACAAAATTTTCTTTCGGGGGAGCATGCCACCGAACCCCCCTAGAGGGACAGAGGTCCACACAACATATTTTTACAAAATACAATGGGAAACAACGATAATTTACTGTTAATGCCAAATTTAAATGCCCTTTAAAACTACGCTACAGACAAGCTACAGTCCTGCCTATGGAGGGGCCTCTGAATTCTTAATCCGGGCCTGACCACATCCATCCCCCGCACTTTTGAAAAGCTTGCTACGCCCCTGCCTAGGTGCCATTTAGCAAAATCACAGTGACCCACAAAAGATTGTGATACGTTCTACGTTCACAAACCACTGATAAAAAAAGAAAAAACAAGCATACTGTATGTGGGATTTGGCATGGCAAAAGATCACTTCATTTTTAATAATAATAACTTTATTCTTATATAGCGCCTTTAAAGCAGCTTCTCAAGGCGCTTTACATAATAAAACAAGCAAAATTAAAATACAACACTCAGAGAAAAAAATAAAATAAACAAAGATAAAATGCAATAAAGTAAAAGTCAAGTAAAAGCTAACCCAAAAAAATGCCAGTTTTTAATCACTAAAGCTGTCACTGATTTTAGATTATCGCATTCTCACAGAGTTCGGTTATAATAAATGAAGCTGCCTGCGCAATGAATCTCTTATCTCTTAACGTCTACACTGTTTGTTATGAGATTTTCGAGCGTGCAGAATTTAGAATGCACTCCATTCACCGCTCAGAAAGCAAGAGTTTTTGTTCAGTGCTAACTTGAACACCTCTGACTGGCCATTGTGTTCAAGAAATCAACAGATATGTTTATAATTGGCTACATTGCTCAACGCTGCAAAACATGCGCCTATGTAATGAAGGTAAATCAAAGATGTTATGTTCGTATGTTCACATTAACCAACAGCTTAATTTGGCTTAGGTTTCTATAATTTTATTTAAAAGTAAATACAGCGCAATCAAATCTTTTTTGCTGGAATGTAATATTTTACGTCATTATTATATTTGTGTTCTTACAAAAACAATTATTAACATATTTAGCTTCAGACAGGTATAAAATAATAATTATAAAGAGAAATAATAAGAGAAACATACCGTTCTGTCATCTGACGTTTAGTTGCTTTTTCTTTTTTTCTTTTAATTTATTCACTTGGCATTTACAATAGTATCTTCCATTTCTTATACAGAAACTGTTGCCTACAAACTTGCATCCGTTCTTCCAGTTGGCCGAGTTTATAAGGTCAGTGTTAGGAGGAGGGGTTGGTTTTCATGATGAGGACTAATCAGGTAGCTTGTGTGTTTCATTCTTATTCTGTATAACCACCAATAAAAATTACACATTGGAACTTCTCAATGGAACCACTCTAAAAGTTTTCTGTCAAAACAAAAAATTAAAAAATATTATAAAAAACAATTTGGATAAAGATATGAATGTTAGTTAATAAAGATAAGAAACAGATTAATTTTGAGCATGTTTTAAATTATGATACCTGAGTGAATGTGATAAACACCAATATTCAGTTGTACAGACACACGCTAATTATTCATTATACAAAGGTTTATGAAACTCCAAAACTAACACCCCAAATGAAACGAACACCAGGGCTGAAACAGTGTCATGTTACAGGGAGGAAACTTTGACCACATTCCTTTGGCCACATGCGCAAGAGAGAGACAATGGGAAGACAGAAACAATCTTTAATACAGACTTTTCTGCATTAATCATAGACTAACTGATCTATAAATGAACATGCATAAAACTGTGAAAGAAACAGTGTAAATGGTTTACTGTCTTGTGTACTATTATGGTATGTACCTTGGTATACAACCAACTAACGATCAATGTAACCTCACCTGTATCATGCCTCCTACCAAATTAATCCTCATTTAATGACTCACACTTTGATGTACATCACCTTCTTCTAGAATGCAGTGTGGATGTGTTATATCTATGCGAGCATTAACCCTCTTATTATCTTCGGGGTTTTTTTAAACCGGAAATGACTGTCAATTTTTAAAAAATGTTCTCTTTGTCCAAATGGTATGAAACTTTCTACGACTCTTAACCCTGTCTAGATCTACCCCAAAACATTTTTTGGAATGATATCTGTTTTTATGTTAGCGTGAAAAAAATGCCGACACTTGTTATCTTCGGGGTCCCTGGAGACCACGCATAGTAAATATACAAAATTCATCATCAAAATCAGAAACAACGCAGATCACATAGACCGAAATAAAGTGGCACACTTCCAACAATGAAAAAAACATCCACAATGCACACTCACACACACACACACACACAGGAATACATTTGTAAGGCTATAAAAGTCTTATAATTTGTCAAATAAAAAGCAGAACACCACAAAAATAAATTGGTGACACTAACACATTGAAAATACACACAGGCACACACACGTAAGGGTATAAAAACAGTTCTTATCATTTGTAAAATAAAATGACCAAAATGCAGAACCACCACAAAAATAAATTGGTGACACTGACACATTGAATATGTGCACACACACACACACACACACACACACACACACACACACACGAATACATTTGTAATGGATGAAAAGTCCAGGCAGGGAGTTATGGGAGATGTAGTTTGTGAGGGAATGACAATAGTCTGATGTGGAGTGCCCTCTGGTGGCTCTCAGGGCCTATGACAGAACAGGCATACCGTAAAACTTCAAATAATAGCCCGGGCTTTTATTTTCCCAAATCATCGAACTGCGCCAGCTTGTATTTGAGACAGGCCTTTATAATTTAGTGTTGAGATGTTGTTCCTAGAGTCTCTAATCACTAAAAATCCCCAAATGCTCCACGTGAAACTGCGGTCTTCCGACCTTTTACTATCATGTCAATTGATTTTGATTAATATGTGCGAGGGAGAGTAGCCTACGGAAGCGTATTGCATTCACTTGAAGAAAAAAGAAGGCGTGCGCTCTCTCTTTCTCTCTCTCTCTCGCTCTGCTCGTTTGCGCCCTGTCAGGCGCAGCAGTCATTATATTCTACATCACTCACCGATCAAAAAAGGCTTTGGCGGCGCCAAAAAGCGGACGATCTGGCGGGTTTTAGAAGATTAAATACAACCCGAAACTAAAAAAGCCTTTATTTACCCAAACCTGTCGCTACACCAGGCGTGTAAAAGAGACGGGCGTCTATTTGGGACTTGGCTATTATTTCAAGTTTTACGGTACTCTCGCAGAGAGAGCCACCTCCAGCATAGAGTGCGGGTCAGCATCAATTCAGTTTTTTGTTTAGTCTGCCCTATTCATTTAACGAAATGTATATCAGTTCATGGTGTGTGTGTGTATAAGAGAGAAAGAGAAAATGTCAGTGTTCCATTGAGACTTGAGATTAAATAAACTGGTTAAGTGTTGTAGATCTTGTACCAGATACTGACAGGTTTTCAGACTGACTAGATTTACCTCTTAGTGGACAAACATGCCAATTAGTGTGTTGAGTAATCTGTATTGGCTTAATTTTCCACAACGGAATGTATTCAATATAAACAGTCCCATAATACCTTGTAAAATAATATGTCAGAATGAATAAGAAAAATAAGATAAAAAAAAATTGCAATGATAATATAATAACAACAAAAAAACAACAGAAAATACATGATTGTCCTTAAATAGTTAGATCTCTCAATTATTCCTTCAAAATGTAAGATATGTCCAAGTTCATATGTAATTTTTTAAATAAATCAGTTCAGCATTTCATTAAGTATATATAATAATAATAATAATAATAACAACAATAATAACAACAAAACAACAATAAAGAAAAACAGGAAATCCAAAACATGCATACAATTTAATTTCCATACCTCAGATAAAATGAATTAGCCATGCTAGGTTTTTCAGTTTGCTATACAACAACACCATTAACCATACACATAATTAAAAATTAATACATTTATGCACAGGAAAAACCTTCATGCAAAGTTTAACTTTCGATTTTTTTAAGTGTTACCCTTCAAAAAAGGACAATTATTATTACATTTTATATGAAAAGAAACACTCCTATGAAAATAAATACAGTGCAGCTGCTTCATTGCTTGGAGCCCTATAAAAGACTTTTTAAACAAATTAAAACATAAAAATTTCAGTTCAATCTATAGTTAATTTTTGCCCACTCTGTAAACATTTTGCGCATTTCTTAGATTAAGTAAAACCATTATTGCACATAATCATATTTATACCACTGCACTCTCAGAAAATGTGCAAAAATTGTACTCTAAAACATTCACAGTATACCTTAAGGTATGTATTGCTAATATGCAACTTTTAGGGGGTTAAAAAAAAAGTTCAAATATCCTCCTCGGACCCAGGAATAGACTTTTGTCTACTGTAGTGGACATTATATTTTAGTGTATTTCTCTGACACCATGCATGTCACAATTTTATTCTGGATGTCCTGTAAAGAGCACATTCAGGGCTCTACAGAGATACCAAATGTTTGGAGGTTTCACTATGAAAACAACTTCTCCTTGGTCTTTAAAAATGTCTAACATTAATTTAGTGATCAAATTTAGCAGCACTCTTATGGAAATATGATCATATATTGTAATTATAATTTAAATCAAACTACTTTTCAAATTGTATTTCATCAACCAACATCTCATGAAAACGTTATGGGGTTTCAAATTAAAAAATGACTGTTACAGAACAGGGCATTGATCTCACTGATGTCCACTGTAGAGGACATTAGGACTTAAAGCATGTCCATCAGGCATTCTGGGAGACACAAGTTAATATGTAAATAAATTATACACCAATATTCCCATGAAATATTAGATATTATTATTAAAATGTTGCCAATTATTACTCCAATTCTTACACTTCTTTTTTCATTAAATGTTGCTCCAAGAACACATTAATGTGCAAATTAGATACAATGTATAGATACATTGCATTGAATGGGAATATTAATTTATGCCCATTTTACCCACATATTGCATAAAGTAAAATGGTGTATCAATTAATTCCGTTATATCTTTCATAACATAGTTGAGAATCATCTTTATACAAATTTTGGTAAAAAAAAAAAATCCTGAAACCCCAAAATGTATTGGTGATTGAAAAAAAAAAAAAAACGTTGTTTTTGCCTACACAAATAATTTTATGTCATTTAATTGGTTTAACAACTGAGTCCTAGTGTCCACTAGAGGACATAGTATAACATATGAATAAAATATAATTTTTCAAAAATGTTTTTTTTTTTTTTTACCATTTGTTTCTTAGTCTAACGAGTCTTTAGTCATAATGTGATGACATGAAAAAAAAAAAACTAAATTAAAAAAAGTTTTTTTTCTCTGTCCTTTCAAAGGTACTGCCCCTGTGACATGAACCCCTAAAGGTACAATAAAAAAAAAGTCTGAGTGTCTATATTTAATGAGGGGCATTTATTTTATTGCATAACAGTAACCCACTGTAATAAATGATAAAATATATATATTGAAAATATTTGTTCTCTTAAATCAGTTCTCCTCCTGAAGACAAAAACTTGGCTTAATTTTTGTGGATGGTTGAGTCCACTGATTGAATGGCTTATTGTATTAAAATGCAAGTAAAATGTCACAATTTCACTACTCTTTTCTGTACCAAAACACTTATGTGAACATTCCTCATATCCATTCTTTCAATCACTTCGACAATATGTTTGCTCTCTCTGGGTGAATGATCACCTTTCTCCTCAAAAGTCACTCAGTACTTGATGCATTTCAAATAATTCTTGAAGTAATGATGGGCCAATTTGTTTTTTCCATCAGTTCTTCCTGGAAACCTAAATTTTCTGTATTTGCTTTGGTTACGTTTCTTCTGGTGGTCGACTGCAAGTCCTTTGCAAGAGGCAATCAACAAATCTCCGAGACCATCAAGAAAAAACTCTGTGGGGTTTATGTCAGAGAGACAACAGAAGATGAGCAATCATAAAAAGACACTCAAGAAGTTTAAAGGGATAGTTCTCCCTAAAAATGATCCCATAATTTACTTACCCTCAAGCCATCCTAGGTGTATATGACTTATATATAAAAAAAAAATATATATATATATATATATATATATATATATAAATTGCTCTTCTAAGCTTTATAATGGGTGAATATAGTGAATAGAGCCTGAGTTTTTGACGCTCCAAAAAGCGCACCCATTCATCGAATCTAATCCATACGACTCCAGGGGGTTAATAAAGACCTTCTGAAGCGAAGCGATGCATTTGTGTAAGAAAAATATCCATATTTACAACTTTATAATCTATAATCACATGCTTCCGGGAACGGACGTACGCGATTCTAGTTCCGGCGGAAGCGACCTCTGACCCTGCGCATGACGTAGGACTCACGGTTCATGTGGTTCAAACTAATAGGTCTGGGCAACAAACTCAAGCACCTCTGACAATTCTCTTTAAAAATTCTCGTTTTAGACTTCTAATTCGTGACTGGTGTTTTGTTCTGTCCTCTGCGCTTCCGCATTTGTCAATACGTCGGGTCAATTTGTCGGGTCAGAGGTATGTTTGAGATGTGTGTCCCCCCCAGATATGTTTGAGAACTTGCAAGTGTCTTGGTGGACCATATTACAGCTAGAACAGGCAAATCTGCTGCGGGCCATGAAGATGACATGCACTAAAGGACTTAAAGCAGCTGTTGGACACACCAGATTCTGCCTGCTACTTTTGATATTGATCTATATACCGTATTGTTCCAAATATAAGACAAACCTGAATATAAGACGCATCATTCTTACGCCGCATCAAAACGGCCGCTTCAAAGATATTGACAGGCAAGTATATCAGTACGTAGCCGAAAAAGAAATGAGGTCCTCGCTGGTGGATAAGTTCAGCTCTTTGGCGATATCCAGTGCCTTCAGTTGGATGACGGCTCTGTTTATAGGAAGCCCCTCATTTCTTTTTTCGGCTACGTACTGACGCACTTGCCTGTTAATTCCTTCTAAGCGGCCGCTTTTAGGACCGCAGTAAGCTTTTCTTTAACTGTTAGCATTTAAGACTTGTCTTTTAGGGCTTGCCATCTTATAGCATTACACTCTGACACACCGTATTTCTTGGCTGCTTAATGGGAGTTGTTTGATGACTCCGCTGCGTTTCGGGTTGGTTCTGGACGGTCATTCGCCTTCATTTGGCACCGTAAACTACGGGTAGTTTACAGGGGTGGGCCGCTTCAGTCTTGAGGGGTACACTGATTTTACACGCATTTAGCTATTGTTGCGGGTGTATTATTGACTTGTAAAAGTCTAGAACTTGAATACAAGACAACCCCATTTTTTTCAGATGTATTTCTAAGAAATACATATTTGGAATTATATTTGAAACAATACGGTATATATTGGAAACCTCTAGTAAGGATATAATCTGAAATGAGAATCATGTATTTTAATCTGAAACCCAGAGATGTACCTACCAGTATGAGCCATCCTCTTCAGAAACGGATCAAAGCCAACCCGTCGCACCGCATCTGTCCGTGCCAGGAAGTAGTTGACGATCCCGTCTACAAAGAAGCAGCCTTTAAAGCCTGGGACTGATTGATGGCTCTTCCTATGAAAACGTCTGAGACAACCGCCCTCCACTTCATCCCCTTCCTCGTACTGAAGGCGGAAATGGAACTGATTTTTTCCCACTGCACCACCAACCTGGAAAGAGAGTGAATGAAGACCTGTTCTTATGCCTGAAATGATCCAGTATCATTACTGCATTCTAGAACAGTTTAATAGCTAGAGAACAGATCATCTTTCCTGCATCCAGTCAGAATAAGCACTAACACAAAGCTGTGAGGGAGCAGAGATCATTTCCATATCTGGGAAAGGACTATTGGTCTCATTTACTATTGATTTTGTGAATTATTCAGGTTTACACACAGGAAAACTTCTCTTGAAAAATGTCCACATAATTCACAACATGTGCATACACACAAAATTCTTCTTAACCTCTTGGTAGTCTTAATAAATTTGGAGTAAATGCGTGACAACATGCCGCAGTTAGTAAATTGGATAAAACACTGAATATAGAAATGGTTTGCAAACATACAATGATATATATATATATATAGATATACACACACACACTGAAATACATTTAAAAATGTATAAAATGTAATTCTAACACGTTTAAAAAGGCCACCAAGAGAGAGAGTGGCCACAAAATATGTGGTTTCAGTTGTTCCTAGATTTTGCATAAATTGATTAATTTTTTAGTAAAACGTTTGTAGCCTACACAGATATCACACACAAAGTTCCTTACAAAAAAAAACCCTTTTTTAATAATTCTCTTTACTGACCACATCCAGTTCTGGAATTTTCTCCATTATCTCCACAAAGCGTTCAATCCGTGTATTGTTATTGAATATGTAGTCATCATCAACCCACAGGAAGTATTTAGTGGTGACTTGAGAAACAGCCAGATTCCTTCCCGCAAACCAGCCCTAAGTAAACAGATAAAGAGAAATTATGGGTTTAGCTCAGTTGGCAGCCACAAAAAGCAATTTTATATGGTGTTTTAGATCATCTTCAGTCATTTTGCAGTAAAAGTGTAATATAGGCATTTTCACACTTGAAACAGGTCGAATGGTTCTAAGAACGGTAAAGACCGGTTCCAGTTATATTTCCACTTGAACTTGGTTCGGCACAGTACAATTAAACGGTTAGCTGACCGTGGTGGTAGAATGAATGTAGTTACTTCGCCACTCATGATTGGTCATTTGGCTGTTGCCTGACTACCAGTTTCTAGCTGGCTAAGCACACTATTTGAGTCATAAAAACCCGAATTAATAATAAAATTAAAAGAAATTTGGCCCGATGGTGGAATATTGGCTACTCCAGTTTTCCATCTCCATTTGCCATTTTTCCCCTCAAACACTGAAACAACCGTTTATATAACGTACACCGTTACACGTTTCCGTAGCTAACCAAAGCATATATGAGGCACACGATTGGCTGTCGTTTGCTAAGCATCTAGCCCATATCATTCCCCACAATACGGAGTTAACAGTGCAAAAGCAGTGCTTGATAACCCTGCTCCAGAGCAGAAATATTCTCTCTCCGGGGTTAAAAGTGGGGTTTAGAATGACGATAACACAGGGTTGAGCGCTGTGTGAAAAGCCCTTATTTGTCACTGTGGCCTTAAAAAAGTATTTACCTGTGCAGGAGGCATGATGTAGTGCTCTACATTGTTGCCAGTCACCTTTTCTGGCGTCAGGCTGTCATCTGCAACAATGATCTTGATTTTGGGGTAAAGCTGTCGGATACTGTTGATGAGGATGTTCAGCTCTTCATATCTCAGAAAGGTTTTTGTTGTTATGGTTACCTGTGAGTTAATATCTAAGTTGAGAAAGAAGGGGGAGGGTCGTTAACTAGACCAAATCTAGATGTGTGTGTGTGTGTGTGTGTGTGCGTGTATTTGTTTTTGTGGTCTTACCTGTCCCTGGGTCGTACAAAACAGGAACTGAGGGTCTCTTGATCACAATGGGAAATATGGCCTCATAGTCCTCAAAAGAAAAATAAACTAAGGAAACAAGGAAACGTGGATTTGGATTTATTTATTTGTTTTAAGTTTAAAATTTAAATAAAAAATAAATAAATAAAAATGTTAACTGGACTAGACAGCTCAATAGTTACATATTATAGCTCACACCCATTCTCTGAACTCAATTGACATATAGGGCACTGCAGACATTACCCAGATCTTTAGTCTTGACATGGTAGATAGTGCTGGTGTAGGTCACTCTGGACAGCAGATCATTGAGTTGTGTGAGGCTGCTAGATGAGATGTTCAGTTCACTCTGACCCTGTCCATCCACCTGCCGTCCATCCAGAACATCCTCTACTGAGAGCACTCCACTCTTCACACTCAAAGACACCTGTTGCACAAAAGTGGTATTAATGGGCCTTCAGTGTGATATTCACACTTTGTCCTGCAAAGAAAGTAACCAGCTGTCTTGAGTTTGCATTTCAAAAACTGAGGACTGAGAACTCAGACCTTTACTGAGAACATAAAACCAGAGAACCCCAAAGGACCTCACAAATTTCAAAACAAACCTTATATAGTCTTCTTCTTTGTGCATGCAGAGCCAAACCTGTGAAAATGGGCAGTTTTACAATTCATGTCACATAAAGAGTAAATAACGATGAATAATTCTAAAATTATTTGAAAGTGAATTCTTACCTGGTCATTACATCTGCTCTTCTAATTCAGTTTGAAGATACAGTAAATTACTCATTTTAAAAGAATGTCTGCATGTTGTTGCACACATGACGTTTAACATCTAACATCCCAAAACAGACCGAGTGTCTTAAAGTAAACACATCTGAGATCTGAAAGATGTAGCCTATTACAAGAAGGAAAGAGTTTTACCCGGT
Organism: Tiaroga cobitis; assembly: GCA_030578255.1. Taxonomy (NCBI): domain Eukaryota; kingdom Metazoa; phylum Chordata; class Actinopteri; order Cypriniformes; family Leuciscidae; genus Tiaroga; species Tiaroga cobitis. The sequence goes on from CM060593.1 coordinate 17,684,028, forward strand.
ATCACTCTTTTTGTAAGAGGTGGCACTTCGAAACCCTGGGTGGGATATTGGAGGGGCGAGTTAGCTTGGGCAAGTATAAGTGAGTCCATCTTTGTCCCCATTCTAAGAAAAACAGAATTAGAACTTTTAGAATGAAGTCAAACCAAAATTGATTAAGGGGCAGGAACTGGAATGCACTTTTGACCTGAGCTGGGATTTCTGGTATTCCTCCGACCGACGTCTCTGAAGATCTTCCAGTTCACCCACTTGCACATTATGCGCAAGTATAGCAAATCCATTACAGGAACAAGACGAACGATTTTTACTGGGAATTGGCCCAATGCTGAGGTCATATTTGAAAAAATGAGGGCAATAATAAGGAAACATTGCACAGATAAGAATGATACAGAAGTAATATGTTACAGAGACTAAATATAGTATTCTGAATAAATAACCAGCCACTGACCTTTGTTTAGGAAAGACTTTGAGGTACCCTTGGCTAAAAAGACAAAAAGGTCACCTGTGAAACAGTTTTTCCAATGCCAGAGGAAGAACAACCAAATTGCAAACTGACAAAGATATATGGCAGAGGGTCATACCCTAATGGAAACAGTCTGTTTGTGACATATGTAACATCCAGAAATCCATGTTGTATGCTGTAAATACTCAATACAGTAATACTGAGCCCAATCAGGAATAACTTGAGGAGAAAGTTCATTTCTGGAGATTACCTGAAATTAAGATGTGTTAACAGGCAGTGAAATGGAATACTTTTAAAATGTAATATAAATTTAAACTGAAAACAGAACAAAATGGTGAAGAACATATTTGCAACTTGTTTTGTACTGACAGATACCTTTCACATTCAAGTTTAAAATGGCCACGAGTTCTCTTACATAAATGTGGAAATATGAACCCTTTCATGCATGAATTATGACAATCTCAGACATGATTTTTTTTTTCTTTCTTATATGTTTTTTTTTTTTTTTTTTTTTGCTCTTAGGGAATGAATGATTTTTCAAAGAGATGTTCAGATGTCCACTTGAGTGGACAGTGTGCATTTTTGCTTTTAAAGAGATACTGACTAACTGTCACCGTCCCACAGGTGGGACGTTTGCCATTATATTTTTAAAACAATAATATCTTAGTAAAAACCTTAAGTAATATTGACAAACTATATATCATTTGAAAGCTTACAATCTCTAGTTTCCATATTTGGTGATTGATTTTTAAAATAAATTACACAAGAGCCGTAATTTATCAATTTGCAACAAGAATATTTTCATACTCCTAAGGCGTGTTCAGACCTTTATTTTGAAATAGCAATGAACATGAAAAATCATGAAAAAAATGGTAGAAACCTCAGTTTGTTTTCATGCCAAGAGTTCAAAAGATAGCATGCATTCAATTATTTTAGAAAAAAAGGTCTGAAAATGTTTTAAATATAAAGAAAAAAATAATAAATTCACCATTTGTGATGTGGCAGCGAGCTATGACGCACATGCGTGTTCTTTGTATGTGTTTCTTAGAGGTTGAATTCATATCAAAATCTGCCAAACTTCCCATACTACTTCTGAATAGGATCTCTTCTTCATAAATTGTATAAAAATTGTGGAAATAGTGGTTCAGATCACTCAAAACGCATATGGAAATGGAGGCGCCCTTATATGGGCAGTAATGGAGTCTGGTTGTGACCTAGTGAAAAAGTTTGGTACTGCGCCCAAACAAAATCTTACTGAAAGGTCATTTTTTGAGATATCAACCTAAAATTTGAAACACAACTTGTTCAGATTTTTGGCTTTGATTTTTCTGCCGTTTTAGAGTAGCCCAGGTTTTGAAAATATATATTTTATATAAAATATGAATTTTTTTTTTTTTTTACATTGTACATTTCCATAAACTCAAACTTCTATAACTTTTTTTCTGTTTGACTTTCTTAATTTGTTTCACTTCTTCAAAAATCTGCCAAATGTCTTCTTTAAAACAAGACCAATCTTACGTCTATATTCCAAAGCATAGGCGTAGATTACGCGGGGGACTTTTTATACAATGTAAATTCGTCCCCTGCACTTTTTCATAGGGCAAGTGAGTCTATAATTTGAATAATTGTAATGCGATGATCAGATATCTAAATCAGAGAATATCATATGTTTGGGCTGTTGGATTATTTATTTTTAACAGTGGATTCGGGGGATTTAAAGTGCACCAGATTAATGAATTTATCTTTAAAATGTACAAAATTTTCTCACGGGGGGGGGGGGGGGGGGGGGGGCATGCCCCCGCACCCCCCTAGAGGTACCGAGATCCACCTACAAAAGGACTGTGCCACAGGGGACTATATGATGATCTACGAAAAACACACATTTTATTATCTTATTAAAATACACGATCACGATTTTACCACCTCCGCCTCATTTTAAGCCAGGAAAAACCCTGCATGTGCAATATAAAGAATTGGACAACTTTCTTTCTGTTTTATTGCTTTAAAAATAAATAGCATATTAAGCTAATTAAGCAAAAACCTCAACAAAAGTCTGAAGAAAAAAAACTGGTATTACACTTGACATTCTGTCCCCCTCACTTTTGAAATGGTGGCTACGCCCCTGTTCCAAAGCATTCTTAAATTACAACCATTTAAGTTCGAAATGTGCATTTTCATGTATATTCAAAAAAAGGGGGGTGACAGTTAACAGGTTAATACCTGCTGGACAGAAAGCTGTGAGAGAGACACGGCACGACAGACTCGACTAAGAGGGCTTTCACACTGGCAGTTTAGTTCGGAACGGGGCACGGTTCGCATGAAAAATCGCTAATGTGAACGCTGTCATGGGACCCGTGTGCGCACTGGGGTACCGAACCCGAGACTACCTGGAGGAGGTGGTCTGTGTTCGGTTGCTCCCGAACCGTGTCGCGGTTCGCGTGAATGTGAAAGCAGCACGAACTCAGGTGCGCACTTTTTCAGGAAGTAAAGTGACCTGCGCATGCGTTTTAGCTTATTGTGATGTATTCATTTAAATAAAACACTTGTACGGGATGATAGTGTTGATGATTTACCTTGGATACGAGCGAGAGTGAGCCTGCAGTGTATTCGTACATTGCGCGTGAAATCAGGGCACCAAATGTGAAAATCCTCGTCTCCTCAAAAGAGTCCGTTTGCAAGCAGCAGAGGGCCACCTTATGTGACACACGCACAGTAAACCTGTATTGTTCACTCAACTGCGCATAATAGCAGCGAATTAATAAAAAACGCAGTATTGCCCCGTGTTCTGTTTTCTATCATGCGCCGTGCACGTTTGCGATGACGTAATATGCACGCAAACGCACCAGGGTTCGATAGAATCAGGTTGATGCTGCGTCCCAATTCGCCTACTTATACTACGCCCTAAAAGTATGTACTCTTTTTGTGAAGAAAAAGTACATACTTTTGAGTGTGTAGCAAAAGAGTAGGCAAGCTTTGGGACATACTACTTCGCCATCTTTAACGGACAGATCTGTCGCGTGCATCCTATCACCGTAAACTGCCCTGTCAATCATCTCGTCACAGTTAAAATCCTCCATTCAATCTAATATAACTTCTTACCATTTCGGAGAGAATTGTTGTCGCACGTTCATCTGCCAGTCATGGGTCTTTCATGCGGAGACTCTCCTCATGTGTTTGGAATTTGAATATAATAATGCATTTAAAAGGTAATGGCTAAACGTATATTTGCAAAAGTTCACAATGCTGCTGCAGATGCAATATAATGTGGACAACATTGAATAAATACATTTTCGTCAGGTTAGATACCGATAATTAATCACTCAAACCCCTTTATCTAAACCTCTCTACATAACCGCCGGACTCGCGCGTCCTCCATGTCTGTAGTTTTTGAACACTTTTCATTCGTGTTTGTAGTTCTAACCGAATCCTCGTCCAACGCGCGATGGGTTGTGGGCAATATCAGCCGTTAGAGTGCGCATCGATCTACACTTCGGATTCTGACCGGATATAGTAGACCATCCCGGGTCTCTTTGGGACACTCATTTCAACATACTACGATTTGGGACGTACTAATTCTATTTTCGAATACTATTTAGGACGGATAGTATGCGAATTGGGACGCAGCAATAGGTTAATGAGCTGATGAGTTGAATCAGGTGTGTTTGCTTTGATTAGGCAGAAAAAGAATACGCGCAGTGTTGGTGTGCCGCCAGGAACAGGGTTGGGAAACACTGTCGTATAGGCTATTCAGATTACTTTACTGATGTAACTAGTGAAGTAATGCATTAAGTAACGTAGCCTACATTATATGTAATCACATTACTTTTTTGACATTACTGCAAATTGTATTCTAATAACACAAAACCATTTATTTACAGACAAAAAGTTACTGCAGATGAATTATTAACATTAGTCAGTAATAGTAATTGCAGCTGAAATATATCTAGTGATGCATGATGTTAATTTAGTGAATAGAAGATAATCATAATTTAATCATAATTCCCTCCCAATCTAAAATCGATACATAGAAAACTTACTTAACAATAATAAGCTTTAGATGTTGCTTGATGCTACAATCTTTTTTTTTTCTACAATATTTTTACCTGCAAAAGTCTTCTAGGTTGGATTTGATGTTTCGGAGCAACTTGGCATTTCTGACTGGCCATTTGCTATCTTTGCTTGGAGAAAAAAAATACACATACAACGGTTTGCAACTTGTTGGCAATGTATAGGATGATGCACTAGTGTCCACTGAGGTTGATGTGCAACTATGCCACCAAAACCCATGCATGCACAAGAAAATGCTTTGTGAATAGCTGTCCACTGTAGTGACCTCTATGCGTAAAAGGGTTAAAACTGAATAATTTCCATCTTTGCACCTGACCTATTTGTTTCAGGTTTAAATCAGGTCTCCTCTGTTGGAGTAGAATTGGTGGCGCTGTCAAAAAAAAAATTCTACTAGAGGGAACATCTGTATAGTAAATGCACATGGGTTTCATCCCAGATATTATGTGGATTATTTGGATCTATTTGAAAAACAGAAGCATGTTGTATGAACTCTGGTGTGAATCTCTAGTTTCAACCATAGCTTTCAACAGGTAACTTTATTAAATGACACAGACACACACACAACACTTAAGCCTATTTAACCATGTTTGCATCTGCACACATTTTTCCTGAAATGTAAATTGACAATTCTTATTTTATTGAATATTGGAGTATTTGTTATAAATAATTGAATCTTTAATCAAACTAACATCTCCATTTTTTCGCTGATGAAGTGTTTACTGGCGTGAGGCGGGGCAATCTGTCACTCACATGACGTCACAGCAATATAGGCTTGTTTGAGATGTGCCTTGCCTCGCCTGAAATGTATAGAGTAGGCGGCTGCAGTGAGGGGAGGAGTGAAAAAAGCGCAGGCAAGAATTTAAGTTCTCTTGCTTTTATATGAAAATAAATATAATGAACAAGACACCCAAAGTAGGCTACTTGTTATTTAATTACATTCCAAATACGTCTTTATCAATACTTTTTTCTTTATTACAGACATGTCATTTTTATTAAAACAATATAAAAAAACAGGAAGACGGTCTGATTGTTGTTATGGACAGGTTCGGGGAAATATGCTGCCTATTGTTGTTGTATTTACATATGACTCAGTAAAGCCCTGACATTCTGTTCTATTTATTTAAATCATACTTATCTGACCGTTATCAGTTTGTAGCAGTAAATTAAGAGATGTCTTATCGATCACAAGTTCAGTATGGCGTACCACAAGGCTCAGTACTAGGACCGTTGCTGTTCACTCTGTACATGCTACCATTAGGAGATATCATTATAGGAAACATGGAGTTAGCTTTCACTGTTATGCCGATGATACCCAGCTGTATATTTCTTCAAAACCTAACGAAACTGACCAATTCACAAAATTAACGTAATGCATAGCTGATATAAAAACTGGGAAGACTAGTAATTTCCTACAACTAAATTCTGAAAAAACAGAGATTCTAATTATTGGACAAAAAACTTCCACACGTAATAACCTAGAATACTGTCTAACACTTGATGGCTGCTCTGTCAAGTCTTCGTCGTCGGTTAGGAACCTGGGTGTGCTCTTTGATACCAACCTTTCTTTTGAAAGTCACGTGTCTAGTATCTGTAAAACTGCATTTTTCCATCTTAAACATGTATCTAAAATACGCCATATGCTCTCATTGGGAAATGCGGAACAATTAGTTCATGCGTTCATGACCTCAAGGCTAGATTATTGTAATGCTCTACTGGGTGGTTGCCCTGCATGCTTAATAAATAAACTACAGCTAGTTCAAAATGCCGCAGCTCGAGTTCTTACCAGAACCAGCAGGTATGACCATATTGGCCCGGTTCTGTCAACACTGCATTGGCTGCCTATTAAACATCATATACATTTTAAAATATTGTTGATTACTTACAAAGCACTAAATGGTTTAGCTCCGCAGTACTTGAGCGAGCTCTTAACGCATTATAGTCCTTCACGTCTATTGCGATCTCAAAATTCCGCCCAGTTGATAATACCTAGAATATCTAAATCGACTGCAGGCGGTAGATCCTTTTCCTATTTAGCACCAAAACTTTGGAACAGTGTTCCTACCATTGTCCGGGAAGCAGACACACTCTGTCAGTTCAAAGTTAGACTAAAAACACATCTCTTTGACCTAGCAAACACATTATAAACTTCTATAATTCAATGTTAGGCTGCATAGATTAGGTCAGCCGGAACTGGGAACACTTCCCTTAAATCTTGATGTACTCGCTACATCATAAGAAGAATGGCATCTACGCTAATATTAGTGTCTTTGTTTTTCCCGAGGTTTTCCCGCAGCCTGCCGGATCCAGGCCTTATCCAGATCTGACGAAGGAGCTCCGCCTGGACCCGATGACAATGCAGTGCTAAAGTGTCCACTATCCTCTCCCTATGGAAGATCCCTTTCCCACTCTACAGATAAAGCGTTGTTGAAAATCCGGCTCGCGTACCCCGAAGTGATCAAATAAAACAAAATTCTGTATCTAAATTTATAGGCAAGACAAGTAGTTTGTTTAGGCTTGGGTTGTATGGAATTACAAACCCGCGCACATATTTTCAAAAGTACATAACTATAGAATCAATTCTTAATGCGCATGTGGACGCATGTGAACGCCGTCAGCATCAATCACAGGTTCGCGTTTAAAGTCTGTTTAGAGAGAAGGGTGTCGTCTCAGTGGCCCCTAATTTAATAACAAATGATAATTTCAATGGAGGTGAATCAATCAAAACTAACTTTAGCTGGAAATAACATTATTCAAGAACCGCTATAAAGCCAAAACAATCTGTTCCCTTAAATTATGTTTATCTCTGTAAAGCTGCTTTGGAACAATCCATTGTTAAAAGCGCTATATAAATGAAGATGACTTGACTAATGAATCATAATGCGATCGTATTATTCAGCTCGCTATTATTAGCCTATGTTTGAGACATCAAGCACTGGTCGATGATCGTAATGTTTGTATAAACTTATCATAAAAACCGTAATGATAATTACACTTAAATATTTTCTTCTCAGCCATGTTAACAATTGTCCGTGAGTGAAATCTCCTCCCATCCGTTGTCTGATTGGCCTTTCGCAAGGATTCCTGGGTAGTTAAAGTGCGTGAACCCTGCATCTACCGCTTCAAAGGTACAAAGGGGGCGCTGCTGAGCACACTTCAGAGCGGTAAAATGCTAGATGGGACGGCGTACGGACTCGTACGACTCGGTGAGCACGCGCAATTTAAGTCCACAAGACCGAAAGTCCGCATGAAGTGCGCCATTTGGGACAGGGCCAGAGCAAGACCGCACTCGGACATATTTCTAACCGGCATGCATCTCGCGCTTATCACCGGTGATCGGTTTTGCGCAGATTTTGCTCATCTCAAACAAGCCTAGAAAATCACATAATCCAATCAATTACCCATGGACATCAAATCAAGTCCCGCACATCCCCCTGCTAAATCAGTTCTTTGTGTTTCGACAGCCAAAGAACCGGTTCTCGGCCAGGAAAATTGGTTCCAAAGAAGCACCAACTCTTTGCTGGACTAGAACCGGTCTTTTGTCACGTCATGCTTACGTCGGGGGGCTGGGGGCGGGGTTATTGTGACCAACAACACGACGGAAATGGGAAAGCTCGTATGGCGACGTACACAGTGACGTAACGACGTCGTTCGCTGGGTGTCGGTACACGATCCGTTCCACCTGCACGATCCGTTCTACGCATGCGTAGTAGACGCAGGAGAAAACGCACATGCGCAAATGATAATTCTGTTTTGCGACGCTGATTTTGATTTACGACGCTGCACGATCTGTTCCACGCATGCGCATATTTTGTGTGTGTGTGTGTGTGTGTGTGTGTGTGTGTGAGAGAGAGAGAGAGAGAGTGTGTGTGTGTGTGTGAGTTTTTACTCCTAAATAAAGATACTCAGTGTACTTCACTACTGTCCACCGCTGGTCTCATGTCACTTCTGTGTGCACTTCACATGCTTCTTTCAAGTAATTTCCATTGTCAGTTTGAAATACTCTATAACGTTTCCCCAAACTTGTTTGTAGTTCTTTCTTCGTGTAAGTGCAGATAATCTAGGCAGAAATGCATATCCCTTATTGTCTTCTGTAAACAAAATTGAAGGGATTATTTTCCTCATTTAGATTGTATAGATATATAGCTTATATAGACGACCCATACTAATACAAAATTACTTTAACTTAAAAGTTAACTAATATTAGCAGCTTTTAATTAAAAAAAAACGACACAACCCGTCTTTGACAATCCTACCTCAGACCAAAACACGGCAAGTTAAGTAAATTAAGCCTAATACCATACAGCAAAGGAGAGTATGGAGGAAACAGATCATGTATGTTCATGTAACAACTCACAACTCCTTTATAATTTTGGATTAGCAAACACGTAAACACATCGTAATGCACAGCGTAAGCTACATTTAAAAGCATAAAAACAGACCCGCTGTGAAATGTTAAACACAATACAACTAACGTTACACAAATATGCCGCAAGTTGTGCCGCCTGGCCGTCAAGTGTTTCATCGCATGCGTGGTACCGATAGTGTAGGAATACCGTGACGTTTTCTACTATGTAATTACGCGCATGCGTGAAACGGTTCGTGCAGGTGGAACGGATCGTGTACCGACACTGGGCTCTCTAGTCAGTGGAAAAACAACGTTGAACCAACTTTGAACCAACTTTGAACCAGCACCAATTCCAAACCAGTTCTTTTGGGGTGGAAACGAGGTATGTGTGTAATATAGAATTATATACACAGACAAATGAATATTTACATATTTAATTGCCCATATTTTAATTGAAGATATGTATAGCAACACTATGAATTCAAATTGAATGATTTCACTCAATTAGCCTAGGTTAGGATTTAGAAATTATCTTTTTTTTTAAACAAATCTAAAAACATTGATTTTTCCACAAATCCCTCATTAGCAAACATATGTCATAATCACTATTTTCCAGATGAAATTAGATCAATTAATCTCAAAACTGTTTTGTTTTGCAATTCTGAATTTTTGTTGCATATTTCACACATGAAGCCAAAATAATATATCAACACGTTTTATCATTATGAAATCTCCAATATGTTCTCTTGTAAAATCAGACAGTTTTCATATTGTACTCAAAGGTAAAATGTCATCTATATTTGAATTAAATTCTGGTGTAAAGCAGCTCTAAAAAGAAGTGTCATTGTTCAGCCAAAGTCATTTCAGTGTTCATTCAGTTCAATTCAACTGTCTACAATTAATCAATTATGAAATGAGTTCAGTTCAGCTATAAAGCAGCTCTGTAGAAAACAGTGTTGCCATTATTTAATGGTATGGTAGATTGTAGTATACTGAAAAATCACTAACACTAAAGCATTATATTGCCTACATTTTTCACACCGTAAGCCTCTGCAATACACATTTCAAACTCCACAGTACATGTGCAAACTACAAATGACAAGTTTGCCTTAATTATATAGCCTACTTTTCACTTAGGCTAAATATTTACAAATAATGTAGCTAATTAGTAATTATTGAAGATAATGGGCCCATAGGTCATGCTGCACTGACAAATTATTCAGAAAAGAAACTCACCTTAAATCCACACGGAAAATGATTTCCTTTCGAGTCCGGACTCCGGACTGTAACTGAGGCAATAATGGCTGCTCAACCAGTTTAACACAGGTGTAAATTATAGTGATTCTCTGAACTCACCCAACAAGTATAGCCAGAGAATGCAGTGGGTCATCCAGTTTTCTTTTTTGTTTTAGCTCGGGGTTGGCCAGGCAGGTGCCAGAAAGCAGTCTGGAGTAGCAGAAATGTTTATTGTTTCAGTATAAAAAAAAGAGTTTGGCTATAAAGCACTGGTCTGTTTTAGTGCCTATACAACACAAGCCTATGGGTGAATCTGACCATTTTTGTCTAATTCTTCACCTCCAGGAATATTGATAGAAAAGAAGCTCAGTCAGTTCTTCAACGATTCGCGGGGTCTTTTGGAAACGTGCACTACTTGTCAAAATAAATTAATTGCTACAGTTCTATCATAACGAAACGAACTGAACCAGTACGAAGGGGAAAGAAATGTGTTTTCGTTCATGTGTGTGAGGGCAGCAGTTGGCAGCACATAGCCTACCATAATGTAAAATTAATCATTTCATGCAGATTTAAATGTGATTCATTTCCATACTTTTCCAACTAACTCAAAATGTGCATATGTTTTCGAATAGGCTACAAATAAAATTTACGTAGCGTGTATGCCTACATTAAATAAAAATTACAAAGTAGGCCTACATCAATTTGTACAGACATGCTCTTAAATATGACACATAGCCTATATAACAACATGCATGCAAAGTGTTTAATCATCTTTAATCATGTTGTATTAACCCAACTGTCCCACTGTCTCGTGCCTGGTTCATCTACTGAAGCTCGCGCCAATAAGGCGAATTTGGTGTGCGCGCCTAAAAAATATCCAGTAAGACGGTTCTACGTCTAAATAAACTTAGTTCTGGTCGAGGAAAAAAAAGAGAAAGAAACGGCATTTGTGAATGGGTTGGGCATGTGTGCCTCACACAACAAATATAGCAAAACTGTAATTTTGTAAAATTGTAATTGTAAAAAATTATAATTTCCCAGCACTAAATAATGTACACAACATTAATGCCTATAAACACCAGAATACATTCCTCATCCTAACTTCCTGTCGTCAACCCATTTGCACTTTGTACATGTCTTTTCCATTTTCTCTGGTGAGTCAAACTTCTCCAAAATGTTGTTTGAGATGACTAAAGAACCAGAATCTCTTTTTATTCAAGTGACTGAGAATCCACAGCAGAAATTCAGGTTTGACTGCAAATACCACTGCTTCACCATTTTGTAACTCTGGCATTGCTTTAAACTTGACCGCATTGTTTTAACCTCCATATAATTCAATGCATTTTACCTGTAGGCTACATAGCCTATATGAACCTTTATGTTATGTCATCGCTGTAAATCAAAATATTAAACTGACACGCCCATTATTTGTAAAAGTTTCTCTTAAATCGGCAAGTTAGGAGCTATACTTTTAGCCTTAAGATGTTTTGTGAATACGGCCCCAGGGCCTGTCCAGTATAAAACTTCTAAGAAATGTTCTAGTCTTTAGCTTTGACTTAAGTGGCAAAAAATTCTTAGTAAAAAGTAAGACTTCTCTAAGAGGAGATTTTTATAAAGAAGCTAAAAGCAACTTTCAGTAAAGTCAAAGACTGATTCTTAAGTGCTGACTGAAGTGGCAATTAAATGTTGCAAACTATAAGGCCCTGTGTCCACCAAAGCGTTTTTTTCACGTGGCTGGTGTAGGCTATTTTTCCCATTGTTTTCAATGGGAGCGCAACCGTTCTGACCTTCTAGTAGCTGTGCCGAGACAAATCTGAATTGAAATCTGAAACAAATCTGTTGTTGAAATATTTTGTCCGTTGCTCTTATCAACTCTCTATCTATGGGCTTCTCCCTTGACTTTATGCCTCCATGTCCACCTGATTGCCTCATAGACAGTAAACGATTGCCTACGAGCTTCTACTTCTGTCTATACGGTAATTTCTCTACTATGCGACAGAGTCGCGTGTTATGACGCAACCGTTAGCTTATTTTTATAAAAACGGCTTCTACGGGGCCGTAACGTAAGATACAAAGTAATGGAGCCTTTTATCCATTGTCCCGTTTCTTAAGAAATAAATAATGGACAAATTGAGTCTTTGGACGCCTCAAATGTAAAGTTATTCGCTGTCAAAGTGACGCCAAAATGAATGGGAGTCAATGGAATGCCAACAGCAGGTGAAGGCTTGCTAGCCAATGGCGGCCCCCAGGGAAACATCAAAAATGAAATTATTACAGTTAGAGCATTTATTTGTAGAGTGGGAGGGGCTATTCAATTTCTTAAAGATAAGTTACAAAAACAATACCTTGAAGGATCAAACTTTTATCGTTTGATCAACTAAAGTAAAATTATGTCATTCTTTGAATTTTGACACACTTAAGACAAACTGGCTTTATACATATGGTCCCAGATTTTTATACTTTTCTTCACAGTAAGTTTTTCTTTTATTAAGAACTATTCACAGGAAGATTCTTCAATGGCAGTGGTTCTTAACCTGGAGGACATAGTTATCAAGATTGAGATCCACTGTTATATCTGGTATTGCAACAAAAACCTTTTTTTTTTTAAGAAAGTGATGGAGATGGGATGACATTCGATTTGTTCCTTTAAGCTACTCAACCAATACTCCAAGAAAATGTGAAGATATGTCATATGTGAAGATGCAGTGACCTCGCAGGGCATAGGATGAGTATGGTTTTATGACCCTTGGGGTTGCTGAAGGGGTTTCACTTCTGTTGCGGTGTGAGAGCAGAAAGAGTCAGGAAGGCACTTGGCGTACCCCACCAGCTCGTAAGACTCACGGATGTCTGTAAGGCCAAGCCAGAATACAATCCAGTGACCATTTACAAAACTGCCATCACAGTGCTTGAAATACCTGAGGATTTGAAAGCAGAATGAGAGATGAATGATGGATGGCCAAAAAATGGGAATCACAACAATGCAATGCTGAGGACGGGACACACCAGGGATTGATGCGGTTAGTGGCGCGGGATCTCCAGAAGAGCTTGCCCAAGTCCTGACGAATACACTCCCACAAGATCTGGCCAGTTCCTTGACCTTGTTTACTGCTGCTGACCACAAATTTGTCCAGGTACAGAGTGCCGCTGTTCACAGGCTCTGTGGTGATTATAGCAGCCGCACTGTACCTGCAATAAAATGCATACAGGCACAGATTCAGTAAGCTTATATTCTAATCTAGAAGCATAAAACTATGAGCATGATTTAGCACAAGGGTGAAACGTCATTTAAAAATGTCATGTAAAGAAGTGAGAGGGGTAAGGTGTGTCAGTGAGCAAGCTGTGTTAAACCCTTAACTCTTTCCCTGCCATTGATGGAATTTTCAGGCAATCTGTGTTTTTACTGTTATACGGTAGGGGGCGCTGTTAGACATCTTCTGAAAGAGTACAGAATCTCCCGATCAAAACACAGCCGAAGAAGCAGCAGAAACAAGCAATATAAGCATTGCTTATGCACATATAAAATAATGCGATCATCAAATTACACAGCATATAAATCAAAACTGCCAAATGTATGTTACCGAATGAAATGTCGACCCATGAAGAGGTACAGGACTACGCATGTTTTGGGGGTGTTGATGGACGCGTTCTACTCCATCTATGTTTTGATCATCTTCCTGAATCCGATCTGGGGTGCGTTTCCCGAAAGCATCGTTATCCAACTATGATCGCAATTCCCATTGAACTCTATAGGTAACGACGGAACTTGCGACCATAGTTCGCTAACGATGCTTTCGGGAAACGCACCCCTGGTGTTGCGCCGAATTCTGACCCCCATCAAATTATTACCTCCCTAAATCCCCAGTATGGGTAGGTTTAGGATTAGGCGGCCTCAACAAAGTGGGTAATAATTTGGCAGGGAGTCAAAATTCACACAACACCGGACGTAGTCTTTGACAAAAATACTATTACTAATGCTATTAGCCTACTACTACGAATACTACCACATGTTAAAAAAATATGTATTAAATAATAAACCTGGTCCTGGCTTAATTATGAAAATATGAAGTTTTCTATTGACTTTTTCTCATTTCCCAATGATTCAACTTTCCCTTTACATGGAGCAGATTGTGACACTGGATCGTTTTCTTTCATATTTCTTTTGCCATACAGCATGTTGTAAAACATTTTCATTGAGGCTTGATGTGTAATAACTTGTTCATACCCTTCAGACAGGTAAATAGAATGCAGTCTGCCCTTGATGGATGCTATGTAATCCTCTCTCAGGTTCCTCTCGAAAGACTTGTTTATCAGTGCCAAGAGACGGCCAATGTCAATGTCATCTAGGCTGTTGAATCTGTGAAGAGTGAAGATAATCACATGACATATACTGGTAAATGAACGATTAAGTTATAGGAGCTATAGGAGAAATATTATATTAATGCACAAAGATCTTAATTGGTTGTTGGTCGAAGATAGACTGTTGTATTCACTGTTAATTTTCATAAGAAATATTTCTATCTCAAAATTTCCTTCTGTTTTGTTCAAGCATCTTTCTTTTAGTGTAGACAATCATCAGTACAGTACCAGACATGCAACTAAAGGTCACTTCACCTTACCCATAGTAAGAACAAATGGCATAAAAAACACTGTTGTGTTCAGAGGTATGAGGGAATGTAATAAACTGCCAAAACATATTATGCTTACTAATAATGTCATTAAATTTAAATTATATGTAAAACAGCATCTATCAAAATAATATATCTGACTGTTTATATTTATTTATATATGTGTGTGAATATGTATGTACATGGACATGTGTAGCTATGTTTATAGGCGTATGTGTAGAATGTGTTTTTATATATGTGTATATTTCATGCCCGTATGAGGGTATATATGTATGCTGATATGTGTATATACATGTGTATATGTATGTGTATATGTGTATGTGTTTGTGTATTTACTTTTTCCATTTGTTTGTTGTATTATTAAATGTACATATTTTTCAGGACCCCAGGAAGAATAGCTGCAGCACGGCTGTAGCTAATTGGGATCCTTTCAATAAAACTAAAAACAAAAACTAAGTTCAATCCTGTATGCTGATATTTGTTCCGTTGAACACCAAAAGAGACATTTAAAAGAATATTTTACTCAGATCTTTCCCATACAACTATAGTTTATTTTGAGCCTAATGAAGTCTTCTGGATTATTACAAAAGCTTTTCTGTGAGGAACAGACCAGAAAAACCTGTCATTCACTGCTAATCTTTGTCAGGTTTGACGTCATTCATTTCAGATGACACACAGTGAACACTATATCTAAAATATTTGTCTCTAATAACCGCCTATGGTCTAATTAATTATACAGTACTTCCGACAGATATCCAGCCTGACACCTGTGGTAAAAACTGCTTGTTTATTCTTGATTATTTAATGACAGCCTAAAACTCTGACCGCTGATTGTGAAATATGGAAACCGTGATTGTACACAGACATAGCAGCAAACAGCACTGTAAAATGTTCCATATGGTGGATAGATAGAAAACTTGGACTTAAAACATCTTAAAAGGGAAAGACTAAAAGAAATAAACTGCAAAAATCACATACCTGTGGATGGGATCTCCATTTTTAAACAGGGTGCCTGAGCCTGAAAGAAGGATACAACAATACAGACATGTTTCCTTACATGGGTTTAAGAAATACAAACAGTCTTTTTTTACTGGTGCAAGAAAATCTGTTATCATTAATCAAACTCTTAGTCTTATTCTAGTCTTAACCAATAATTAGTAAACCTTGTAAAATCCACCGCATTCAGCAGCTGCAAGGAGCCGTACTACTGAGCAAAGTTTGTGACTTTGTCATAGCATTGAATGGAATACTACAGCATTTCAGATCGGTTCCCAGGTTTAGTTCAGATCGGTTCTCTGGTTAGTCCAGTTATGCCGTCCCACCGCGCAAAGTCACATTATTTTTTGATGCACATCGAGTAATTTATTCGGTAGCCTAAATGTGTGTCCATCGTAGTTTATGCGGATGCTTATCGGATAAAAAATTTATCCGACTCAAAAGAGCGCATTTTCAGAAATGTTGGCGCATCTAGGCGTTTCCATCCAGCAGTTTTTTTATGCGATATCCCAAAATGCGCATAAAAATAGGTGGATGGAAAATGTTAACAAAACAAACCCTCGTCGCCAGTTTCTGCTAGTTAGCTGTCTCGGAGTCATATGTCCTTTGACTTTAATGAGAGAAAAAGAGTAGGTCTACATATACGTGTCATTTGTCTCGGTAAGTGTGTGTGTTTTCTCTCTTATCTCACCTTTATGGCTGAAGAGCTCAGTGAGAAGCGTGGCAGCTGAGGTGAGTACGGCCGAGCTGTCAGCTGGCAGCAGGTTGAGCAGCTGTGCAATGGTACTGATGCGTCTTTTCTCCACTTCACTCAGCCATTTCGCACAACTCAGGCCTGGCAAATCTCCCGGCAGTGACACTAAACCCAACACCTGAAAAATAAAAACAGACCATGATTTTTATTAGAAACACTTTAGACCATGATTTCAAATGTGTAGGCCTATTCATTATGTGCGCATTTATATTTGAGAAAAAGAATAATTAAATAGAATAAAAAAAAATAGAGAAGGCATTAACTGCTCCATACCACCCAGAAATGTAGAAATTGTAACACTGCCACCTTGTGTTCACTTTACGCTAATGAGGCAACAATCATTTCTTGAACACATTTCTGCCGTTTAACCACTCTATAGAGCAGGGATGGGCAACTTCGGTCCTGGAAGGCCACTATCCTACGGAGTTTCGTTTTAACCCTAATCAAATACACCTGAACAAGCTAATTGAGTTCTTCAGGATTAATAGAAAGTTACAGGCAGGTGATTTTTTCAGGGTTGGAGATCAACTCTGTAGGACAGTGGAACTCCAGGACCGAAGTTGCCCATCCCTGCTATAAAGCATCACGCCCACAGCCGGTGCCGGAAGTAAAAATTCAATACAATTTCTCCATTGACAATTGGGGTATAAGCCATAAAAACGTAACCATACATGGTAGACTTAAAACCAGCTACGGCTGTACTAAGCGATTGTATATGCTCATATAAAGGCCAAAAGTTCATGGGGCACTAACCTTGTTTTGAGAGAAATCCCTTTTATTTGCAATGTCTTGGATAAGTACTTCATTACCCACAATCCTGAACAATCCCACAATCCCACAGTGATGCATCTGATTGGTGGAAGTCGTGTAAGTGTCTGGTTACCCCGCGAGCGATATTTTATTTCACAGGATGGTAGGGGAAGACTCATGAATATTCATTAGGGAACTCATCCCTGATTAGTCTGATGACCTACCCCCTAACCCCGCCCCTAAACCTACCCGTCACTGGGGGTCTGATGACCTACCTCTAACCCCGCCCCTAAACCTACCAGTCACTGGGGTTAAGACCAATCAGGGATGAGTTCCCCTAATGAATATTCATGAGTCTTCCCCTACCATCCTGTGAAAAAAAAATATCGCACCCCGCGAAGGTCCGTGAAGACTGAAGATCGTGTAATGACGTAGGGCTAGCTCATTGGTCGCATGTCAGAGGCGCCCGCGCCGCGCCATTGGATGTGCGCAGGCATGAGCGAGCCACATGCTGAATGTGTTAGCTGTGCAGATGCAGATGCGTTTTACACATAAGCTTCAGTAAATCGAGGGAAAGGAGTTTCCCTGTTCATGCACAATATAAAATTCAGTGGAGGAAAAAGTTCACGTGGCCGTCGTCAGATTTGGAAGTCGCTCAAAAGGCTCTTTCGCGGTTGTGGCTTCAGTCGACTTCAGTGAGGTGCGGTGGTTTATGGGATGAGTAGTTCCTTCGCTCGCTCGGAAATGAAAATATGTACACAGTCTTGTAAGTTACCTTTGACTTTTTTTGGATTTTCTCTTCGTTTTTTCACTCGAAATGATATGTTGTATGCTTATGAGTTCAGCCGTTGCTGGTTATCCGAGATGGTTCTCAATGCAGTAGGCTACATGAAATCCACGGGGAGGAGTCGGATCCAGATCCAACTCCTCCCACCTAACATTTACTTAAACCTACCCATCTCCGCCCCCTGATCCCTAAACCCACCCCTAATCCCTAAACCCACCCCTAATCCTACCCATCTCCACCCCTTGGATCTTGATTCGACTCCTCCCCGTGGATCTCATGTACTGCATTGAGGTGCTACTGGGTTATCCTCAGACATGCTGTAAAACTCTTAAGATACGGATTTTTCCAAACGTCAATGGGAGAAATGAATGGGAAATTTACTTCTGGCACCAAACTCTCTCTGGCTGTGGGCGGGACTGTGATGCTCTATTGAAATTTATAGCTAGACATTTAGTTTATGACAGTTTTATAAACTATATATTGTGAGTTAGCTGCAAAGCAAACCTGTTTACAATTATATGACAATTTTAAAATATAGGATCTAGAGAGATTCTGTATGGAGTAATGGTCTCTGATCTCTTGTCAGGTGTTCTCCAAACTCATCAGGGCTGCGTTCAGCGCCGACAAAACGTTGCAGACGAGGCTGACTCCAGCTACTTATTCGCAGCTACTTATTGACGCGATCCGTTCCACCTTAAATGACGCGAACTTCCGCGTTTGACGCTCTACTTATTGACGCTCGAGTTTAGGGACCGTGTGCTTTTCTTTCTTTTTTGCGTTTTTGAAAGGTTGTGTTAGGCCTACTTTTTTGTCTATTTTCAGAATAAACTAATAATAAAAATGTTTAAATGCAAATAAAACTGATATATCAGCGAAAATGGACTGTAAAAATATAAAGGCACATATGGCTACAGTATTTTTTAATTATTGTGCATGTCATTAGCTCAATTTAAGGATCATGTGGGTTTTCACTTATTCACACTTTTTAGGCCCTTTTTGTATTGTTTATATTTTCAGAAAAGAATAGCCTAATTAACATAATTGTAAGGTATTTAAATACATTCAATACATGTATTGTTTTGTATTATTATTACAAAACATAATTTGTAATAATAATATTACAGCCTCTTAAGAAGATTTCAGATGACCCAGCACCTTTGATGATGAAACCTTCCCCTGCAAGGACTCCAGAATCAAACATGGAAGATTGTACAAACATTATCATTACGTTAAACTGCACACTAATCTTGGTAAAATGCATGTTTGATATTTGTAAATATTTTTTTTTACTAACTTATATAAATGTACTTTCTGATATCTTATAAAATCCTAATGTGATTTTGTAACACAGAAACCTGCGTTTTCTGTAAAGCTCCTTTTAAATGATGTATTGTGAAAAGCATTATACATATGAATGTATGAATTAAATTAATTGACTTGTAAGCATGCAGTTTTTACTGTAGAATTATTTTTATAATTCTGAATTTTGCATTTTACACAGTGCACAATGAGCTACCTAATGCATTTTCTGGCCATGTCGCGGCGCAGTTTCTCGGCCGCCTCAGAGGGTGCGTTAAATTGGACATTGTGCCATTATACTAGTGCTACTCCTCTAACGAAATTCAAATTTCTAGCATTTTTTACTGTAGAATGTTTTTTTAATGAATTTTTGAATTCGCATTTTACACAGTGCACAATGAGCCACCTAATGCATTTTATGGCCATTTCGCTGCGCTGTTTCTCAGCCGCCTCAGAGGGTGCGTTAAATTGGACATTGTCCCTTTATAGTAGAGCTACTCTTCTAACGAAATCCAAATTTTGAGGAGTTTTTACTGTAGATTTTTTTTTTTATGAATTTTTGAATTTCGCATTTTACACAGTGCTCAGTGAGCCGCCTAATGCATTTTCTGGCCATTTCGTGGCGCTGTTTTTCGGCAGCCACAGAGGGCGCGTTAAATTGGTCATAATCCTATTATAGGACAGCTGTTCCTCTAAAGAAATTCAAATTTTTAGCATTTTTTACTGTAGAATTTTTTTTAATGAATTTTTTAATTTTGCATTTTACGGTGCTCAATGAACCGCCTAATGCATTTTCTGGCCATTTCGCGGCGCTGTTTCTCGGCCAACTCAGAGGGTGCGTTAAATTGGACATTGTCCCTTTATAGTAGAGCTACTCCTCTAACGAAATCCAAATTTTGAGCAGTTTTTACTGTAGAATTATTTTTTAATTAATTTTTTAATTTCGCATTTTACACAGTGCTCAATGAGCCGCCTAATGCATTTTCTGGCCATTTCGCGGCGATGTTTCTTGGCCACCTCGGGTGCGTTAAATTGGACATTGTCCCTTTATAGTAGAGCTACTCCTCTAACGAAATCCAAATTTTGAGCAGTTTTTACTGTAGAATAATTTTTTAATGAATTTTTTAATTTCGCATTTTACAGTGCTCAATGAGCCGCCTAATGCATTTTCTGGCCATTTCGTGGCGCTGTTTTTCGGCAGCCACAGAGGGTACGTTAAATTGGACATCATCCTATTATAGGACAGCTGTTCCTCTAAATAATTTAAAATTTCTAGCAGTTTTTACTGTAGAATTATTTTTTAATGAATTGTTTAATTTTGCCTTTTACAGTGCTCAATGAGCCGCCTAATGCATTTTCTGGCCATTTCGCGGCGCTGTTTCTTGGCCAACTCAGAGGGTGCGTTAAATTGGACATTGTCCCTTTATAGTAGAGCTACTCTTCTAACGAAATCCAAATTTTGAGGAGTTTTTACTGTAGAATTTTTTTTTAATGATTTTTTGAATTCGCATTTTACACAGTGCACAATGAGCCACTGTATGCATTTTCTGGCCATTTCGCTGCGCTGTTTCTCAGCCGCCTCAGAGGGTGCGTTAAATTGGACATTGTGCCATTATACTAGTGCTACTACTCTAACGAAATCCACAATTTGAGCAGTTTTTACTGTAGAATTATTTTTTAATGAATTTTTTAATTTTGCATTTTACAGTGCTCAATGAACCGCCTAATGTATTTTCTGGCCATTTCGCGGCGCTGTTTCTCGGCCAACTCAGTGGGTGCGTTAAATTGGACATTGTCCCTTTATAGTAGAGCTACTCCTCTAACGAAATCCAAATTTTGAGCAGTTTTTACTGTAGAATTATTTTTTAATGAATTTTTGAATTTCGCATTTTATAGTGCTCAATTAGCCGCCTAATGCATTTTCTGGCCATTTCGCGGCGCTGTTTCTTGGCCAACTCAGAGGGTGCGTTAAATTGGACATTGTGCCATTATACTACTGCTACTACTCTAACGAAATCCACAATTTGAGCAGTTTTTTACAGTAGAATTATTTTTTAATGAATTTTTGAATTTCGCATTTTACACAGTGCTCAATATTCCGCCTATTGCATTTTCTGGCCATTTCGCGGCGCTGTTTTTCGGCAGCCACAGAGGGTGCGTTAAATTGGACATCATCCTATTATAGGACAGCTGTTCCTCTAAAGAAATTCTCATTTTTAGCATTTTTTGAAACACAAGGTCTCAAGACGTGTTTTTTAAAAGTTAAACAGTGCTACAGGGAGACTTAGTGGAAGAATGAAGTAACATCTCACAGCATTAATCTGCTGCCGTCCATGAAGATGAGATGCACTATAGGACTTAAAGCAGCTTTTGGACACCAGATTCTGACTGCTACTTTAGATATTGACCCTCCCTTTGTTCACGGTCTGATTATTGCATTTCTGTTCATTAAGTGTCAGTAAAATTTGTTCAGTTGTTCTGTGTGAACAAACCCCAAAGCATGTTCATGTAGGTAATCAGGGACCCTGAGCCTCTTTCTCCTGGTGTTTTTCAGAGTCAGTAGAGAGGTATCTTTACTGTCCTGAGTTAATGGAACTGTGATACCTCCTGTAAACTGTTATTAGGACTGTACCATAGGTGCATGTGCAAAAATGTTTATGGTTCATTGAATAAGCATGACAAACATTGCTTAAAAACTTTAAAATAAAAATCTGTAAAGCTTATTCGGAGTGTACAAAGTTATCTTTAAAATACGGTATCCTGAAAAAGGGACATTTAAGGTTTAGCTGTGGAGGTTTCCCCTGGCCTCAATACACAAACACACATACACAAATGCCTCCATTAATAAAAATAAGTAATACAACGATTTCTTGTTAGTCAGATTCACATATTACTATACTGTACCTTGTGGTTTTGGTTACGGAGCCCCCCTGTGCTGTTCAGGAATATGACTTTCTGAGGCTGCAGTGACAGCGAGACGGCTGCCGTCACCTGGATCGAGCTGAGAACAGAAGAACGACCACCTGCATCGCGGCCCACTGGACAGACCAGCGGAATGACTCTACAGTCCAGAGTCCACTGCAGAAGAGCTGAGTCCACAACAACTGAGGGACCACTGCTGATAGAGGACACAGAGACAAAGTGTTTGTGTGTGTGAGAGAGAGGAGACTCTGATGTGTACTAGAAGGAGTCCATTATGTCACCACGGCCCATTTACACAAAGGACGATAACAATATAGGCCTATAGTTTAAAAATCATTTAAAAACTCTTTTAAAAATCATTCTAAACGTGAAAGAATAGCACGAATAGAGTCCCCACCACAACTATAACAACGGCAATGTTGTTGGAATCACTTTTAGAAATGTTTTTTTTTTTCTCCAGCTGATGAACAATAAAAACATTGACATCCATTCAGAATCCACCGACTATAAAGCAACCAGCGCAAGCATTTAAAGAGGCAGTGACAAAACTGCAGTGCGCGTTTATAATAAACAATGTTATTGTGCGTTGGTGTGGGTGTTATTAAGTTATCATTTATAGTTATCGCTCTTGGTGTTGAACGGGCCTTAAAGTGGTTTCTAAACCTGCTCTCATCCTGTGGATCCCGCAGTTGTAAGAGGGCCTCTGAACTAAAGAAGGGTATCACATTGGCTGAGTTGTGCTGAAGTGCTACTGTTAAAGCCTGGCAATGTTTCACCATCACAGTCCTGGCGAGGGAGGAATTAGTCCCAGTTTTGTCACTGTCCTCTCCTTCCATCTCGGGAGGCAATCCCATCACCACCACGAGCTTCATATCCATTCGCTGCAGGAAGGAGAGTCCAAAGGCCAGGCTCTGAACCATCTCACGACTATCAAACACTGACGTGTCAACCTGAGGAGCACAACACAGAAATCAGCTTCAGATGTCTATTTGAAATGTCATGACCCCAAGGAACAACTGCGTGTTTCAGCTGCCATTATGGTTTTTACAAAATAACTACAAACATAACTGTTATTTATCATTTAATTTAGACTACTAAGTCGGAAAGAGTCTGCTTCTATGAAGAGCTCAGATATCTGCAGCGTATTGCATCCTACCTAAGGTTAATTTAGTTTGACCAGTGATCCTGAAACAGAAAAAGGCTTCAATTGTCTGCAGAGTCAACAAACCAGCAGAAAGGATATGTACACTCGTGCACAATTTGAGCAGCAGCATAGATGACAAGTCGGTAGAGGCTTCACATAAAATGTTCAAGTTTGGCTTCTGATTAAACCCGGTTAAATATGCCACTTGAGACTATTTAACAATATATTTATATGATTTTTTTTTAAATAATTGATTAATAATAATACAGGCCTATGTAGCTATAAATATCTTATAATATACTTAAAGTTTATACAATTATAATAAAAATGACCTGCATTGAGATTTTAGTATTTGGCTATATGCATATGAGTTATGGTCTTCTCATTGAATTAACTGAAATATTTAAGCACAGATAACTTAATAATATGCAATTATAGTAGACTCAAATTTTCCAATTTATATTTTGTTGCATTTACTTATGAACAAGAAATAAAATATTAAAACAAGTTATTGCTTCACATAAACAGCTTTATTAAGGTTTGATCCCTTACATTTCATAGCTTAACTTTATAGGCTAACCACATTTCATCAATGAACAAAATTATAGCTGTTTGAAGAGTTAAAGTATTAACTAGCAGTATAAAAGTATAGCCTATAGTCTTAAATTGTTATTTTATAAGCTATTAAGAGTATTAGGTTGGATAGGATTCATTTGAAATGAATTGATACATTTAAATATATAAAATCCTAAATATATAGGCTAAGCTAATACATTTTCAATATTAAACAAACATTATTATAATATAATATGAATTGTATTAAAAAGAGCATTAAAAAACATATAATATAGTAGGCTAATTCATCAAAAATTGCCTTCATGTATAGTATTCTCACTCTGGTCGCAAGACACGCACCTGCAATACCGCAAACACTGGAGATAAACCGGCCCGCTGAAAGTGTGTCAACCAGTACCGAGCCTCACGTGGATCACCTCCAATTTGATTGAGAAAAGCCTTGACATCTCTGTAGATCAGCGTGCGGTTGGACCAGAGGTTGAGCTCGCTCGGGGAGGTGTAGTTGGGGAGCTCCTGTAGGGTGCACGCCGGGGTTTTGCTGCCGTGTCCCGCAGCACTGGCTGACCTCAGGCGCAGGTTCACTGGGACTAGTCTCCGCTGATAATGACCGCTCCTCAGCTGACCCAGGGCTGACGGTTTCGTGCAAAACTGGTCAGCCATGATGGACATGGCCCTGCAACCGGACGAACCGCTGTTGACTTTGGCCATGAGTTGTGCAGAGGAATCTAATGGCCCCTGAAAGCCTTACCTTCAGCTGACCACATCAGGATTTGGACGGGTGAATATGGTCCAGGCGAGGACACGTGGCTGAATCAGCTGTCAGGAGCTCCCGTTGTGTGCAATAGAAAATAAATTATAACGAATTTAATTAAAAACAATGCAACACATGCTACGATGCTGAAGTATAAATATAGGCTACACAAATTTTTTTTGGAGAATGATACTTTAAATCTGTGTTCGTCCAGGCCCTGGTAATTTCTAGGCTTGATTACTGCAATGCTCTTCTGGCTGGACTTCCATCATGTGCAACTAAACCTCTACAAATGATCCAGAATGCTGCAGCTCGTCTGGTCTTCAACGAGCCCAAAAGGGCCCACGTCTCTGTTCATCTCTCTGCACTGGCTACCACTCGCTGCTCGCATCAAGTTCAAGGTGTTGACACTTGCTTACAGATTGACCACAGGATCAGCTCCCTCCTACTTCCACTCACTACTACAAGTCTACATCCCTACCAGAAGCCTACGATCAGTCAATGAGCGACGGCTCGTGGTACCATCACAGAGAGCCTCAAAATTACTCTCCAGAACATTCCCAGACAGCAAGCCAACATTGAATAAACATTGTTTTTCCATCTGAATCATCATCATGGTTGATATCGAAATTTCAATGCAAAATTAATGTTGAATCACCATTACCCTGTCGATGAAAACCTGATGTTATCAATGTTGATGGCAACGATATTGGAACCCCCCCCCCCATATTTGATCATATTTGGGGCGCGTTTCAATTACAGATTTGCGCAAAACTTTTGCGATATTTTCTAAATGTCGATAAAAAACTATTACGAAATGACGGCGTTCCATTAACCGATGTTATGCGACTAAAACGTCTTTTTTTCCTCTCGCGATAAGTCATTCCAAAAATCATGGCAACGGACGTTGGAAGGTTTATAGCCTATATCACAGCCACCGCATAGACATTATTATTATTAATGGAAGGAGACGTGGCGTGTTATCCAAGCGTTAATGGCAGGGAAAGACACGGAGTTCCTGGGTGTTTCTCCCTCATTTCTGCTGCTCCGATGTCTTGATTGTGGCATTTCTTTGAATGACTAGAATGGAATGACTTTATTAATGTTATTAGTATAGATCAGTGGGTTTAGAGTCCAGTAGACTATTCCTGTAATTATTGTTTCTTTTATGAATTCAATAAAGAACTCTGTCTCGTATTATGTCCAAACGGTCAGTGTACTTGCATTCATTTTTCCTTAGGCCTATTTAACCCGTAATTGCAAAACGAAAAATGAACGGTTGTTGTACAACATTTTAGTTTGACCTGTAGGCCTACACCAAATGCTGCACAAAAAAAAAAAAAAAAAAAAAAAAAATTATATATATATAGAGAGAGAGAGAGAGAGAGAGAGAGAGAAAGAGAGAGAGAGAGATAGACGAATTTTCAGATATTTGTTTATGACTTTTTGCCCCTTTATTAAACATTTAAAATATTCACAAATTAATATGGAGAATTTTTTTTAGATTTTACTGGTTTTCTAAGGCCAAATTAGAACCTGGAAATTATATTTTTCCCGCAGTGCTGAATGAGAAGAGCCATAACCACAGCCTACAGAAAGGGGATGTAGGCTATAGGTGAGTTAGGCTATAATAAATGTGTCTGAAAAAATAACGAGGCATTTTAATTGTTTATTAATAAACTATTGTTTTCCTAAATCAGTGTCGGCTAAAAACATAGGCTATCTCCATCTCCGGATGCACCTTTAGAGAGAAATGCACCTTTCATACGGATTACATAATCAGAAGGTATTAGCTTTCGATTCGAATTTGTTCGTTTTAAAGTGGACATTTAAAGCTTCAGTCTACAAAGGCTATACCGTATCAGTTCTCGCGCTTCAGTTCGCGGAGATCATGAAAGCGCGCCTGATTGTTTTATTTTATTTTACAAAAGCACATCGTTTTCTTGTTATTGTGAGATTACGCAAATAAAAGTAGTTGCGAATAATGTATTATTATATTCTGTATGACCAGAAATGATAGAGTATTTTAAGTTGTTTCGACTGTTGATAGGAAAATGCAAGTGTTCGCGCCCGCGCCTCATGCCATCCAGTGCGCGCTCCACACCCAGTCCGCACACACACTTGGATATGCGTCAAAATCTTGTGTTTATTTGTGATAATCTTAGCCCTATTATTATTGTCCAACCTGTATTATGAATGAAATGTGACGAATTGCTTTGTTCCTTTTTTGGATAAAAGCGTCTTCTACATATAATAAATGTTATAATGATGATAATTATTATTATTATTTGCGGACACGGACCCAAAACACACCGCGTATTCTAAGTCAGGTGACTGTAAATGCGCAAAACCCCGTTTCCATTGCAGTTTTGCGAAATATTCCTTTTTCAAATTGCCTGAAAAACCTCCTCATACGAGCGTAAAAACCATTGTGCGCATTTTCATTACGCAATTTCAATTTGCGCAATTTGAAGGGTAATGGAAACGCGGCTTGTATGATTATGCGGGCAGGGCCATATCGACGTGATTGCAAATAGCCTACGTCTTTCTTTCCAGCTCCGAAAATATAAAATCCCGGGCGGTCCATTGCCTTACACTATACATTTAGCAAAACCTATTTCTCCTGAAATCCATGTCATGTTTTCCTATCCCTTTAGTAGCTCGTGCATCGTCAGTGAGTTAGGAAAAACCAAACAGAAGAAGAGTTAGGAGGAGCGCGGAAATTGACAGACATTTGGCACATATGAATGGTAAATATCCTGTTATCCTGTAACAGTAATTTAATCAAAATGTTTATAGCCACTATATCACTGACCGCTTTGTTGTAAATTCAGGCCTGTAATTGATGCCGATGCTGTAATCATTGTGAGTAGGCTATACGTTGGTTTGACGATCAGATGTAATAAAATTCCTTGTTGTGTTATACTACAATTACAAACATTCGGACTCTGACTTTTATTTTATTTTGATTAAAAAAAATGTGTGCATGCGCCAACACAAAAAGTTCCACAGCTGTCCCCCCCAATGTGTGATTGACAATTTCGCCCTTGGATATTTGGTTTACCGGGCGATCGCTGAATGTGTTGAAAAGTCATTGATTTATAGTTGACCGGGAAACGACGCTGTTGTTAAAATGTCATCGACAAATAGTTGAGGGGGACATATGATTGAAAATGCATCGATATGTAGTTGACCGGGAAATATGATCGAAAATCAATAGATTTTTGGTTGACTGGGAGATCAACGGGTGTTATACCAACGTTACTGCACCGGACACAGCTCATTTCTGGACCTGGCACAAGCGTAAAGGTAAGCTTGCTTAATTATTGATATGAATGAATTGTACTAAATACTGTTAGGCTAATCGTTAACATGATGGTTATAGTGTAACGTTAGTAACCGACGCAGTGCTGCAGTCACTGAAATTGATTTTTGTTTTACCACTGTGTAAAAATCTGCCAAAAGTAGGCTAGGCCTACTTTGTAGTTCTCTTCTAGGTTATAAAATTAGCAAAACCTCCGAGTCCAGTCTATTTTTGTGATATTTAGCTCAAAATACATGTCTGTAGCCTACCCATTGCTTGTGTCGTGAAATCTATTAACACAGCACTATTTCTTCTGGCCTTCTGTTCTCCGGCGGAACCAACGCTAGCAGTGCTCCACCTAGCGCTACCCACAGAAGTGACCGCGGCGGGCCAGAATTACACAGAAGACATGACTTACCGGTACTTTACTTTATCCAATGCAGAACTGTCTCGAGTTGTAACTGAGAATGCCGATTAGACCACCTCGTCATAATACAAATCCAAAATATGAATGTAGCTACTTGTGCTTATGCAATATCACGATTTTTGCCCGCACTGTTATAGCACCTGACAATCAGGCCTAGCGTCAAGGGGGGAGGGCTTAGCCCCACGTTACATACTCCATCTCGCGGCACGAATGTACCAAATACAAATAAATATAATCTCCTGTTTAACTTAGGCCTAAATGCTAATTTTTTGTATTGTGATTTTATTTTCTGTTTTAGGTGCTCTTACTCAGCAGATAGGGACCGCCACCGTCACCCAATTCACATGTGCCAGACCGGGCAGGAGGGGACGACACAATATTCAGGCGTCAGAGGACATTGAAGTGTAAATAAAGAGTACAATTAAATAAAAAGGCTAATAAAAATGAATTTGTTTGTGTGGTGTGTTCAGTGTTAATACAAATTTGAAATGTTCCATTACTTTTTAACAACCTGGCTGTAGATAAAGCAGGCTATTTAATTTATGGCATTTAAAATTAACATTTACAAACGATTGAAATTCCATTGAAATAACGTTGATCCTTAGTTCAGTTGAAATTTCAACATTGTTTCAATATTCCTGATAATTGAAATTCTGTTGATCTATGGACAGGATTTCAATGTTGTTTCAATATTAAAACAGGGTGCAAAATGATGTAGAATCAACATCAGAGTTCGATGTTGATTCAATGACTTAATGTTGACAACGGAATGTTGATTTAAAGCTGCTGTCCGTAACTTTTTTGGGTTAAAAATTATCCAAAATAATAATAATTAAAAAAACATTACCAGCCAGTGTTCAAAAATATCTGCTTACCTTTGCTCGATTCAAAACGGTAAGCTTGTAATAATTATTTTAATTCCAGTGGTACTGGTGGATTTCCGCGGGAAATTCGAGCATGTCTTTGCGTCATAACGTCACATCTGTACACATAAAGTAGGAGTCCCGGCAAGTAGGCTGTGTCGTATTACGCGCATGCGTGAAACGGTTCGTGCAGGTGGAACGGATCGTGTACCGACAGGTGTCATTGCGTGAGCGGTGATGGAGTTGGAAGCTTTTAGCCTTTTCTCAGAGCTCTTCAAATAATTAAACTCATGGCGGATCCAGAAAGGTTCAAACGACAACCACCAGTGACAACTGGAGTTTCACCCGTGGTAAAACCCAGGAGAATTCGGACTTCGGAGTGGGTAGAGAAAAAAAGAAATTGCAACCGGGCCCACGCGAAAACAAGGATTAACATTGGCAGGGCTTTTGAAAGGTGGCGTGAACTCCGTGATATTTGAAGGGGTTCAAAACGGACGCAGAAACGGCTTTTTTTCTGTTGGACGGGTAAGACATTTCAATAGTTCAATCGTGTAACAGTAGCACACTTTTTCGCTTAATTCACACAGTTAAGGAGTTTTCTTTGTTGTGGCTTTTTTCGTTTTGCTATTATGGTAAATATGAATTATTTTGTGCTAGCTATGAGAGGTAGCAAATCACCTTTACTTCAAGAAAACCAAACCCGCCGCCTCCATGTCAAGCATTGGATCTGAATCAGATCGGTAAAGTGAAAATTATCCTTTTCCCAAAAATTATTAGAGTTATATTATGTAAAACACGTTTATGTATAACAGGGATTCAGTTCATAAACCGTTTATTTCATAGCACTATGACTACTTCAGTATCCACACCGTCGCGGTGACTGACAGACACGCAGTCTCCTCAAAACAGTGTGTTCATCCGCGCTGTTTCATGCCGATGTACAACTCACGCAAAGTTAATAATTCCGCGAATAACTGCAATTACAGATTTCAAACAGAGATGGCGACAAAGAGGAAAAACGCCGGACTGCAGCTTTAACATAGTTTCAATGACTGTTTGCTATCTGGGATTCTCATTCACGGTACCATGCTGGTGGAATGATCTGCCCACCCTCATCCGGAAT
Organism: Tiaroga cobitis; assembly: GCA_030578255.1. NCBI lineage: Eukaryota > Metazoa > Chordata > Actinopteri > Cypriniformes > Leuciscidae > Tiaroga > Tiaroga cobitis. The sequence continues at coordinate 17,714,458 of CM060593.1, forward strand.
GCAGAATCCCTGACAGCATTCAAAAGGCAACTGAAAACTCATCTCTTCCGTGAGCACTTAACGTTTAAAAAAAAAAAAAAAAAAAAAAAAAAAAACCTTTCCTTTTCCTTTAAATCCTTGCTTATCTGACTTATGCTACTCCGAGCAATGTCTGAACTTTGTATTTTGAGCACTTCTTGCGTTGTTTTTGTCTATTCACGAGGACTCGCTTGGTTTAGTCCTCAGTTGTAAGTCGCTCTGGATAAAAGCGTCTGCTAAATTACTAAATGTAAATGTAAATGTAAATTGGGTTGGGGGCTATTTTTCATTTACAGGAAGGAAAATTGCGGGATAAAGTTAGCTTAAATGTCAGGCAATTCACCTAAAAATAAAGCATATATAGGTTATTATAACTACAGCAAGTTATCAAACAAACCAATAAATTGTAATAATGATAACAAGTCTGATATGTAAATCTTGTAAGATCATATAGTTTTTGATCTTATCATGGACGTTTCCTAGAGCTGTTGAAGTCCTGAAAACCCTGATTTACATTAAACCCTATGTAGGCATATAAAATGCAAAATATAAACATTTACACACAATCTAAATATCTTTATGTGGCGGGTGGAAACTTTTCGTGGGAAAAAGGGAAACAACTTCTCACCCTTGGGGGAGTGAAGCCCCTTTTTAACCTGTTCAGCGTCTTAAATTTTAATGAAAACACCAACTACGCCACCCAGGGAGTTTCACCCTGGGAAATAGAGTTAAACTAGCTCAATGAGTAACTCTCCAAATTTACAGGAAGCACACAGGTTCGGTTCATGCATGAAGCCAGAGACGCAGTTCCAGTAAAACAATTTTATTTAGATCATTAAAATGGACATCAAATATAAAGTAGGTTTCACACTAACACAAAAAAAAGAAAAGAAAAAAAAGGAAAACGAGTGCTGAGGCCTTACCATTGGAGGAAGCCGGGTCAGAACGTGTGGGACCTCAGGGGTTAAGGATTCCCTAATCACACCTACACACCAAAGTAACCACACTCCAAATACACAATAACAAAAGGGAAACAGCACACAGGAGGAGACCCCACCACCAAGGACACCGACGCCACCACTTCTGGCACTCAGCACTAAAAGAAAACACATTCAATTAATAAAGACAGAAATCACACAATATACCAAAACAAATCAAACGAAAACAACAAAAAAACAATCTTCTCTATAAACACTTAAACCAAAGAAACAAACTAATCAAAATCACTTAATCATAATCAAGCAACAAACACCTTTCACACACATACATTAATAACACCGATAGGCCAGAAAAAGGCCAAGCCGTCGGCTGTATCACAGTCACTGAAATACAGAATGACCAGACGCCCAATTGCGCGATGAATCCTGCGCTATAAAGTGCATCAAGGAGTCCCGAGGCCGGAATGAACTCCTCTAGCTCTTCCTCATGAACAGTTGGTCAGTACACCGGAATCAGTTAAAACAGAGCAATCCGTAGAGACAGAACAGCGGCATAGCGGGAAATGAGAGACTTGTGCAGGAACCGGCGCCAGCAAGCGCTTCACGGTCCTAATGTACATAAACAAATCACATTTAGTAACGGTGCATGATGAAATATACACACAATGCCGACTGGCTTACATATACCCGTCAGGGAGCTGCGCATATATACTAATCTTGTCGTTTAGTACAGCTACACGAAACCTACAATCAAACGGCCCATTACTTTATACTCAATCACGCAGATGTTTTAAAGAGGAAAACAGATTCAACCCACCAACAGCACCACGCAACCCGGTTCCGTTACAGGAAAGATCGGTTTGTGACAGGAGAAACGCTGCAAAAGAAATTGCACACTGTAATTCCCATTGCAACACTAACGAGGCCTCTAGGAAATGAGAAAGTTAGCCACGCTCTACTACCTGTTTGATAACCGTAACTGGACCACGAACACGAGGACCCACCACGAAAATGTGCCTCTGCTGGCAAAACCATAAAGTGTCACACAAGCCACCCTCTGCCCATATAGCATGCAGTTCAGTCCTGATTGGTCCAGAGAGTATGACCTACACCTGCTGCAGTCAATCAACCCGCTACATTTGTCCAACGTTATTCTCATATCTGTTTTACAGAGGACAACTTATAGAAAATAAAATAGCCTGGAACCTAAAAATTGACTGGTATAATGAATATAAAAATGTAATTAAAAATTGTTTTGGTTATAGTCTTATTTTAATTTTCTCATTAACTGAGTTCAGGTGTCCTCTACATAGGACATATCATACAATGTAAAAATAATTCCACCATTTTTTCCTTATACTCCAAACAATGTAATTGTTTGGGATTTTTTGAAAAATTTGGGAATTTAGGATACTAATTGTTGCAGTTGCAAGTGACATTTTTACACAATCTCGCCTGATAAAAGACATCTGTTCATACATTCTTTGCAATCTTGCATTGAGAAATTTGATATTTGAATTGTTGGACATGTCACGGCCGGCTCGCAAGCCGCGACAAAGGAGACAACACGTTGGATCTTGCTCAAAAAAATAACATTTATTAAAGTAAGAACAATTAAATAAGACTGAGACAAGACGGCAGGCAACAAAAAACAAACAGAATCCAAGACACAAACGGCACGAGGATGGGAGAGCGCGCCCTGTCACAGCTGAAGGGAACAGCTTTTAATTTCCGGCATCAGCTCCAACACCAGTTTAACTCCTTAGTCAATAATCACCAAATAAAGAGACATGATGATTAATAAGAGCAGTCAAGTCGTTACGTTCACTCTCTGTTAAATGGATTAACATTTTATGCACATTTTTCAAAGTCTCTGAATTTTTAAGACGTCCCAATAGCACCGTATCCTCAGGGAAAGAAACCCCTTCATCAATTAACTCTTCCAAAGGAACAGGTGAAAAACTCTCAACTACCAGTGCAGGTTTCACATCTGTTCTGGTCTCTAACGCTTCAGGAGAACGACAATAATAGGCCTTCAACAAATTAATATGACACAGCTGTGTTGACTTCCTTCTCTCTGGGGTGGCAATAAGATAATTTAAGTCAGTAACTTGCTTCACCACTACATACGGACCAGTAAACCGAGCTTGAAATGGTGAGTCCTCCACAGGTAACAGAGCCAACACTTGATCACCAGACATAAATTGTCGTTTCTCAGTTCGCCGATCGTAAAGTGACTTCATACGTCCCTGCGAAGAGTGCAACGATTCCCTTGCCATCTTTCCTGCTTCATACAATCTGCGCTTAAAGTCGTTCACATAACTTAACAAATACTGAGGCGGTGTATCTTCAGTCCAGTTATCGCGGAGCACAGCCAGCGGTCCCCGATAGGTGTGCCCAAACACCAAGTCATTGGGACTAAAACGAGTACTTTCCTGGCTCACCTCACGGGCTGACAACATCAACCACGGCAATCCCTGCTCCCAATCACCCCCCAGCTCTGTACAATAAGCACGCAGCAAGGACTTCAGCGTCTGATGGAACCGCTCCAAAGCCCCTTGGCTTTGAGCATGATAAACACTAGCTTTATTGTGCTTAATATGCAAGTTTCAAAACCTGCGAAAACAAGTGAGATGTAAAATTAGAACCTTGGTCACTCTGCACAATCTTTGGAATGCCAAAGATAGAAATTAATTGAGTCAAGGCCTTCACCACCGATTTTGCAGTGATTGTACGGAGGGGATAGGCCGCAGGGTACCGAGTCGATGCACACATCGCAGTGAGCAAATAAATACTACCTGATTTTGATCTAGGCAGTGGGCCTACACAATCAATAATCAAGTGCTCAAAAGGTGGACTAATAGCAGGAATTGGAAACAGTGGAGCAGGTTTGTGGATCTTCTGATTCGGCTTGCCTGTGAGTTGACAGGTATGACATGTCTTGATATACTTTGACACATCCTTCTTCAATTTAGGCCAAAAAAAATGACGAAGGATTCTGTCATAAGTCTTTCTTACCCCTAAATGTCCAGCAAGTTTATCATGAGAAATCTCCAACTACCACTTCTCCATTCACAAGTTCAGATGACAACATAATTTTATGTAACGGGACAGATAGGATATTTAACCCAATTCCTCTAATAAGAACACTAGTCTCGGTATCACTCGCAGAGGAAAATGGCAGCACATCCTGCAAAATAAAGGACTCCGATGCTCCCGTGTCCCTCAGTATCGTTACTGGAACATTTGTCTCTTTACCCACAAGCGACACGTGCCCGTAAGTAAAAAAAGGTGCATAATCTCCATCCTTTAATTGGTTAACTGCTGTAGGAGATCTTTCAGAAGACAAGCTAACAGGATTCAACAATGGTGCCACAAGGCCTGCTGGTTTAACGCGGATAACCTTTCCTCCCTTACTCTTATCTTTAAGCACAGGGCACTCATTTTTCCAATGGCCTTTACCACGACAATAATTACAGATCAGAGATGAATCCCTGGGCATGTGATCTACTTTATCTTCAAAAATATCATCCCTTTTCCGAAACTCAAAACTACTCTTGTGCGTTAAAATATAGTCATCAGCCAACTCAGCAGCTTTAGCAGTTGTTTCAGCTTTCTGCTCATTTATGTATGTTGCTATCCGAGCAGGAACAGAGTTCTTAAACTGTTCAAGCACAATTAAGTTAGTCAACTCTTCAAACGTGGTTACCTCAGATGCCATACACCAGCGGTTAAATGCAGTTGTGAGCTCTCTAGCAAACTCCACATGAGCCTCCTTTACACCCTTAGACAATGTTCTAAATTTTTGTCGGTATGCTTCTGGTACTAACTCATAAGCTTTTAAAACTGCCGCTTTAACGGTATCGTAATCGTTGTAGTCCGAGAGTGACAGGGCAGAATAAGCTTCTTGAGCCCTGCCTGTGAGCACACATTGTAAAAGCAGTGTACGTTCCTTACTAGGCCAACCTCTTGCTAATCGCTCAAACAATACAAAAAAGGTATCTGGGTCTCGCTCGTTAAACTTTGGCATTAACCTCAAATTTCCAGCAGTGTCAAACACTTGAGGAGCACCCTGCAAAGCATCAGTTGAACCATTTAGTCCACCTTCTCTCATTATTTCCAAGCGATATTTCTGCAGCTCAACATTAGTCTGTTCAGTTCTAGTTTTCTCACGCTCTACTTCCAATTTCAAGCGTTCCTGTTCAAGCTGTAACAACAATAATCGTTCCTGCTGTTCAAAAGTTAAAGAGCCGACCTGAGGTTTAACTTGAGAGGTGGTAGCTGTATCGGACGTAGCTGTATCGGACAATTCAAACAATACGGCTTTTTTTATTAGTCTTGTTATAAGTACCTCCCTAATTGTACTATCCTTAAACCTCTTATCTCCATGTTCAATTTCGTAATGATCCGCAATTTCGAATAACTGATCTTTTGTACACGAATCCAGCAAATCTTCAGAAGGAGAACTAATAAACTCTTCGACTAGATTAGACATCTTTTCACCTTAAATGCACATTACAAATAGAAAAAGTGTTTTTACAAACCACAGCAGGAGGAATAAAATAGTTCCCTTTAAAAATCTAACTAACTAAACCCTATAATCTTCATGTGGTTATTGGTGAGGGGTATTTTAAGCACCAACTCCCACTAGTACGAATAAAAGCAACCAGCACGCTGGCGACTCACTCATTCCATGGATATGCACCCGAGACAACTGCTCTACTCACGGTCGCCACACAAAAATAAAAAAAATTAGGCCTACATCACATCCACTCGTTCCAAAAGGGAACAGGCAGCTAAGCCTAACCAGGGAACACAAATATTGTTAAATATTCCTCCCACAATAGGATCTGCAAAAAATCACTTACCTCCTACAAAAACAGCATGGGAAAGCCAAATTACAGATACAGCACTCCACGCATTCCGTTGTCAAAAACAAAACCAACGCGTATTTCCTTCAAAGTACGATGTATAAAAACATCCCAAACAATAGCGCTAAACAAACAAACGTACAATTTTACATTCGGCTAACCAACACGCCAATTTACTTACAAAATAACCGAATGCAAAACAAACAAAGCGCTTCCAAATCATGTCGAAATACAACTAGAATTTTCAAACGTTGAAGGACGGACGAGCCCCCATTTGTCACGGCCAGTTCGCAAGCCGCGACAAAGGAGGAGACAACACTTTGGATCTTGCTAAAAAAAATAACATTTATTAAAATAAGAACAATTAAATAAGACGGAGACAAGACGGCAGGCAACAAAAAACAAACAGAATCCAAGACACAAACGGCACGAGGATGGGAGAGCGCGCCCTGTCACAGCTGAAGGGAACAGCGTTTAATTTCCGGCATCAGCTCCAACACAGGTGTAACTCCTTAGTCAGTAATGACATCACTCACTAACTCCATCCCGTAAACCAAACAGAAAGAAACACACAACCTACAAATATAACCCATACTGGGTTCATAACAGACAATTCTCTCATGATATTTGGTACAAAGTGGTGAGCCATGACCCATATTTGAGAAGCACTTTTACACCCCAACACGATTCCCTCGCCTATTACCAATTCTCATGCTCATTGTGGACTGTTTCAAGAGTTGGATAATGACCTTTACAATCTTTTCACTTTTATTTTGCCTGTGTCCCAACTTTTTTGTAGTGTGTTGCAGCCATCAAAATCAAAATTTGTTTATATTTACAAAATACAATTATGTCGTTCAGTGAAAACATTGGAAAACTTTAGGAAAGGTCTATGACCCGGAACTTGAACTCATGTCACCCGAGCTGCCCGGTGAACGTGATTTCACCAAGTACCACATGTTCCTGGATCAACATCTTTGTTGATCCTGGATCAACTTTCCAATCAACCAATCAGATTTGAGGGACAAGTTTACAGTTTATGTCAAGTTTAGGCTTAGAACCAGAGTGAAGTACTTAAACATCAGTGTTATTAAGCTTTCATTACCCTCTGATTTTAGGGGTAGGGGTAGGGATTGGGTAAGGACTACATTTTGGGACAGGAATGTTGATCCAGGATCAACAAAATATGTTGATCCAGGACCATGTCTTACTTGGCAAAATCACGGTGACCCGAGCGGCCCACAAGGCTATCGGCACAGACGATAGGACATTGCTTTCAACTTGACTGCAATGTTTTATTCTCCATCATTCAATGCATTTTACCTGTACATATATGAACCTTTATGTTATGTCATCACAGATTAAAATCTATGAAAATCAAAATATTTCTAACATTTAAGAGAGGAGACTCTGATGTGTACTAGAAGGAGTCCATTGTCACCACGGCCCATTTACACAAAGGACGATAACAATATAGGCCTAGTTTTAAAAATCATTCTAAATGTGAAAGAATAGCATGAATAGAGTTCCCACCACAACTATAACAATAACGGCAATGTTGTTGGAATCACTTTTAGAAATGTTTTTTTTTCTCCAGCTGATGAACAATAAAAACATTGACATCCATTCAGAATCCACCGACTATAAAGCAACCAGCGCAAGCATTTAAAGAGGCAGTGACAAAACTGCAGCGTTTATAATAAACAATGTTATTGTGCGTTGGTGTGGATGTTAATTAAGTTATTTAAAGTTATCGCTCTTGGTGTGAACGGGCCTTAATGGAGTAGTTCACTTTAAAATGAAAATTATCCCATGATTTACTCACCCTCAAGCCATCCTAGGTGAATATGACTTTCTTCTTTCAGATGAATACAATCGGTGTTATATTAATAAACACCCTGACACTTCCGAGCTTTATAATGGCAGTGAATTGAAACCATCAGTTTGAAGCTCAAAAAAGAGCATCCATCCGTCATAAACTCCACGTGTTAATAAAGGCCTTCTGAAGCAAAGTGATGAGTTTGTGTAAGAAAAATATTTAAAACTAAAAGAAAATATTTTCTTGGTGATCACCTGTTTAGTTGTAGATCTTTTAACCGTTATGCTGACACAGAAGCCTGTCTAAAATCAGTTTCATGAGGTACCTGTACCTTCGTACACAAATGCTGCCTCTAAAGTCAATGCCTGATAAGGCAGCGAGGCAAGTCACTGCCTAAATTTTCAGACCAGACGATCAAATTTGTCAGAAGTGGCTAGTAAATACAATTTAAATGTATCAATATATTTCGTTTTTATTGTACTAAGGAACATAATTATTAACATATCCTATTGAAACAGTATAAAACATCAAGATTACCACTAAGGGAAAGACTTTTGTCATTGTTAAGACCGAGAGAGAGAGCAAATCAAAAGTAAAAAAAAAATAAAAAAATAAAAATAAAAAAACTGATCGCAAGAGGCAAACCTGCTTACAAAGTCTTTAAATAAATAAAAAATAATTAAACAAAAGCAACATTGCCATTTTATGTAAATGTAATGATAGAGTTGAGGGTAGCTTTTGGCTTTGTAAGTGGCAAAGAGGATATCTGAAAGAGGCTACTGTAATATAATTCATAACACATACACAACTAATTGGTTAGCTAGCACAGATTGTAATCTGAAAACATCCCATATTAGAAAGATTTACATCAGATTCAAGTTACCAATACTTTTATCCAAGATTTGCATTATAAGAGTCTCAATTTCAATCACCACATCAACTCAGAACAAATGGTATCAGTCCAGTTTCTGGCTTTAATCAGTGTATTTGCTCTTTGTCGGGAAAAGAGGCCAAAGCAAGACCATCGTATCTGTGTTTTCAATCTGTATTGTCCTCCTGTACAAGTCACCTCACTGCTCTTGCGGTTCCCCCTCATTCTGTTCCCAGTATTTTCTCTTGCGTTTTCTCTCCGCCATGACCAAGGCCCCAAAGACAGTCACAATCACAGTAGCAGTGATGACTAACACCGTAACAGTCTCAGCCACACACAACTGGCTGTCCACCCAAGCCAAAGAGGCTCCGGCAAGCTGCCAGGGCTCTCGACATGTTACGTTGTGATAGTCGTCCACAAGGAGGTGCCGCACACTAAGCAGCTTGCTGAAGACACGGTGCAGGTCGCAGTCACAGTTCCACGGGTTCCCAGCCAACTGCAGGTGCGTAGCAGCCGTGTGCAAGCTCAGCAATGTCTTGAAGTTCAGGTGTTCCAGATGATTCGCTTCCAAGCCCAACAGAGAAAGACTGTGTAATGGTGCTAGTGCATTTATCTCGATCCGAGAGATGCTGTTGTTCCCCAGGAGCAGAACTTCCAGTCCGGGCAGCATGGTGAGGGATCCATCTCGCAGAACACCCAGGCGGTTCCCTTGGAGGTAAAGGTGGCGCAGGCGGGACAGGCCACGGAACGCGCCAGGTTCAACAGATTGGATACGATTGTGGCTGAGGTCCAGCTTCACAAGGTTCTCCAGATGTTCTAGGCCTGGAGGTTTCAACAGCACCAGTGCATTGTGGTCCAGCCGCAATTCACGCAGGGAAGACAGGCTCTCAGAGAAATTAGGAGGGATCTTGGTGAGGTTGTTACGACTCATGTCCAGCTTCTCCAGATAGGACAGAGAGAAAAAAGCCTGTGGGGAAACAGACATTTGAGTAAATGTACGGTAGAGGTTGAACGACTGCAGATTTTTTAAAGGCAATATTTATGTGATTAAAGTCGAATCGACTAGTCGCTGATGAAGTCATTGATGCACAAATAAGCCTGAACCTCGAGCTGAGACTCGAACGCAGGTCGCCTTGTGCACAGCAATGGCATTGACACAGCGTTGCCCACAAGGCAATTGCTCCTACATAACAACTTATTTTTATCAGTTATTTTGTCATTGGGTCGTTATATTTCTCACAGATTTCTGCTCATTCTGAATCAGATACAGATAAAGTAGCAATTTAGTAGTACTTTTGGGCTGTGTTTTAGTTTTGATTTTGGCTTCCAGCGATTATGAAAATATGATTCCACTTTCCGCTCCTTCTTTTCAAGTGGTGTGCTGGTACCCATACGTAACATCCAAATCAGCCGAATCATCTAATGCCACGTGTAAAAGCGTATTGAGCTGCGAAAGAGGAGGCTTTCTACCCGTGAAATCCAAGATGGAGAGAAACACGGACAAGTACAGGCTTTGGGCTTCGGGTATGCGCTTACATGGACAAATACATGCAAAACTGTCAAAATGTCCGTCTTGGGTCCTTCAACAAACGCATTCAGTTGTCTTCAGTGACTTAACAGCTGGAAAAATAATCGAATGCTTGTTAGTATATTAGGTCTGTGCATTTGGTGACAGCAGCCTAATACACCTTCTGCTCTCTCTGTCATTGAATGTTAATCAAACAACAAAAGAAAATGAGAGAATAATTCACAGCTCTTCTCTGAATAACATTAGTAACTTTAATTAGAATCAGTTTTTATTTAATTCATATAGTGATGACTCGTTTTATTTATTTTAATCGATTTCCATTTGATTACTTTATTCAATTTCTGTGTTAGTATAGTTATAGTTCTGTATCTGTATAGTTATAGGCTATTATTATTAGTAGGCTTAATTAATCATTTTACTTACATATTTTTTCCTGTTGTATTTGGCCTATTGTTTTTATTATTTTATTGTATTACTGAACGTTTCAACTGAATATTGTTTGTTGACTGTGAAACTGCTCTGAAAGATCAGATTAAGGGGCTGGGGGCCATTTTAAAGGTGCAATATCGGTGAAGTTTCAGATTGCAACCAATTTTTTACAAGAGCGCTCGTGCTCTTGCACGTGCTGGAACACAAGAGCGAGCACTCATGGTACACGCGGCCACACTGAGACTTTCAACACAACGGAGAAAGCATCACACAACATGCTGGAAACTGATGTAAACTCCCACTGCAACATTACAATAGGCTACTTTTATCAGCTTGACGTTGAACTAATGCTCCATGCTCGTACCATGATAACGTTACAGTTTGCCATTATTTCAGCATATCTGAAAACTTGTAATTTATGACAATAAAAATAGCGGAGGTCTCTCCATAATTCAAACGCTCTGCCGATGTTGATCCATGTTTTCGTCCTAAGTCGATCCGATTCACGTTTGGCCTGACGAGCTTCAGCAGATACATTTTTGTTTTGTTTTGTTTTTATATTTATGTGGAGTTTGTGTTGGAGTCTGTGTTGTGCTGGAGGCAGGTCGTTTTTTGGTGTTATCAGACTCCATGTCGTTAGCTACAGTGCCGTCGCATAGACTGTATATAAGGAGAGAGGCTCGGGAGCGCGCATGCACGTCACATCCGATGGATTTCGCAGAAAATCTGACCCGGAGACTTCACATAGAAATAGGAGTACTGGCCTTCAGAGGTAATAGCAAAGCCCGACTAGTGGATCATTGTAATGTGTGATTACAACCCAATTACACACAGCCAATAAAAAAAGGATTCATTTTAGAAGAAAAGTTACATATAGCACCTTTAAGGGTTTTATGAATGCACTGACAGGGGCCCCCAGACAAAGTTTTGCTTAGGGCCCCAGAAGTCTAGGACCGGCACTGTGCAAACAGGGTCTCGATATTCAGACCAAGATTTGACAGTGCAACTCCCAAATGACAAAACCAAGCAACACTCTTCAAAATCAAGGTTACAAAAGGGGGTTTTAGAAAGTGATGCCATTTAAGAACCATTCACTCAGTTTCACAGACAAGGCTTAAATGTAACTTAGTCCCAGAGAAAAATGCATGCTTGAGCTGTTTTAACTGAAAGCAACTTGCACTGCCATATATTAAAATAGGTCAGTGCCATTGTTTTGTCTTTTGTCTGTTTTTCTAAGGAACATTTAAAAAAATACTTAAATGTCCTAATTGAACTAAAGCTTAATTGCTTAATCTAAGCCCTCCCAGAGAGCAAAATACACTCGAGACAGTTCCGGTTAGATTCTCGCCTGCCGAAGACTTAAGTTACCCGTCGGCCCACTTCCGTCTGCCGCACTCGTGCTGGATGCCTGTTTACGGGATAAGACCAGCTTAGACCAGCAGGAAAGGGAGGAAAGGCTTTTATGCAGGTTACTGTTGGTTTGGTGCTTGTCTAAAGGAATTTTCCCAGCAAACACAGAACGTTGGCACAATGTAGCCTACCCAACTTCCAACAACGTTTTAACAACATGGCCCAAAGGTTGCTATAACTACGTTGTGTGGTGAAGGTTTTTACAGCATTGTCACAATGTTGACATTAAACCACCGTTCAGGGCCATTGCTAAAGGTTGTTGTGCCTAGGGTGACTGGTCAACCACTGACTGGACTACATATGTAGCCCTACTCGTCACTGCCCTGAAGCGCGAAAATCAGCCTTTTAAATTTCAACCAGCCGTTGGGCTCATCATTGTGCTGTCATTCTTCATCGAGCAAGGATACGAGAGAATTTGCGTTTAATTTACCTAACCTAAATAAGAAACGTAATTATTCAAACACAACCAACTTCCTTGTCTAATGTGACATTGTTCAGAATAACGTTAGCTGATAATTCATGCAGTTTGCAATCTTGTAAAGTTATAAATTACAGTAGTCACTTACTATGCTAACGTTATCTTTTAGTATTCAGATATCCTTTAATCCTTACCGTTAGGGAAAGTGTTGAACATCTTCTGGTCAGGTATGACAAATATTTTTACTTTATGCCAAAAGTTATAAGCCATAATGAAGCCAAAATGACTTTAATGATGAGTAATTGACATTTCAGCACTCCTTGAACAGACCTGAAATAACCTATAACGTTACTTGTTGCACAGTAATGTTTTTCTTTTCCTTTTTTTCGTAACGCACAAAACACACAATTTAATTATCTGTAGAACGTTTTTTTCCCCCACTAAATAATAGTTCATTTTATTGGCATCAATGATTCCATGAAGAACCTTTAACATCCATGGAACCTTTCACTTCCACAAAATATTTCTTAAAATGTTCTTAGCACAACGAAAAAAATGGTTCTTTTAAGTTAGGTTAGGTCCCCCTTTAGGAACCTTTATTTTAAAGAGTGTAAAGAACCTATAGTGTAATTTTCGGAAAGGTTCGCTGAATGTTAAATGTTCTTTAAGGAATATCAATGGCAATAAAGACCTTTTATTTTTGAGTAGGGCTATAGGCTATAGCCTACCTATGGATTTAATAAATGGTCCTACCTGCGTATGAAGAACCTGGATACTGCTGTCCGAGAGCACTAGAATACGTAAAGACCAAAGGCCAGCGAAAGCTCGACTCCGGATCTCCGTAAGCTTGTTTCCTCCAAGGTCTAGGAGCCAGGTGCCGTGGGGAAGTCCATGTGGGATATCCTCAAAACCCCTGGCATGGCAATCCACCAGGTCTGAGTGTTCATAGCACTGGCAGAGGTGACTACACAGTCTTGAGCTCCTCGACGGAGAAAGAAAGAGTAAAAGCATCGCGACAGAAGGCAACATGATGTGATGACAGATTCAAGAGGTCTACATGGAGCTCTACAAAACGTGAAATGTTTGACCAGGACGTCGATTAACGGATCCTCAGCTTTTGGAAGAGGGGCGAGATCTCTGTGATAAACGCAGTTTCCATTTGTTTCAGTATTGGAATGGCAAAACAGACTTTAAGAGATCAGCAGAATATTCGCAGTCTGAAATGTCTGTCAGAAGCACTTAATCGCCTTAAAACCATTTGGGACTCAATTTCTAAGCCCCCTCCCCACGGTCACACACACAATAAACAGTTAATAAATTACATACGTAAGTTACTATAGCCTACTACTAGTAGTATAGCAGCATACAAATAATGCGTAAAAACAGTTATAGCCTACTGTTTTATTCCTTTCCTCCACTAAATAGCCTTTACTGCTTCTTGTCAGCTTCTTTCTCAATTACTCCGGCTCCACACCAAGACAAGCAGCGCACAAGTGATGGGAAGACAGACTCACTTCAGCGAATCGGTTCTTTCAAAAGAACCGGTTAAAAACAATCAGGGATTCTTATACGTTTTATAATGACCTGCTAATTGTATTATGTATGTAGGCTATAGGTACCCTGCACATTGCTGTTCACTGCAAATGGATTTGCGATGATTTTTTTGTGCCAGTTCAGTTGGCTGCAGCCATTATTCAGCAAAAAAAAAAAAAAATATATATATATAGGCTAATTTAGAAATGCATTAAACCGTGCTAAAATTCATTAACATTAGTGTGGTTAAACTTTTGTTTGTTTTAATAAATTACTTTAATGTATTAAAATTTGATGTAGGCTATTTAAATGACTATGCGTTCATTTACACAATGAATGTGGTAATAAATCGTGTAAACATTTCCAGAGCGATATTTGTAACAATCAATCCATTTCAAACGATTTAAGATGAGTCGAAAAGATTCGACTCAAAAGAACAATTTGTGCACTCTGAAGAGCAGGGACAGCTGTCACATTTGGTCATAATCCAAAACGTTTTAAACCACGGATATCCTTGTAGGCATATAACGGAGCCAACGTTGCATTTTCTTTTTATTTTAAATAATTTTATATAAAATTCTTATAGTGTCCAATGTGATTTAACCACGCACAATAATCTCAGCCAAATTCCTGATGTTTAAATTTAGAAATGCATTAATGCCAGACGAGAGATTATATAACACAGAATTACTGCTGTAAAACCCCTGAATTTAGTCTCAAATTGATTTTTAAAGACGCAAGCGGATTACGCAAAGGTTTCAGTTTTTAACCCATTTTGAACGGATCCGTCTTATATGCCGACTTAAAGAGACAGTACACCCGAAAAAAAGTCATTGTTTACTCACCATTAGATACCCATAGCCTACTATACTTTTCTTTTTTCCGTGGTACACAAAAGTTATGCATGAATGAAAGCCTCCCTCAGTCACCATTCATTTTGGTTATATGCCAAAAAATAACATCAATGATTCTTGACTGAGACAAACAGTCCCTAATATCATGTCTGGCGTTTCTTTTTGTGTTTCAAGTACAAAACTGTTACATTTGGGTGAACGTGCCAAACCTATGGCTCAGCGGTCCAACAACCCAACACACCATGTGCGATGTGGGTCAGGGGCAGAAATACGAGATCATGTGGGATTAAATGATGCATATGTTTGTACATGAATAATGGAAAAACCCTCAACATCAATGATTCAGTCCAGTCAATGGCATATTTTGTATGTAAATATTCAAACTCATTAAACGGCAAGGGACCCCCTTTGATTCACTGAAAACGAGTCACCAACTTATTCTGTCCCCATTATGTTACCACGGAATATGGGGTTACTATTGAAGATGCAGTGGAAGACAACCAGTTAACTCAGACCATTATTACAGCTTATAAAATAGAGGGATAAAAACAAGACAAATCTCACTTTTCTCTTTTTTTATTTCTTCATAACTATTTAAAATAAAAAATAAAATACTGCGAAAGAAACCTATAGGCGAACAGCATCCTTGTCAACACAGCGATACAAACTGGTATGCAACCCAGATACACGTCACAGCTTGGCGCCACTGCTTGAGCCTCAATCAGGCTACGAGGTTCACGAGGCTGGGATGGGGAGGACTTCGGCTTCGAGCCAGTGCCACCCATACCCCCCGTCCCAGTCTCTTAAAATGGCAAGATATCACTTTAACATTTCTTTTTCCCAAACAGGTGATTACAAATATTCCCGTTCAGAAAGAGATCGGTTCTGTCGCGAGAGATGAGCATGATATGAGCCGTCTTACGCCGACACATATCTGAAGAAAATTGACCGTCGCTGGAATAACGAAGGAATGCAAGAAGTCAAAGAGAGGTGTGAGTCTCTTGTTGGTCATTGCATGTACCCTTCCAGTTTGGATGTGTTTGGAAATAATAATACAAACAAACATTGCATCATAGAAAATGGTCCCACTATGGAAGAGGCATTCAAAATGGCAAGTACAGGACCAAAATGGAAGAAAATGACAAAATAAAATACCGCCAAGTAGTCTTGGCTCTCCATTTCTCTCTTGGTCAACTGCACCTGGAGCTGAAGAGAGACAACAAGACCACGTTCTACAAGTAAACTGAAAGTATGCTTAAAGCACTCAAGAGTGTTACTCCTTCGTCTATCACTTAAAAAGTGACAAAAGTAAATAAGGAAAAGGGAGTTTAATATAAAAATAAGATGTTGGGTAGATGCTAAGTGCAATTCAATTTCCCACGCTGTGCCTTCAGCCCTCAATAATTCTAAACCTACAAAATAAACCCTGTTTTTGCTGCTAAAGAAATCATACAAAAGTTATCCAGTCTACCTTAGGAAAATTGTTTTTGTTCCACCCTCACCCTTTCTGCCACAAAAAAAATGTGGCACAAAGTAAGATCATGGATTTGAACAGAAAATGTGATTTTTTTTTTTTTTTTTGGTGGCTAACCAAATGAGATGAAATAAACACATAGGTTATTTAATGACAGGAGGAAAAAAACTGGAGATCCAGCATGGTAGGTTTAGTGAGTTAATGATGTTGGAAAGGATGTATTCTATATGAAATGATATTCTAAGACAGCACTCTATTTTTGCCCTCTCTTTTGTCAGTGGAAGCATTTTTTCTCTTCAGATGTGTAGGACCGTCATCCCTGCTCAAAACGCTGAGTATCAGCTATCTCAACCTTTGTCTGGCGATTGGTTTAAAAAAAAAACAACAACATCAGAAATTATTAATTTAAAACAAACAACACTTCCTTTGTCAGCATATTGTTTCCTCTCTCTGAGCCTGGGCTCATGATGATAAAGCAGAGTCCTTCTGTGTTTGTTGAGCTTGTTGTGAATGCGGCACTGATTTTTGGCTCTCCACATCCCGAAAATGTTTCTCAACCTGTGGACAGAATACAAAGGTTTGAAAAGTAAAACACCTCACAATAATATAATTGTTATTTATCTTTTTTTTTTTTTTTTTTTTTTTTTTTAGAAATGTCCATTTAATATGAGTCAATGCTTATAACTTGTATGTCTGTAAATTCCTGAGGAAAATGATTCTATAAAATCTAAAAGCTGACTTGTTCAAACTTAAAGGTTTATTAGTTCACCAAAAAAATAATATTCTGTCATTAACTACTTACTCTCATGTCGCTCCAAACCCGTAAGTCTTTCGTTCATCTTCAGAACACAAATGAAGATTTTTTTTTTTATGAATTCTGAGAGCTTTCTGTCACTCCATACATAGACAGCAGCACAACTGACACTTTGACGAATTCAAAGTTCATAAAGAGATCGTAAAACAAATCCATATAAATTGAGTGGTTTTAGTTGTGTGCACGAATATTCGATCTGTAATTATTATTCGAAAAATAAGATACAATTCGAATTTTATTACGTTGCTGGCCGTTAATGCAGTGAATCACTGATAAATCCCAAGCACTAACTCGCAGTTATAATTAAATGCACTGGGTGGCGCTGTGGAGCGTGTTAAGTTGATTGCATTTGATCACATCATGTCGTCGTCTGGACTCGGGAAGTTTGGAATTACTTAGATAAAAATGATCTTACTAAATTACAAAATGGAATTACTTTTAAACAAATGAATTAAACTGATTTATCATAATATCACGATTCACGACACCACCACAATGAGAAATTCCAATAAATCCAAGCAGCAGTCGAATGAGGAAAGACACCGGTCCATCGTCACTGCATTCACGACTGCAGGTAAACGCAGCTATACCCCGAGTGAATCGTGATCCGAGATGATAACTTATTTGATAGCAAAATTATTTTGAGACATATGCTTCCTTTAGGTTTCGTTAAGGGAGACAGGTTTAAGAACAGAAAACGTGCTGTTAGAAACTTCTATTGTGGGTATTACTATTATTGTTTTTCTCAACATGAACGTGAAACAAACACGACGATAACCATATGCTGACTCGAGTGCGTACGATAACTGCGCAGTCTGCTTTTATTGGCGTTTTTTTCCCGTTCGCGCTGCTTGAGCTTAAATGCTTTTGTTCTTTATTTTTTTGTTTACACATATTGTTTAATGTTTTCAACTAAAAGAACACCTTGAGATATATCGTACGCTTGTTGTGTAGCTATATTGCCTAATCGTAAGCTTGTTCAGAAATGGTGACAAAAACTTTAGAAAATAAAAAAATAACGTCTTTCTCCTTAAATGCTAATTTAAATTAACGAATATTTTTATGAGCCCGAATATTCAAATACTATATTTTTGAAACATGCCCATCCAACTGTGGTTTAGTACAAATTTTCTGAAAAAGACACAATCGTTTTATATGATGAACAGATTTAATTTAGGTATTTAGCTATTATTCACATTTAAACACTGATTAGCAAATATAAACAGAAGCTCTACTGAACCTGCTTGACGTGCGAGAACAAACCTCATTGGTTCTTATGGAAGCTCAAACATGCTGTGTAAGAGGAAAATGAACCTCATTGGTTCTTGCCAAAGCTCAAACGTTCTGCATAACACACGAGAATGAACCTCATTGGTTTCTTGCTGAAGCTCAAAAGTGCTGCGTAAGTCAAGTCAGTCACCTTTATTTATATAGCGCTTTTTACAATACAGATTGTATCAAAGGAGCTTCACAGTGATAACATGAAAATGAAAATAATACAACAAAGTTTGTTTCTAAAAGAAAATTGCGTCAACGTCCACCTTAAGGCAGATCTATAATATTATTGAATATTAAATGTCCCCAACTAAGCAAGCCAAAAGCCAAGGCAACAGTGGCAAGGAACCAAAACTCCATCAGGTGACAGAATGGAGAAAAATCAATAAACGTAACAATAAACGTGTTGTGTAACAAGAATGAACCTCATTGGTTCTTGCCAAAGCTCAAACGTTCTGCGTAACACACGAGAATGAACCTCATTGGTTCTTGTTGAAGGTCAAAAGTGCTGCGTAACAACAAACATGTTGTGTAACAAGAATGAACTTCATTGGTTCTTGCACGTTGAGCGAACATGCTTGAGCTTCCATTTACCACCACAACTGATGTGAGAGTTGATAAGTTTATATGCGAATATAAGCCTAAGTTCAATCTGTTCATCATATAAAGAGATCCAGTCTTATTAGAAAATTTTGGACTAAACCACTCAATTCATATGGATCAGTTTTACGATCTCTTTATGAACTTTTTGAAGCGTCAAAGTTCAGAGAAAAATAGCGGCCAATTGAGGGACAGAAAGCTCTCAGATTTCATCAAAAAGATCTTCATTTGTGTTCTGAAGACGAATGAAAGTCTTACGGGTTTGAAACGACATGAGGGAGAGTAAATGACAGCATTTATTTTTGGGTGAACTATACCTTTAAAGACTCATTAAAACAACCTGATCAATGCAGTTTTCTGTCCTGTGCCAACTTATTTCTAAAAGAAAATCTATTGAAGTGCTCATCTGCCCCCAACAAATACATTAAAATATATGTATTTGAATATATTTTAAAATGTAATTTATTCCTGTGATTTTAAAGCTGAATTTTCAGCATCATTACTCCAGTCTTCAGTGTCATTCTAATGATGATTTGATGCTCAAGAAACATTTCTGATTATTATCACTGTTGAAAACAGCTGTGCTGCTTAATCTATACGGAAACCAAAATACATCTTTTTCAGGATTCTTTGACAAGAAATCAATTTAACGTGTCCTTGCTAAACAAATGTATTAATTTCATTATTTCATTATTATATATATACATATCTTACTGACCCTAAACTTTTTAATACTAGTGTATAATACAGTGCAGAGTTGAAGCGACTTACTATTTTCCGCACGTGGCTTAAAGCGCTGCCCTCTTTGCCTTTACAGTTGTCCACTTGGTATGGCGGACTGATGACCACATCATCCATCACTAGGATGTTTTTCTCCTGCCATTTGCAGTCTTTGATGCTGCAGATGAAGACGAGGAGGAAGAAAGTGAACGATTCATTCTGTTCAAGGTAAAGTTGCTTGATATAATCATATCTCTTAATTTATATACAATTCTGAGGATCGTTCACCATAATAAACAGAGCTCTAAAGCAGAACATATAGATCCAGATATCAATTTCAAATTAGTATAGACTGTGATCAGTGTTGGGTAAGTTACTCTAAAAAAGTCATTAATTACTAGCTACTTATTACATTTTCAACGGTGTAATACGATTATTGTATTAATTACTCTCTCGGCCAGTTGAACATTTGAAAGAATTAAAAGAACAGTTTTATAATATAAAATTGAATAAATTATTCTTGAACTGACCAAAGTATTTAAAGGGAGAAAGTTACATGAAAAACATTGAGGTTAAATCCACTATTGTTTTATATAGAATTGCTATATAATCTATACATTATTTAATGCAATTACATCATAAGTAACTAATTAAACGACAGAAAAATTCAGAAAAAGAGTAATCCCTTTCTTTATTATTTCAATTACATTAATTACTTGGGAAAAGCTGAATTGCGGAAAAGCCCAAAGGTTAGCCAATTGAAAGTGAAGGTATCAATTCGAGTCTCACTTACGTTTTATGAATGGTCTGGAACAGCAGTTGACCCTCTACAGAAACACCAGCACTAATTGCATAAGCTTGAGACAACTTATCCTCCTTTTCCGCCCGTGCTCTATTCACAAGCTGAAAACAGCAATGGAGAAATAAGACGACATGAATTATAACACCTTTCTTAATCATAGATTACTAGATAGCAGAAGAAAACTGGACATCATTTGGGCTCACCTTGCTAAAATTGAGAGTTGCTAAAGGGGGAGGAGTTTCAGCACGGTCACTGATGATGTCCACTTCGGACACATAGGCCAAGTTAACAAGCACCACATCGCTGAAGTTGGGTTTACCACTGGACGGGGCACATTCTGATACGGTCAAGAGTCAAGGTAGTCGTTTGGCAAATGTGAATTTATTAAAGGAATGTATGAAATAGAAGCCTCCTAGATGGGTATTATCATGGTATCAATGCTGTATATCAGCTGTAAGCCCTACTTTGTGTATTTCTCCACTCCAGTTTCATGTTTAGAATCTCATGTTAACAAACAGGATTAAATGACATGAATGTCTGTCATTTAGGAGATGAGTGTCATGGTGGAGGCTGCTTACTAGCATGACAGAGTGCAAGCAGATATGAGCCGCATTCAACTTGGAGCGCGCGAGGACAAGACAACCTGTGACTCAAATGACATGACAGCAATAGCAAACCACAACCATTTAACGGTACAATCAAGTCTCGCCCTATATTCTTTCTTATTCGAGAAGCGGTTTCAGTTGGATACAATAGGGAAGACAAGACTATTTTACAAGACTTCCATTTTTATGCCGACTTTAAAGGTATTCAGATATTTTTGAGAAGATGTGCAATGGTTCAAACATTAAAATCAAAACCGTCTCCAAGCCTTCATAAACCACTGTTCTATAAAACAAGCATACCGGATGGCTTTTCAGATGTTTTACGTAAACAATTCTTTTTAATACTTAAAACAGGAAGAAAACCAAAGCAGCAAGCTAGTGATGTCAGCAAATTCAACATTACATTAGCAGTCAAGCTTTACGAGTGCTGTTGCATGACTGGATTTGTAGCATTTGTGGGGAAACGGTGAAAATATTTAATTGATGAGTTGTAAGGGTGTGTCACGATTTCGATTTTAAATCGAATCGACCAAAATTAATTGACAATCTCGAACTTCGAATTAAAAAATGGAATCGTCGATGTTGCCACGCCCCCATGTCACGTCCGGTCGGCGTGCCAAGCGGAAAAAAACGCGTATGTTGAAGTGATGCGAGTCTATGGTCAACCTCCTCTAACTTAGCTACAGCCATTCAAAAGATAGCATGGCAACTACAGATGCAGGAGACCCATCGACAGAATTTGAACCCCCTTCTCTTTCATTGAAGTCGCAGGTGTGGAAGTTTTTTGGATTTCCAGTAAGTTATGTTGAAAACGTTCGCGCTTCAAAAAAGCGACAGTTTAACTTTGCAGACATCCCAAGTCTCGTGGAAGTTCCAGGAGTCTCCCGCATATTGATAGCGGCTCCCTGATGCACGCAAATTAGTTAAAATCTCCCGGAATCTAGAGTGAGCGAGCAAGAGCGCGCATGCGAGACAGAAAAAACTGTGCTCCAAACCGTATTGCGCACACGGCAGAGAGGGAGAGAGCGAGAGACCTTGCGTGTGTGCCTCATGAAGCGCATGGAAGACAGAGAGCATCATGATTGGCCGGTTTCGGCTTTAAAAAAAATAAATGTAAAAATCGAGAATCGAATCGTGACCTTAGAATCGAAAATGTAATCGAATCGAGGATTTGGAGAATCGTGACACCCCTAATGAGTTGTCAATACAATACAGTATATAACAATACAATATATCTAGTGTATGATTTTACCCCAACATTTAATTCAACATATTGACAAAATAACTTCAAATCCACGTTTCGCTGCCTGGAGTCCAATTGTTTCTGTGAATTGCAGCGATCCATTTGCCTCTGTGTGTTCTGTAGCTTTCGGCAGTCGGTAAAAATATATCTCAGATTTCTTGTCAAATCTATTTATAGTCAAATCTCAAAGCTCTTTTCCATTTTAGATGTTTAGTGTTTTTCGCGGCATTCACACTGAAAACCAATGTTGCCGCTTAAGTCTTTTTACCACGCAGCGGGCGTAACCGCAGTCACTCGGGCCGACGGTGACGTCACGCACATACTACCCTCTATTTTGATTTCATGGTGGCTTTAAATATCAACATTTTTGTGCTTCATTTAAATAACCTTTCATGCAATTTGGCTTTCTATGCATTTTCAGACCAAGGGCCAAACTGAGCTTCTTTTGGTGATGGTTATCCACAATCTGTCATTGGAAAACTAATGCAATAGCTGGCTGTGCTAACCATCTGAAGAGGTCTGACAAAATCAGTTATATTAAGTTTCAGAAACCTCCCTATTTAGTATAGGTGGTTAAAGGCTCCTCAAACAAAAGTATTTTAACACATAGTGGCTGTTATTTGAATGCTGAACAGGAATGGGGACCAGAGGGAACTCTGCAATTGTTTTTTTTTAAATAAATGCACTGATAAAAATAGGGCATGGAGCATGTGAAAATTATATACTGTGTATAAATGCAGTGAAATGCTTCATTTAGATGCACACACTATAGTGATTGTATGGTAGGGTGCGCATTATGTGTCAGGCAGAGAAACTCGGATGTTAGCGTTGAGGCTAGCTGACGCCCCCTAACCACGCATGCGCAGATCTGTGTATGGGAGAGCATCAATGCTGTAGTTGACAGCCTGTCCACCCCTCATTCACTTCCATTATGGCTTAGGCCGGGACTGCAGTTCAAACGATACTACAAATAAACATGCTAAACCCCTTCATTTTAAGTCAGAAGCATCATCGTTTTCGAAGTTGAATTGACCAGACTTTTCAATGACCTTTCCAGTAGCTTGAGATTATAATGAGGCAAATTAACTAATGAATCATTCATACCGATTAATGAACCAGTTCGACTGAGTGAAAAGAATATGCGAATCAAATCTTCTAGTTCACCTAGATGTACCGACTCGTTGGTCGCTCTCATAATAATCTGAGGGTTGCAAACAAAATAAGTTAAATAAGGGAGATTCTCCATTTATTTATAATACATACGCCATTTTATATTTACGGTGGTGAAAGAATTAATATTGTGTAAACGTGACAAATGACCATACATTAAAATTACATAAGGGCAATAACGAAAATGGTTAACCATATCATTTTGGGGTGTTTTGTCACACTTGCCTCATAGTTTAATAGCCAGAAGTTTACAAAATTAAGAAATTTAATTATTTTTATTATTCATAACAAAACACATCGACTTGCAGCTATTAGCAGGCGTAATGATGTAACCTACAGAAAGGGGCAGCGAACCGATTCAAAAGACTCGACTCACTGGGATGAATAAAAAAAAGAATTTCAATCAGACATTACCATGGCTTTGCGAGCGTTTCATGCTCCACAGAAATGAGCATAATGAACCACTAAATAGAAAATACAGCATAACTAGACAATTAAATATTAAATACAGCATTTGCTACATTACAGCGCACTTTCAAAATATCTGATATTTCAAGGCGTTCTATGAACAGGACCCAGTAAAATTAGGCCTAGAATTATTCGTCGTTTGAAACACCATATTGCTTATAGTACACCATAACACATTAGAGCTAAATTTCATGTTGTGCGAGTGCAAATTTGTGTTTGGTTGACATAAAGAGGATGTATTACACACACATGCTACGACCTACAGAGCACGAGAGAAAAATGTAATAACCAATCGGAGATTCAAATGGGCACCACCTGACTCGGCATGCGCGAAACACGGAAGCGAACGCCGAGTGGACTGACTTCACCGTGGTGAAAATATCTTTGGCATACCCGCAGACCAGGCCTCTTGCAGTTGTGGATCCCGACGATTCAATGACAAGCTGAGACGGCAAAAGGATACTCAAAGTCAGCATCTTTGACGGGTAGTCAAAAGCGACGACCTCTCCTTGCAAGCGCTGCCCCAGGCAGGTGAGGCAGGAGACATGGGTCCCGACGCTGAAATACTCCCCTGGTCCAGGAGCCGCCATCTTCTCCGCCAGGAAACGGGAGCAGTCGACTCGCCTCACGTAAACACGCGCAGCCGCGTCAGCATGGGTGGGCGCGCGAGTGGGCGTTCCGCGGGATGAATGAAGTGACGCGAAAACTGGCGCTGCAATTGAAGCCACGCCCGCTTTACTATGGAGTAGTAGATCATGAATATCTTACTACAGTGCACTATACGCCCTCATTTAACCACTCATCACTTACTCATCTACCTGGTTTATAGGCCTACACAAGATTCTTTGAAATTATAGGGGAGCCGGTCGTTACCTTTTGTGACCCAAATCAGAGGTTTTCAAACTTTTTGATGCTCCAGACCCCCAAATATGATGGCCTGCTTTTGAGGGACCCCCTATAAGGCAGTTACATATTTTCAAGAATAAAGACCCTTTTATGCAGTGGGAAAAAAATATTATAAATGTCTAAAATATCAGTTTACATTACATTGTATCTGACTTCTATCCAAAATTAAAGTGCTTTTAGATGTATAAACCTGAAGAGAAACATACAATTTTGACTACAGAATAGCATAAATTCGTATGATTTCTGACCTTTTTTTTTAAGAAACTGCAATCTCAAATACTTTATATCTTAATTTTTTTTTTAAAAACAGTTGCTTAAAAAAAAAAAAAAAAAAAACCCCAGCAAGATTCAAAGGGACAGCAATTTTTAATGATTAATTGTCACAGTAATAGATTGCTCAAATAGCGTGTATTGCACATGTGTACACATATATGCACCCTATATACACGTGTGTAGCAGTTAGTATACACACCTTTGTATTGTCGCAACATGAAAGCATTGAAAGAACACAATAAATCAGGGAATGTGCTTTGATAATTTCAGATAACTTCTGCATATCAATATGACCAGAAGATAGACAAAAAAGAGAGGAGATTAGAGAGAGAGAGTGAGAGAGAGAAAGAAAGGATCTTAAAAATGTAAGGTTAAAAGGTCTCACAAATTGAAACGACCAATCACAACAAGTGATGTAGAACAGCAAAGAAACAAAGGGACAGTGAAGGAGTCACAACCTCTCTTTCAAAAAAGTCTAAAAATATACAAGCACTCTTTGAACCTTGACGATCATAGGTCACAACATATACACAACATATGAATTATCAATAAATATACATATTTACCCAATAGCAAAATATGTGGCAGAGACAGTAAAGCTATCTTCCATGGCGAATGTCGATGTCTTTTACACATACAGAGGTTTCCCGGTGTCCGTCGTAAGGCCATTCACGTTGTTTTCTTTGTGTAAAGATCATTGCGTAAAATGAACAGCCTCCCTCAGTGCCTTGTTCAAGAAAGCCAAGCGTCATACTGTATTACATCTGATCAATTATTTTCCCTCTCTATGTATTGCTTAACCCAACACACCTAAGGAGAAGGTTTAGGTCTCAAAAAGGGACCAACACGCCAGCTGGATTCATCCTTAAAACTAAAAAGAGGAACGAAAAACAAGAGAGAAAAAGCTTTCACCACCAACTGCACGGTCAATAAACTCTTTGACACCATATAGGGTGAAGATACAAAACTATGCACAAATGGTTGGTGATCTACATCCAAACGTTACAAAACCTGATCACAGTAGTTCCTGATTCAGACAGCCACATAGAAGAGGGAAATTCTCTTAGTGTATATTACAGTATCTAAGTACAGAGGCTAGTGTCAGCCTGATTTTCACAAAGTGTTTGTTTCCTGTTTCTCTTTAACCGCAAAACAGTTGACTTTAGTGTTTCAACATACAGTTCAGACGTATAAATACTTTATCCAATGGTGACATGGCTCTTCTTAGAGGACTGTTGTTGTGAAAAAACTGGCCTTTTTTTTTTTTTTTTGATCACTTTGTAATGTTATTGCCCAGAGGCTATGAGGCTGTCGAAGAGAAGAGACAAAATGCAGGTACTTAATTTTTCATAGATTTACAACGAGACAAGCATTGATCCAGAAGCAATGCAACTTGCTTTTAGCAGCCATTTCTGACTCCAAATAAATAAATCAAATGAGAGCAGAGTCAAGAAACGCGCATCGAAATGTCTGTCGCTTCAACATCAACAGTTCATCAGTGAACCAATGAACATACACAAAGAAAAAACGCTGACGAGAGAGTTCACGTGTCGTTTAAACGCATTTGCTGAAATAAGTCACTTTGCTTTTAATGCCTCATAATTTGCATCTGAGAACCGAAAAAAAGAAAGAAAAAAAAAAAAACACAATTAGGTTCGGACCTACAGTGTAGTATTAGTGCAAGAAGTTTGAGACCCAGTTCAGTCTCACTGAAAGTACTTGCCATTAGACACGTTGTCACCTCTCAGACCAAGTAATGTTGCTTCTGTGACATTGCTGAAGGAAGAGGGTGACGTTAAATAAAGACGCAGCAGATTAAATCGAATTTGGCCCCCCAAAACTGTTGTCACACAGTGAAAATGTAATAAAGGATGATTATTTCAGGGTCATAAACAAGCCATTGCATTTTATCCACAAGTGCACAAGTGATTAATCAGCATACAACAAACTGTTATGAACAGTTATGAACAATACTAATTAGTCTGGTGAAAAATAACCATATCGATAGCACAAAAGCTATATCAAAAGATGATTAAAATGTAAACCCAAAAGGTTTGAGTATTTCAGTATTAAACAAAAAAGTGGTAGCCTAGTCACTCTTATTGCCGGAAAAAAATATCCTGAAAAAGGACAATGCCAAATGCACTGCACAGTGACATAAATCAACATCATCGATAATATCTGTACCACACTGTACATTCCTTATCAGAGAATACTTCAAATCAAATGATGAAATTAACACTGATATAGACTCTTTTTTTGTTTTCGCTTACATTTTTGTACAAAAAAAGGAAATGTTTTAATAAAAAAGTCACCGCTAACACTCTCTCGCCAATGGAAATAAAGTCAAATAAACGAGTGTAAGGGAGCCAAACAAATACATGTACAAAGGAAGGTGGCGTTAATATAAAGAAAACAAACAGGAAGTTGGTCACGACATTGTCAGTGTTTCCAAACAAATCACGTCATGTGCTAGTCTATTGCACAGGACTGATAAATAAAACAATCGTTGAATTTCTTTCATTCGTTCTTTCGTTAACAGTAAAATAAAAAAGGAGGAGTATCAAAACCTTTTTCCAAAAACACGACATTTACATCTTAAAAAAAAAAAAGAAAACAATGAGAAAGCAAGAAAAGAAACCGGGGCAGAAGGAAGATAATTATCGTTTTGTGCTGCTCTGTCGTTCATGGCTGAAATTAGTTTTCTTTGAAAAAATTAAGGCAATTTGAAAATCAAACAAATCAATGAAAGTAAACTCTGAGGATTTGCGATTTTTGTTAAGTATTGGTGTTGTTAAATGTTTTCCTTAGTATAAAAGGCACCAAGTTCTTTAAAAAAAAAAAAAAAAGAAGTCTTTCTTCAGACATTACCACAACGCGTCTTTCCTCGTTCTCCACGAAGGTCGAGATGGACGCTTTGAAAATCCTTTTCTCCGTATTTTACACCTTTGCCGTAAAACGGATGGGTTGCCGTTATTTATGTTTATGTGCGAGCATGTTATAGCAAAGCCGTATATTCCAAAAAAAGTACTGTTTTCTCTGAAAGAAAAGAAATGCTTCTGGGAAAAAATGCTAACCATCGTTCTTCCACTTTCAGATAAAAGTCTGCAGGCTCTTACTGTATGTACAACCACATCTGATAAGAAAATGTTTCATAAAGGAGATATAAAGTATTTATATATTTTTCTGTGTTCAATTGTGTATACGGTACACACAAAACACATATGCTTAAATGTATGTATGTATGTATATTTATATATATATATTTATATTTCTCATATGTTTGTGTGCTTTTCACAACAGGTAATTATACAGATGCAAAAGTATACCAAATAATCGACACGGTACAGTGTAAACGAGTATACTTGTCTGCAAAAGGTGTTTTGTCACGACCCGAACATCTGGTTCCTCTTTTGGGAACCATGTTCGTTTGTGAATGAGTGTATATGTGTGTTTTGTGCTGAAGTATTTTTGCTGCTTGTTGGCTTTTTTTTTGGAACTTTGTACATTTCTTATACTTTGTACAGAAAACAAAGCTTATTTCGCGGCCCTCCGAGCAACAACATCCACATGCTGTCGTGTCGTTTTTCCCTTCCTCCTCCTCTACTTTTTTTTTTGTTGCATTTTCTTCTTTACGTCCCCAGTTCAATACAATGATAAATTGAAATCAAAGGCTTTTCTCTGAAGAGTATTCCATTGTTCGGCCTATCCAGCTGAGCAACCCTCACTGAGTGGTCCTGCAATTACCCATCATGCCTTTGTCGTCCCCTTTCGGCAACAGTTTGCTATGCTTTACCTCAGAAAAGCGAAAGTGGGTGGGCTGTGAATATGTCAGTCAAGCACCTGGAAATGAGTGAAGGGCCGAGGGAACCAATCAAAGAGCTGGGAGGAGGAACATGAGGCGTGACGTCAGGGTGACCAGTGCCAAGCACACGTGGACAAGAAGGTTGGAGCAGTGATGTACTTTACTCGCTCTTCTACAACACGGGCTCCTCCTCCATTGGCTCCTCTGCAGATCTGAGGAAGGAATAATTGGTTAACCGGTTATAGTTAGGCTAAAGTTATATGTTAAATATTCAGTATACGGTGTATAACAACGGACTCGACTCCAGTTGCGATACCTGCTGGTTTCTGTGGAAGTCGTTTGCTGATCGTTGTCCACTGTGAGAGAGGCCATGGCGGTCAAAGTGTCTGCCTCGTCCTTCTCTCGTCTCTGAGCGTCCAGGAGAGATTGACCCACTGTAGGAGCCAACCTCTGCAGAGACGTCCAGTGTTTACCTACAGATCGCGAGAAGATAAATAAATCATGATCAGCAATTACATATCAAGACCTCGAAACTGATTTTAAATATTTCATTAATATTTTCTATGCTATGTCTGAACAAAAAACAAATAAACTTATAATAGAAAAACTATATAAGATCATTCAATTTAATATTTAACTGAAATTTTGCAGTTTTTCCTGGTAAGATACTTATTTTAAATAAACAAGTATCTTACCAGAAATGTCTAAATATAAAACCCTACTGAACACACTTTCTCGTACTGTAAAATAAAGAGGGACTGAATGTAGAAATTAATGTACTTCTTAACCAAGTTTCCTTCGGTTTCTCACTTACTCTGAATCTCAATGACCCTCTCTAGAGAGGCTGTTGCTTTTGGACACGGTTTCTGTTGAAGTACCATCAGTGGCAGAGGATCCAACTGCAACACACACACACACACACACACAAAACATTAATAGATCAAGAAATAAAATAATTTATGTTTATTTCACCCACAGGAACACTACAGCTGCATCAAAAAATTGCATATTTCCCTACTATATAATAAGTAAAAAACAGTGTGTGTAGAATGTCTGAATTCCCAGTATTCGGATGATCTACTATTTGCGGTGAGAAGTGCACGTCCAATGGACACTATCCCATGAGGGGAAGGGAGAGGATTTGTAAAGGGCATTGAAGTGACGCAACTCATTCTTGTAGGTCACATGACAATGACAACATGTCGTATGTAGTACATCCGTATTATATTCATACTACACACATTCATACGAGACTTCAAGAGATTTCCACGACGCATGCGTGAGAATTGCGATCTCCTTCAACTACTTCAGTTAAGTTCTCGCGCGTGCGCGTCGTGGAAATCTCTTGAAGTCTCGTTTCAGGCCTACAAGGAAGAAAAGGAATAGTAGAATAAAGTCGTTATTTTTGTTTGTTTTTTCGCACAAAAAGTATTCTCGTCGCTTGATAAACTTATAGTTGAGCCACTGTTGCGACATGGAATATTTAAACATTTTCTTTAATGACTTTCTGGGCCGTCAGGATTCATTCCCTTAGGGAGCCTATGTAGCAGTGATACACCTCTCAGATTTAATCATAAATATCTTCATTTGTGTTCCGAAGATGAACGAAGGTCTTACGGGGTTGGTACAGCATGGGGGTGAGTAATTAATGACTTAATTTTCATTTTTGGGTGAACTAACCCTTTAAGGTTCGCTGGTAATTACTTATTCAAAAGTAGTATCTACTGTACTCAAAGAGAGTATGTGACTTATTTTAAGCTATTAAAAGCTCATGTTCTGCTGATATTGACCTTACTGTTTTTATGTTTAGGGTCCCAGAGACACCAATGATGTGTTTAAAAATAATAATAGCAATTTTGAAATTAACTTATTTACTCTACAAGATCTTTTAAAATGTACCCCTGGCATAATTAAATGCTAGGAGACAGATATTATTTCAGATTTAACCCTTTGTTTTATCACTGAGACCCCAAAACAGAACATAAGAATTAAAATAGAACAGCCTATATAATCCTATCGTGTGTTAGTTGGATGTGTGTGAATGAATGACAGGCACCTCGTCTCCAAGCAATGCAGCCACGCAGGATTCAGATGCGTCACATATGGCGGTAAGGTCGTGACCTCCTTCCAGTGCCAAAACCACACGGCCGCCAGCCAACTTCATCAACTGCTTAGTGAGATGGCCGAAACCTACGCAGAGAGCCAGGAGCATGCTGGGTAATTCATGAACTATAAACAAACCTTGAACGCCCCCAATTTTAACAGAAATGCAGGTTAAAAGTGAAAAAGACTAGAATTCTATTGAGTCAATACTGTCTAGTGGTACGACCAGTATGACAGCAATATTTGACCCAGAAGATCTTAGGTAGTCCATGTATGACTGCATTGTAAATGGTCTTTTATGTGTATAATACAACTCATCTATGCAATTAGGGGGTACAAAATTATAATTTGTGCCATCTGACCTCTGGTTCTGGAAACAGAAAAACAGCAAACTCACATTTGGCGGTGACGTTGTATCCACCGAGGGGGGACTGGTGGCCCTCCACTGCATCAAAGCCAGCTGACACTAGCACCACATCCGGGGAGAACTCATTGGCTATGGGCATCACCACCGTTCTACAAGCACACAGACAGGAAGTGTTTGAATTACAAATGATCTGCACAGCTCTTCAAACCATGTAATGGGTTCAGAGAAAATGTTTTTAAAGTCCCTGTAAAGTCAAAATTAAGTATGTGTTCTGAGTTTGTCACACCACATAAAAATGTGTTATTAGCCATCTAGCCAAATTTGAATGATAAAAAAGCCGGCAAGTACATAAAATAAGCTATCAAAATCTTGAAAAAATGAGCAGCTCTCTCTGCTCTCAAATGCTGGGGGCGTGTCCACTGGCTGCGCTGAAACCACGCCCACTAGCGGGAAAGCTGTCGACGGCGATATTAGGTGATCCTGCTTTCGGGACGGGAGGATGAACGCTGGCGGGGGATAGTCGTTTCGGCCCCGTTCACCAGTAACAGCGGATTATCAGCGAATCCAAGTTGTCTCTGAGGAAAGTTTATAAAACAATCCCGTGTAAAATGATCACTACAGAGGCGGGTGTTGGCGGAGATCCTCAGCTCTTCATCAAGGTTGGCTCTACACAAAATTAATCCACCTCTTCTTGATGTGATCGTTTTTAGGAAATTTAAATAAAGACACCGATCTGTTTTGTACATGATCACATCCAGGTAGTAGCCTATATGCATTTCTGTGTTGAAGGCATAGCTAGCTAGCAAACAGTAGGCTGTAGTAACTAATAGTACTGACAGTAACTCGCGTTTGAGCGGCGAATGCGAATGGGAGAGATCAGCCTCAGTGGCCTCGGTGTGTCATCAAGTAGGGGCGTGTCCACGAGCTCATGGGCTCCAGTGCGTCATCGAGCCCTGTTTTAGCCCCGCCCAAAAAATCCGTAAAATAGCAATGGTGAAAAACTGTTTAACGGTCTAACTGCGCATTTCAGTACTTCACAGTTCACAGTCTTTGTAATATGTTTTAGAAATACATTTGTAACATTTATAATGTGTTTAGATTTTTTTTGTAGAATTGCCTTTACAGGGACTTTAATGTTGAAAGAGAGTTATGTTTAGCATTTTTCCCCCTAACAGACAGAAAGTGCATATCTCACCTGAAGGCAGTCAGATACTCCACATCACCCATAGGTGGCTCCACTCCGCCGGTCCAAGCAATGTTGACGTTAAAGCCCTCTCCTGGACCCACACCTACCTATAAAGATCCCATGAGAAAACCAGTTAGAAAAAAAAGACAATTTTGGTCATATGACTACAGGAAGCCCCATTCACAAATTTAAAGGGATAGATATTTTGAAGAATGTCATTAACCAAACAGTTGATGGATCCCAATGACTTCCACAGTATTTTGTTTCCATACTATGGAAGTCAATGCCGCCCTGGGCCTGTTTTGTCACCCGTATTCTTTAAAATATCTTCTTTTGGGTTCAGAAGAAAAAAGAAATTCATACAGGTTTGGAAAAACTCGAGGGCGAGTAAATGATGACAGAAATGACATTTATTGGGTGAACTATCCCTTTAAGCATCTTCACACAGTGACTAGAATGTTGTTACCTCCACAGGAGCGCCACTGCCTGGGAAAAAGTTGCCATCGTCATAACGGTGCAAGGAAATGTACAGCACATTGGGGTCATTATAAAAAGCCTGCTGGGTCCCGTTTCCATGGTGAATATCCTATACAAAGAATTGAAATCGTTTAGAGAAGATTTTAATCTTCTTGTTCATCAAAATTAAACTGAATCAGTACAATAATATTGCTTGTTAGGACTGTAACATCACAGGAGACTGTGTATCGCATGGAGCTCAACCTAAAAACTCACCCAGTCTATGATTAGGATCTTGCCAACCCCGAGTTTCTGCTGCAGGAGTTTGGCAGTGATGGCCACTGAGTTGAAGAAACAAAAACCCCTGCCAAGACACACACAGAGCAGTGGACGCACATAAATGATTTATACAGTACATCTAGATATCAAACATCTGGCCACACACAACTCACAGCATGACATAAAAGCAATCCAATGTTCAACATGTGGGGATGTTTATGTAGAATAAACATGATAAAGTAAACGGCTTTAAATGACATTAAAATATTTGAAATGAAATATTTTATACAGACTCTCAATTAAAGTTTCAAAAGTTTCAAACTACTTACATGGCAGTGGATTCTTCAGCATGATGACCAGGAGGACGCACCACCGCAAAACCGTTCTATCCATCAAACAAAAATAGGAGAGAAGGAAGAGGAGGACAACAGAAGAAAATGTGATGTAATATAAGCAAATAATATTTATACCAGAACATCAAATAAACACAAATCCGTGGTAAGAGAAGCGAATATGAACCTTCAGCTCCCCAGCAGCAACTTTAAAGGCCAGCTCAATGACGCAGCCCACCGCCATGCGGACGGCACCTGACGAGTGCATCTCGTTCCACACTGTGTCGCTGTCCACCTACAGGACATACAATCATGTTACATATCATTGTTATACTGACCTACTGTCACAAACTGAGGAACTCAGAATTGATCCTATTCACTTCCTTAATAAATGTCCATGGTTTTATTGGGGACAATTCATTGGAGCAAAATTAAGTATGAACATCAATAATAATAATTATTATTACTATTTAAATGCTTTTTATTTTAATATTATACTTAAATAACTAATAGCGAGTATTCTAATTATTATTTAGATTTTTTATTTATTTTAAATAATTTAATATAATAATAATAATACATACAAATATTGTTATAAAAATATATTATTATTATATTAAATTATAACATTAAAGTAAAACATTATTTTTATTAAAGGTGCACTATGTAACTTTTTGTTTAACTAAAATAACTAAATAATAAGAGTAAATACATCAGCAAACCTTCCAAAATGTGTTTTTGTCTTACCCTGATTCACTATGGTAAGCTCATTATAATTATTTATATTTTAGACCGAGTGGGATGGTATTTCGTAGGAAATTGCGTACTTGCGTGATTCGTTTGAGCGTGTCTCGTCATATCCGTAAATAGAGAAAAGTTGCTCCGGCTACTTTGACGCATGTGAGAGTGGCATAGTTTAGTCGTCACAACGCGCGAGAAAGATTAACATGGAGCAGCTAAAACTTGAACCTCCGGAGAATCACTCGTTAAAAAAAAAAAGGCAGAACAGAGGAGGGTCTGCTGTTAAAAGGAGATCGCGACAAAGCTCGTAATAAAACCAGAATCAACATTGGCTTTTCGGAGATGGCGAGAACTGAAGGATTTAAACTGTTTTAAAAATGACATGTAGATGGCGTTTTTATTATTCAGGTGAGAAAGGTATTTTATTGGACAGATAAATTGCCATATGTAGTAGGGGTGTAAATCGGACAGTTAATCACGATACGATACGATATCGATTCTCTCAGCCAGCGATACGATATTTGCCGATACCTCAAAAAATTCTACGATATGATTACGTTTCGATTCAGGGCTATATCGATCGATTAATCGATATTTAGATATTATGTGCCAAGTGTACACAACCAGTTACATTTATTAACTCACAATACATTCAAAAATATATTACATGAAAGTTTAATTAAACTCTTTGAAAATTGCACACCCTCTCCCAATTGGGACATTTACAAGTTGTTTGTTACAAGTTAAAAAAAAGATGATGAAAAGGGGTTATCTGTTTTTGCAAATGAACTCTTCTGTTATATTAAAGTTAATTTAAAGGATTTTTATATATATTTATTGTGTGGTAAAAGCAGATAACTCCACATTTCATGTTTCAGAGTTAAACAAAGCCAAGTAATTGCTATGATACATAATAAAACACTTGGTTAATCTGTAACGTTAATCTCCTCAGCTGACATAGACGCCTGTCAAACTTTGTTGTTGTGATTAACGTACACGCAGAGAGCTTTTCACTCACCATTAAACGTGCTGTTTTAGCAAGATTCCGTAAAAAAGTTTCAGCTTTTATTTTCCTTTTACGAGCCGAAGAAGATATCACGGGTTCATGAAGTTCGCTGAAATCCATCCTCGATCACTTTTAGTCAGCTTTGACGAAACTCCTCTCAGCTAGCGCGTCTTTTCAAAGTGACAAGCAGCCTTGTCACCTGACCTGACTACTGCGCACTGATTTGCTAAAACAGACTTTTCGGGGCTTGTCGTTTCTGCTGTAAAACATAAACTCGCGATGCCTTTACAGTGGAAAATACGAGCTTTTGTGACAAAGGTTTCAGTCAATCTTGTCAGGCGTCTATTTCAGCGGAGAAAAGTTACGTGAGGATATGGAGTGTCAAAATAAATGTACCGTACATCGATATTTTATGTGTGGTATTGATGCATCGTATCGTTAGACATTTGATCGATGCATCGATCCATATCGATGTATTGTTACACCCCTAATATGTAGCTATATAACAGAGTTCATCTATCGTGAGAGTCATTTTCATTAAACACAGTTACGCAGAGCAGAAGCAAAAACAAAACAATGTTCTTCTAAAAAATGCATTTAGTTTTGTTTTTTTTACTGCTAGAGGGCCAAAAGTTACATAGTGTACCTTTAATAATATTAACAATAACCAAAAATAAAAAAAATGTATCCAATAATATCTACATTTCACAATCCATTTTGTTTATATATACTTCCTAGTACATAGAGTTAAATGCAATGTGAATGCCATTTCATTCTTTATTTTATAAGTGGGACGAATGGACAGAAAAATGGAAAAACGTACCCCAATGCCTCCACACGGTAGGACAGCGTACATTTTCTGACTTATTGGGCCTAGAAAATTAAAAATGGAAATTAGAAGCTGATCTGAAGGAGTGTTATGTTTAGGCACACATCTGTTGTTCACATATTCTCTATTCAGGTAATGACATAATTGACATAACTTATTCAGTCTCAAGGATGCTCATTGGAGGACGCTGACACAACTATCATCTGTCTCACTGTTCTACAAAGAGCACTCAAGGTCAAAACAGTCTGCACTTCTTCAAAGTGTGCCTCACATAAAAGTGGAGGTGGTGATGGCAACTCTGTCCGTAGCTGAACCTTCTCACCCTCTCTCACACACACACACACTTTGCTGGTGACTCAGAAGCGGGGGTGGGCAAATGTCTAGGACCTAAAAAAAGCCTAGGCGTCTGTCAAAGGAGGTTTGCTTAATAGGGCTGTAACGATACGCGATATAAAATCGAAATCGCGATACTCAGGTCCACGATCCTGTATCGCGATGTGAGAAGGCAGAATCGCGATCACACCCCTTCCAACTCCAGAGTTATCCTTCCTGTCCAGAACCAGGGCTCGAATTTCGGCGCGGGATTGCGGGTATTGCGCATAATTCTAATCATTCCCGCAGGTCTCCCATTTATAATGCGGGAAATTCCCGCAATCGTAATCCACACAGATAATAAAATCAAATCATTCTTTTAACAACTATCTTCCAGACGCAATTTCACAAACAGCGTGAGTGTTCAGCGGTGCCGCGCGCGTCTTCTATCTCTTCTCTCATAATGTGTTGTGCAAGGCAGGCGCTGCATGCAGCGATAATACACACTCGCGTTTTGGAGTCGGGACCATAGACTGTAAAAGTCTTTTTAAGTCTTACCAGTTTAAACATTCAAGCAATTTTAAACTAATCAGTGCTCGCGCGCTCTCTGAGAGATTATTTTCTATGCGCACATTCATAGAAAATCCGCCTCAAAAACAGCTGGCCAGTAACTATTTTTCGCGGATTATATTGCTTTAACACGCAAAATTGTCAATTTCGGTCTTTGTGAGTAGGCTATACTCTAAACATAGTCGGTTTTGTCTTTAATAGGCATAAAACGCATGCCAGTATAATGAACACAGGATCCGTGCACTAGCTCTTAAAGTGACGGAAGCCATATGTGTCTGTCATTAATTTTGTTGTCAAAACAACAAAAGACGGCTTTAAGTTAAAGGAATCAGGATTAATAGCCTATGTATTTAATTTATTCAGGACTAAAATACTACCCAGTGTTATTTTCCATTTGATTACTTTATTCAGTTTCTGTAAGTGAATACTAGTGTTAGACCTATTCAAAAACTTTTCTCTTTAATTGTCTTTATTTGTATCTTTATTCTATTGTATTTATTTGTGCTACTTTTTTCAATTTAATTAAACAATTTAAATCAAGCTTCCTTGTGATGTGTAAATTCTTAACAACAATATTACCCCATTGTAAAAATGCAATGAGCGTAAACATTTAGGCAAGATAAATGTAATAATTTTGTTTGGAAAAAAATTCTCAAAATCTCTTTTTTTCACCACAAGCCCCGCCCCCTCAAGCCCCGCCCCCGTGATAGAATCGCGATACGAATCGAATCGTGGGTCAAAAATCGTGATACGAATCGAATCGTGGGTTTGGTGTATCGTTACAGCCCTATTGCTTAAGCAACCCATCAAATAGGAAGTAAGCAAGGGAAGCTTTTTGTGGATGGTGTACTAGGAGGAGAATCCTGTTTTGGTGTCCTAAAATCAAAACGGCAGAAACTCCATTCACACATCACAACAGAGAGCTTCTAAAGCACACCTAAAAGTTTCTTGCTGTCCAGTTTCTGTCGGTTCAGTGGACTGGTGCCGTAGAGCAGCGTGTGGTACTCAGAATGAACGGTTTGGATTTCATCTAGTGTGGCCTTCCTTCCCCTGATCCTCTGCACACAAACAAACATAGAAAGTACATTGAGACAGCATCCATGATTTACCAAACCACTACAAGGGGCCCATTATCTTTACAGTTATTTGTAAAAAAATCATTATGATTGGTATAACACACACCAATCATGGTGGTGATGGCGCAGTGGATAAGACACATGGCTGTGGTGTGAGAGACCCGGGTTCGAAACCACTGTGAGACACCATTGTGTCCCTGAGCAAGACACTTAACCCCTAGTTGCTCCAGAGGCGTGCTGACATATATGCGTGCTGACCTCTGACATATATAGCAATTGTAAGTCGCTTTGTAAGTCAACAGTTTTGTTTAAAATTTCATAATATTTTCAGATTTTCCGTGACTGACGGAACCCTGAATTACATTGTAAACAATAGCTGTGAAATTTGACCACTAAATGATTGCTTAAATTATCTTATATTTAAAAATATGTTGCTCAAAACTATTTAACAATTGTGTGCACTAAGATTTTTTCATGCTCTTGAAAGAAGTCTTTTATTCTCACCAAGGCTGCATTTATACAGTAAAATCTGTAAAAACAGTAAATTGTGAAATAGTATTATATTATTTGAATATATTTTAAAATGTAATTTATCCCTGTGATGGTAAAGCTGAATTTTCAGCACGATTACTCAAGTCTAATGATCCTTCAGAAAGCATTCTAACATGATGATTTGCTGCTCAAGAAACCTTTTTTTTATGTTATTATAAGTTGAAAACAGTTGTGCTGCTAATTATTTTGTGGAAACCACGATAATTTTTTTCCAGGATTCTTTGATGAATAAAAAGTTTAAAAGAACAGCATTTATTTGAAATAGAAACCTTTTGCAAAATAAATGACTCTACTGTCACCTTTAATCAATTTACGGTGTCCTTGCTGAATAAAAGTATTAATTTACCCAAACTTTTGAAACAGAAAGAGCTGAATTTTCAGATAAATGGAGCAATGTTGTTTTTTTAACGGAAAGAGATGAGCTTTAACATGAAGCTTCCCGTTGATTGTTTCTGGCCAATTCTTCCACCCTTCCAGAAGGTGGCGCACTCACCTCACAGCGACCAAGCAGGCCCGTTTCCTGCAGCCTAGACCAAACACTCTGAATGCGACCGGCGTGTTCGGGATGGATGTGTGTGTTCCCACACATGCACTGGTGCTTTAGCATGAAGGTGTCATACACCAGCCCTACAGAGAGAGTGAGGAAATGATTAAAAACACAATCTACTAAGGATATTGTCTTGTTCGACTGATGGACAGCGGTGCAGTGTACCTGTTGTGAAGAGATGCTTAACGGGCACCTCGTTCAGGGGTGCTGCTTTAAGACTAGAAGTGACGGGCGACGACTGTGCCCTTCCCAGGGGTCTGTGGGGCATTCCCGTGATGGACAGGGAGGCCTGGAACACATTCAGTTGCTGCACATGCTGCTGGTCGAAATACTGTGGAAAAAGCACACAATCATAATTAATTCATTACAATTCAGCAGTTCAGTTCATCTCAGTTTGATTTAGTTCAGCACACTTTGAATCGGTTCTTGTCAGAACAATTGAATTCAGTTCTCTATGGTACAGTACGGTTTTATTCATTACACTCTAAATAAGTTCAGCTCAGTTTACTTCAGTACAGTTTCATTAGGTTCACTACACTATCAACAATATTTTCATGTAATTCAGCTTTAAAAAAAAACTTTTTGGAGTCACTTCAATAGAGTTTGAAAAAGTCTCCAGCCAAGATCAACCAATCAGAAACATGGACACAGTCACATCAATGAAAGCATTTATCGGGGTTCAAGCATTTAAGGCCTTTAAGCACTAAAGCATCAAAAGTTATTAAGTTTTATTTAGCAAGCATGTAACCACTGACATAATAGATGGAAAAGACCATTTACAGCTAATAAAGGCAATTTACCATAGGAGATATATGGTAATATATGGGTTTTAACAGTTATAGCGTCACCTATGGTCCGATCTCCATGAAACTTTGCATGCTTCTTCAGCATGTTATGACACATATGCTAATTTTTTTTGCGCGTGTTTTTGTGAAGTTCTGAGTTTTCCTTTAGGATTTATAGGCTTTTGAGTGTATTTTGTCACGCCCCTTTTCTAAATGACCCTGGAGATAAACATTTTGTCCGTCTCGAGCCAAGGATCACAGTGGTGTAAAAACCTTGACTCGTAGTCAAACGGTCTAGGAGTTATGAGCAATTTAGTACTTTTGGTTGCCGTAGCGCCACCTATGGGCCAATCGGGGTCATACTCTGATAGGTTCTCCCCAAACTGAGGCCTACCATCTGGCCAGGATTCAAGTCTCTGGCACTTACGGTTTGGTCTGCACGATCAGTTTTACAAATCCTTACAATTACAATAGGGTTTCAGCACTTAACCCCTAATAATAATAATAATAATAATAATAACAACAATAAGAATACATATAAAATTAAAAAAAATGTTGAAATGTTGCCTTGTCAAATATATAACTTTAGAAAATAAATTACTAAAAGTAAATCTTTAATCAAATTGAAAGCTACAGAAATACAAAAAAACAAGAGCTAATAAAACTAGTAAAACATCAAATTGACAAAAGCACATAACAAAATGACACAATTTAACTAAACATTAATAAAGACTATAATACTATATAAATACTACCAAAATAACACAGGAGTGAGTGAGTGTAAAGAGCAAGTTAAGATCATAACAGTCTAAACATCAGTACATGATGTACATGTACATCAAGTACATGGTCTGGAGCATGTCATCAAAGAAACCCAGCGAACATTTGCCAAAAACCAACTCAAAAGTCTTTTGCAGTAAACAGCCCTAGAGTCTGCTCTATATCAGATGAGCGGAATGAACGTGTGTGTGTGTGTGTGTGAGCAGCGAGACAGCCGCTGATGCAGTACAACGCGCAACGGAGGTCCATGCGAGATGATGGGATTCTTACTAGTTGTTTTTTCTTCTTGCATGAGACCTTGAGGTTGAAGTTATGTCATGTCAACACACACATATATCCACAATTCCCTTCTTCATACCAACTCTCTCTTTATTCGAGAGACTAAAGCTATGCAGCATCTGTCTTTCTCACTATGGCAGGTGACGGGGGCTCAATTTGTATTCAAGACACTCAGCAGCAAGCAGAGGCATCCACACACACACACAAGGATGTAGGTGGGTGTGTTTTAATGAGAAGGAAAGGCCAGCTAGGGGCCGTGACTGACCAAAGTGACATGGAGTGTTTCGTATATCGCTACCTCAATGGTGACTGCATGTCACCGCATAACAGACACACACTGCGGCGTGTCACGTCACCCTGGTGGGCTGTGATTGGGTGTGAAGTGCAGGGCAGCAAAGGCGGGCGGGGTCCGGAGGAGGAGATGAATCACCAAGGAGAGATGAGTCAGAGAAGGTCCATTCACGGAGGAGTATATGTGTAGATGTGTGTGAGTGTGTGAGTCTGCTGCTGCGCGAGGAGGATGCAGTCTGAATTCTAATGCTGTGCTCTTTTGAAAATTTTTCTCAATGATTGCAGGCAGAGTGAGCGCGAGGAGGAGGGTGTTGCTCTTCTTTCAATAATTCCCTCTCCCTCTCATTCACTCTCACTCATTCATTTGTTTTTCCTTCCTCCCTCCCTCACAACCAGGGGTCTGTTTTAGGATTAAAATGAGCTCTTTTGGAGGATTAAATCTGCAAATGCAAACAAATGGGCTGGAATACATAATGCAATTGCAATCTCAGTGGCGTGCAGTGGTGTTCTGAAATGGGGAGGCAAAGACCTCTCGGTTTCTTTTTTTTAATGTTTTTATTTTATTTTTATAAATCGAATGTAAATTCATGTCCCAGTTACACTTAATGTTGTCGCATTTTCCTGGTTAAAAACATTACTTTAACATTAATTTCACCAAGCTAATTGCTCACTCAAAAAAACCCCACAACTATTGCCTATGTTTTTAGGCAATTTCAAGTTTGATTTTGACGTGACAAAGCGGTGATATCTAAGTGGGTGTTGTTTACATACTTTTTAATTAATATTCCCATTAACGCCTTAATTTTGTTCATTCAGACCGATTCGCGAACACGTATGAAAACAAGAGGTGGGATTTATCGCACAAACCAATCATATACAATTATATGACTTTCCCCCATTTGTTCTCAATTACCCCCCTACCAAACCCAACGCATGCTTTAGGGGGTCTGTTAAAACTCACACAACAAATTTAAAATAACATTTTGTAATATTGGTGTTGTTTTATTTTTGTTATATGTATTCTTTTCTCATTTAATTTTTTGAGGAGGCACTGTATATATTCAGATTCACTGATTCAAGATTTGTGAGATAAAAATAATGTACCTTTATCAAAAGATTAATAACAGATTACAAAACTACACACAAAAAGTCTATGAAAAGTGCAATGGTGTTGCAGTATAATGATGGTATCAGATTAGATGGTACTGTTAATACTTTGAAAAATACCATGGTGCCAATATTATGGTAAAGTCCACAGTAACTTAACTATTAAAACAATTACTACAATATAAATAATACTGGAAAGAAATTAATAAACCTGCTAAAATATGGTTTTAATTTAAAATTTCATAAAATTAATAAGATAAGAGTAAACCTGCTAAGTAACATTTTAAGAGCTCAGCCTCTTTAAAAAGTACTATAGTACAGTGATTGTATCAGATGGTAAAACCATTATACTTTTTTGCAAGATAAGTATAAATCCAAGAATAAAAGTGCAGCTCTATGAAAATGAGCTCTTTGGCAAATACTGATTTTTACATTTTCTGAACAAAATGTGAACGTTGCTTGCCACTAATGGCAGCACAATGCTAAGAACTGTTTTTAGATCAGGTGGCAAAAGCTTGCCTTAAGCCTTTTCTGGTTCCTAGATGCCTTAGTTTCATATCAAAGTTTAATCATTTGAGATAGGGGTTTGTTTAAATCTCTAACTCAGAAGTATGAGCAATAGTAAAACCCTAAAGCTAAACACCTAAGCAAGCACCGCAAACTAGATAAACCTTTGCTCTCAGAGGAACCTCCACCAAGTCGAGTTCATTGCGTCTTCCCATCTAGCAATTATTTATACGTTTCTTTTTCCCTCTTCTCGTCCGCTCCCCTCCAGCCTCCAGTGGTGAGTCACTGGTGGGAGGA
Source organism: Tiaroga cobitis (assembly GCA_030578255.1). Taxonomy (NCBI): domain Eukaryota; kingdom Metazoa; phylum Chordata; class Actinopteri; order Cypriniformes; family Leuciscidae; genus Tiaroga; species Tiaroga cobitis. The sequence continues at coordinate 17,757,704 of CM060593.1, forward strand.
AGAGAAGAGAGCAATCTTCCTCTTTAATCCCTCCTTTTCAGGGGGCGAAAAAGCTGCAATCGCTCTGGTTGAGAGGGATACCCTCGATCTCCAGTCACCAAGCCCCCGCATGTGTGTCGCAACGCTCATCAGGAACTTGCCTACGCACTTAAGCTCTCGAAATGTGCAGTGACAGAAGCATCGGAAAGACGTTCAGATGGATCTTAAAAGCTGAACAACAACACGAAATCCACACAAATTTGAGGCACAGCTGCTTCTAGTTTAATAAATATAAAATAATAAATGTAAAAAATGTGTTTCATATCAAAGGAAACACTAAGTTAAGTTGCACAGGTGCATAGGTTTTGAATAGTGACTCATAGTCACTGCTCTGCCTTGCTCGCTCGGCACTAAAGTTGAAGTTTCTGAATAAGTTTTGATTGCTTTGCAGGTTATGCAAAATAGAATGGGGATGGGGAACGGCAATAAAGGAGAAAGGGATAAATATAGAAAGCTGGCCATATCAGTTGTTATTGGAATGGTAGACAAAGGTTAACAGTAGTATTAGAAGTTTAGAGATCCTTAGAAGTTCAAGAAACTAGCTAAACCATGCAAAGTACATGTTGGTGGCTCAGAAAATCACATTCAAAGGTTATGTGTGTCATTTTTTCCCCATGTTAAAATACCAATGGTGTTAGACCTATGGCAGATGATGGCTTTTAAGAAACCTCTTTGAAAATGATTTTTGCAATTCCGTTTAATGACACTAGTGCTGCAGAAATTATACTCTTCACCTTTAACTTACAAACAAAAATCTCAGTATAAAAAAGGCAACACGCTGTAATTTCTCACCTGGCCATAGGGAGCGCCCTCTTCATCACATTCCCTTAGTTCAATGGCTTCATCATCATCATCTTCTTCCTCCAAGTCACTTTCTGTGCTTTCTCCCTTAAACTGGACCAGACGTTCCGAAGGAGGCGTGGTCTCACCAGAGCTTTCTTTCTGTAGCCCCTCCCTTACATGATCAGCCCCCTCCCCTCGCTCGTCTTGCATTTCTGTGGTTTCCGTAAGCTCCTCCTCCGTCTCCTCTGGGTGAGTGGGAGGCTGTCTTGGAAGCTCCACCCCTTTGGAGAGGATCTAAACAAAGGTGGAGCTCGTTAGCTAATTTTACTAAATCGTTCAAACCACATAAACCAAAGAAGTTTTTTGCTTGAATAAATGCTGGCCAGAGCATCAAACATACCATCAGAGCTCCCTCTACCTTATGTAGCTGGTAGTGTTTCTGTTTCTCAAGGAAGTGCTGATGCTGCTGTTGCATTACAAGGTGCTGCAGGGCCTGTGGTGTTTGCGGCAGGGGCGCTGACTGAGTACGGCTCAGCGGTCGGTGCCTAGGCAACTTATTTACTGTACGCATGCTGTTGGACACTCGCTCACCCGTTACCAGCGGAGACTGTCCGTACATGGGAACTGTGGGTTAAAGATAGAGATAGAGTGTGAGCTAATACAAATTCCCAGATTAACTTTGTTTGGACATTCCAGTAAGGTTACGAAGTGATGCAAACAATGTTTTTTAGTTTTGTCAACTTTAAACAGAAGTACTATGACTTTTCACATTTCTTCTTCGCACACAGTCCTTCTTGTGCAACCGACATACTCTATATACACAAAACTCCATTAATATTATCAACCATAATGTTAGCCACATTACCAAGTCATCAAACTGACAAAGGAAAAAGAGGTAAAGTATGACCGTAAGGCCTGAAACAAACGCAAGTACTTAAACTAGACATAGACTGTTCTAGCTACACATGCTCCATTTTGCTTATTTCTAAACAATGTGCTGTCTCAAGGGATACTACAGTGGGCATTAATACATTTTCTCTTTCTATGGTCAGTTTTCTCTTTCAGGTCAACTACTTGCAACTCATGGCAGTATGTATCGTCCGTTACACACTGAGACTTCTTGTTGCCAGAACAACGCAAGAGTATTTGCATGATGTTTTTACCCAAAGCAAATAGCAGTGCCTTTGAGGTAAGATGACCGTATTCTATACGTTTTTGTTTGTACCTGCGAGAAGTGCACTCTGTTGGCGAGCCTGCTCCAAGAGTAGGACGTGCTGGAGCAGCGAGGAATGGCTACTGTGGCTATTAGAGGCGGAAGGGGGCTCAGGGTCATGGGATGCCCCGGTGGGAAGGCACGTCGGTAGGGACGATGTGCTGATAAACTTCCCTGTCAGTGCCCCACCTTGACGCAAACTCTGGATTGTCTGCCGCTCTGCCTCCTGCTGGGGACTGAGTTTCTGGGGGGCCTAGAGCAGAGAAGAAGATAACGAAAATGTATTGTGCAGACTTGGGAATAATGTTGGTTGGTTGGTAAACCTATATATAAACCTATAAAAAAACCGGATTCAGGGTTGACTGTTTAAATTTCTTCTAAAAGTGTTTCCTGAGTAATATAATTTCCAATAACCAGAGCAATTTAGTAAAATATGTTTAAGAGATACTGAATATCCTGATCGGCATTATCTGTTTATTTGATCTAGCTGAAAATGAAGATGCAACTTTTACACAGAGTGGGGTTAATTTTATACAGTTGGTTGTTTGTACACTGATCCTATTCATTTAGCCATTTCTTGGGAATGTTGAGCTGCATTTTGCCATAAAGCTACAACTATAGTCTATAAGGTCTATAAGTTTCCATTGCTTGGACCAAACCAGAACAGGTTCGATTCCATTCCAACTGCCCCCCGCTCTCCATCCTTTGACATACTTTTGGGTCATGAACCGTATCCAAGACCACATTTTCAAGCAGACTAGGGTGCGGTTTGATGGTGTGCGTCTGACTTCTGAAAATCAGTTCAACCAAACTCTTGAGACTAAACCAAAAGCCCTAGTGTGAAACCACCCTAATAATCTAGCAAGCCCACTAGGGTTCAAGCCTACACCACTTGCAAACTCTGAATCATCTCAACTATCACAAAGCCACCAGGCTGTAGCAGAGGACACTTACCGTGATGTGTGCGTTGGCAGGCAGTCCCAGAGAGATGTTGGGCAGAGATGGAGAGGTGTAGAGGCTCAGGGGACTTGGTGTTCCATCCCCAGTCAAAGACTGATGCAGAGAACGCAACTGCTGCCGAATGAGAAAAGGAGAGAAAGACATAAGTCCCATAGGACAAACAACGAGACCTACAGTTGTATAAAAAAAAAAAAATAGCAGTACAACATCAGTAACCTGATGAACCACTGTTATTTAGTAGTAGTGATTTTTCTGCACTGCAGATCATTTACTTGTAGATTTAGTAGTGTAATAGAAAAAGAACAGACCCAACTGTCATGACATGCACGCTGCTTGTTCTGAGTAATTGACTCATTCATTGAAAGGGGCGTGTTCAAAATAATAGCAGTGTGGAGTTAAATTAGATAATTCTGTAAAAAAAACTGTTGTCATTGTCCTTTATCAAGGAAGAATGGAAGCAAATGTTTCACACATTGTTATAAAATCTATTTCCTTGTGAATTGCTAAGTAAAATGGGCCATTCCAAACATTGTTCAGAGGAACAACGTAATTTGATTACTCAAATAAGTTGATTGGAGAGGATAACTCCAATAAGTTGATTGGAGAGGAAAAAAACGTATAAAGAAGCTCAGCTAAAATGATCTCAAATGCTTTAAAATGGCAACAAAAACCTGAAACGCGAAAGGAAACGAGCAACTACTGTTAAAACCGATCGAAGAATAGTCAGAATGGCAAAGATTCAGCCAATCATCACCTCCAGAAAGATCAAAGATGATCTAAAATTACCTGTAAGTACCGTTACAGTCAGAAGACATTTGGTCGAAGCTAATCTAACAGCAAGAAGCCCCCGTAAAGCACCACTGTTGAAAAAACGGCATATGCAGAATCGGTTCAAATTTGCCAATTGATTGCCCCAGAGAGAAAATGCCATAACATTCTGCATTAGCACCTCATTGCAGTACACGAGATCCAGGGGGCGGAGTTGGATCCAGATCTAAGGGGTGGAGATGGGTAGGATTAAGGGTGGGGTTAGGGATCAGGGGGTGGAGACGGGTAGGATTAAGGGTGGGGTTAGGGATCAGGGGGTGGAGATGGGTAGGATTAAGGGTGGGGTTAGGGATCAGGGGGTGGAGACGGGTAGGATTAAGGGTGGGGTTAGGGATCAGGGGGTGGAGACGGGTAGGATTAAGGGTGGGGTTAGGGATCAGGGGGTGGAGACGGGTAGGATTAAGGGTGGGGTTAGGGATCAGGGGGTGGAGACGGGTAGGATTAAGGGTGGGGTTAGGGATCAGGGGGTGGAGACGGGTAGGATTAAGGGTGGGGTTAGGGATCAGGGGGTGGAGACGGGTAGGATTAAGGGTGGGGTTAGGGATCAGGGGGTGGAGACGGGTAGGATTAAGGGTGGGGTTAGGGATCAGGGGGTGGAGACGGGTAGGATTAAGGGTGGGGTTAGGGATCAGGGGGTGGAGACGGGTAGGATTAAGGGTGGGGTTAGGGATCAGGGGGTGGAGACGGGTAGGATTAAGGGTGGGGTTAGGGATCAGGGGGTGGAGACGGGTAGGATTAAGGGTGGGGTTAGGGATCAGGGGGTGGAGACGGGTAGGATTAAGGGTGGGGTTAGGGATCAGGGGGTGGAGACGGGTAGGATTAAGGGTGGGGTTAGGGATCAGGAGGTGGAGATGGGTAGGATTAAGGGTGGGGTTAGGGATCAGGGGGTGGAGACGGGTAGGATTAAGGGTGGGGTTAGGGATCAGGGGGTGGAGATGGGTAGGATTAAGGGTGGGGTTAGGGATCAGGGGGTGGAGACGGGTAGGATTAAGGGTGGGGTTAGGGATCAGGGGGTGGAGACGGGTAGGATTAAGGGTGGGGTTAGGGATCAGGGGGTGGAGACGGGTAGGATTAAGGGTGGGGTTAGGGATCAGGGGGTGGAGATGGGTAGGATTAAGGGTGGGGTTAGGGATCAGGGGGTGGAGACGGGTAGGTTTAGGTATATGTAAGGTGGGAGGAGTTGGATCTGGATCCAACTCCTCCCCCTGGATTTCGTGTTCTGCAGTGAGGACCATCTCACATTCTGTGGACAGATGAGAGTAAAATTGTTCTCTTCGGGTCTAGTGGTCATCGGCAGTACGTCAGGCGACCCCCAGGTACTGAATTCAAGACACAGTACTGTGAAGACAGTGGAGCATGGTGGCGCAAAAATTATGGTATGGGGATGCTTTTCATACTATGGTGTTGGACCTATTTATCGCATACCAGGGATGGATCAGTTTTAATACATCAAAATACTTGAAGAGATTATATTGCAATATTCCAAAGAGGAAGTGACCCTGAAATAGGCCTTTTAACAAGACAACAACCCCAAACACACGAGTAAGCAAGCCACATCTTGGTTCCAGACGAAAAGGATCGAGGTAGTGGAGTGGCCTTCTCAATCCCCTGACCTCAAACCCAATGAAAACTTGTGGGGTGACATTAAAAATGCAGTTTCTGGAGCAAAACCTAAAAATTCCCAGGAAATGTGGAATGTATTTTGTTCATTCTGGGTTGAAATACCTGTTTCTAGGTGCCAGAAGTCGGTTGACTCGATGCCTCGCAGAAACAATGGTTATGCAACTAAATATTAGTTCAGTAATTTAAAGTAAAGTTTAATCTTCAAAAAGTTTGAAGAAAAAATTGTTGACACTGCTATTTATTTGAACAGATTGATATTACTTTTCTTTGCTTCCTGTAAAAGAAATAATGCAGACTTGATCAAATTTGTTAATGCTTTGATTTGGAATTAAACGTGTAATGTTTCCAGAACATTTGAAATCCGGAAATAAAAGCTATCAATAAAACATATTTGCACTCTATTCACTTTTATTAACGGACTGCTATTTATTTGAACACAACTGTGTATTTCAGGTTGTACACTTCAAACACCACAACTTTGAGGAAAGAAGCCGTTTTATCTCAGGAAGGAATCCCAGACAAGAAGTCTCGGCATGACTTGATCACTTAAAAGCATTCTTCTTTGGAAATCCTTACTAAGTTTTTGACAGGGAAAGCAGCATGTGGGAATGGATTGTCTGTATTTGGGAATAGACGAGCACCAGCTGAAGACAACAGTTTCTGAGCCATGTTCAAGAAATGGGCAAAGCAGTTATATGAATGGTTAAAAAGGGTTTTGCGTCTCATTTTTGAATTCCTCATGAATAAAAAATTATCCCCAAAAGAGCCAAGTGAGAAATGCAGAGGTGTTTCTGAGTGCTGGTAATCCAATCATCTGACCCTAGACTTGGAGTGCAGCCATTGTTTAAAGCCAAAGAACAAAAACTAATGGATCTGCTTTACAAGGCAACGTTTATTCATCCCCAAAGACACAATTTAAATATTTCATTATACGTTGTTTATTGAGCTACGTCATTCTCACTCTGACTCAAAGGTTACACTCAGAAAAGACGAGGTAGAGAGAGGCAAAGCGGACATTCCGTGGCAAAGTGCCCTACTTGCAGCTGCAATGATGTCAGCATGCTATTCTCCTTCACATTTATCCATCACATCTCTTGAGGTTGTACTGCTAGGCTACAAAGGCGCATTGGAATAACAATCTAACACTATTTTTGGGGAGTGGTATGCAGCCTTTACATGCTGGACAGAGGGATTTCCTTTTTTTGCTGGTTGATGAGACTGAAAAATGTTCACAGCAATAATGTAACAAATTAAAAGATACTATGCAATGGTACATATGCTAAAGGTACATAATTGCAGAAACAATATCTTGTAAATATTGTATCATAAAATACTATTTAAGTATACTATATAAGTAAATACTATTATCATTCTATGTATATTTTATAATGTTAATATTATATATAAATATTAATATCATAAATTACCTCGTTTATAATACCCATTTTTATATATATATATTTTTAATTGGATTATTTTCTATTTCACAAAAGAAACAATTATTCATAACAAATAAAAGATAAGTCTGACATGACAAAGATAAGTCTGACATTCGTGCATTGCATGATCTATTTTGTCCACAATACAAATTACATGGAATTATTTAGCATAACTAAAGAGATTACAAAAGCATTAACGTTATAAATGGTAATATTTGTCTGAAAAAGAGTGTTTGTTTTGCATTTAATAGAGTGGTCACCCAAAATCAAACACAAACTAGCTCATTCGAATTCAGCGTTCCTCCCCTACAGCTTCAAGTCCTCTGTGACATGTGCACACACAATTTCTCCGGCTCTCAAGGTTAAGGTGATGCTCAAGGCTAGCTGCTTAGCATGCATGGTCGACCTCAGGCTGCTTCCTGCTGTCCATTCAGAGCAGCTGTGGCCATTCTTGAGCCTACAGACAAAACTTACTGCAAGGATGACTTTCAGAACATGTGTTTTTTTTTTTAGGATTAGCATATCAATGTAAGCCCAAGCCATCACAAGGCTCTGCACGGTAGGCTGTTTCCATAGAAACGCTGTCATTACCTAGGTGAAGCCAATTTATTGTCTTTTTTCATCCCTAACCTTTTGTGAACCAAGGAGAGTGCAAGAGCAGAAGAGAAGCAAACGTGTTGAGGGTAAGTCTCTCACCTCAGCGTGGATGTTTGGGACGGATCCGCTGGAGCCATTCTCTGCAATGGCACAGTTAGAGCTGTTCGGAGAACTGGGACCCGAGCCAGGGGCACTGCTGCACATAGAGGACACTGAAACACACACAGATTTCAACAATCACATTTTAGCTGCATCGGTAGGAAATATAGCTGATGACTGATTGAACCCGTATTAATGTATCAGCAGGATATTAAACTGTTCCCTTCCTCCAAGCTCTTTTATCTTAACAGTACAGAAATCACACAAGACCCACGTGTTCATTACTTATGTTTGAAAAATCTTCACACTTATCATCTGATGGCAGAGGTCTGTTATTCACAGGCCATTTGAACACAACTCGGGTGCTGATATAATCTCAGAATTACAACTTCCATATAAACTCAAGTTGAACGCACACTTATCCCAAAACTTTTTATTTGCATTAAATTTATATAAACTTAAATATTAATGTTTTATCTAAATCTGAATTGCAAACTAATAAACTAAATAGTGTTAAAAATACATATAAATACAATAACAAATAATTAATAAATAATAACTAAACAAATACATAAATTGTAAATAAAAATGTACTGAATTTGACATTTAGTTTCACTGCTGGGTCAATTTAATAATTTTTTTAAAATATTTTTAAATATAATATTTATACATATTTGGTGGCCCCTATTCTCAAATTTAGACCGCTATATATATTTATATTCATGAAAAATATATGGTAAAACTTAAAATATCCTAAATGTGGATATGTTTATAGCTGCCTTTATATTTTAAGATAATTGTAAGATCTGTCAGATAGAGATCATCATATTTGGAGAGTCCTCAGCTTAAAAAAGTTGTAATACCTTCCTGTCCCATTATTACCCATGAGGTTGTGCAAACAGTTCTGTATTCTCACATATTGTTTACCTGAGATCTCAATTGCCCTTTTCTTGAAGGTGCTGATCACAGTACCATCTTTCCGTCTAAGGAGTGGGCTGCTTCTCCTCTCAGCCACCTTCTGTTTTAACCGTGAACGTACCTTCAGATTGGGCTCAGAGGCTGAACGAGAGAGAGAGAAAGAAAAAAGTTCAAATCACTTGATTTCACACCCGCATGATTTGAGGCATCACGTATGTCCGTGGCACAAACGGTGCAAGATTAGTTGCACAGCAAAGTTTACTAATTACACTTAGGGGCTTGTTCAAAGTCACCAACCCTATGTATGTTGCCTTAATGAACACTACTAATGAGGCTTTGGATCTGTCGCTCTTGTGCATCAGGACCATGGACAGCAACCGCACATCCCTCCCTGTTTCTCTCTCTCTCTCACTCACATACACACTCCCACACACACACAGAGCTGTAGATACAAGTTATATTTACAGTGTGCTGATTTGATCTCTTGTTGATTCCGGAGATGATGGGCCAAATTAAACTAATTGAAGTAAAAAGGGATTTGAAACAGAAAAAAGACAAAGGAAGTGGGGCAATTACCCGAACACGCCGTGTGTAATGCGGCTTGACCGAGCCCTGTGTTTTTTCTGGGCCCGTTTGTGCGTCACAGCCACACTAAGCATATAGAGCAGAAAGGACTTCAGTGCTAATGCTATCAGTGACTTTAGTATGAGTTTAATTAGATTTAAAATAAATGTGTGAGACGAGGGGGAGGGGACGTGATGGAAAGACACACACACACACACACAAACTGAGGGCAGGTTATGTAAGGAGATTGCTGTGGTGTTGCCATAACAGTGGTAATATGGAGTAAGCTCTTCGCCCACGGTAACAGACCCGTCTGCGATTACTTTATCAGTGTGCTGAAGTCCAAGCTAGAGGGCATGTGTGTGCGCGAGTGTCCTCCTATCCTCTGTATGGTATATGTGTGTCAGTTCTATTATAGTGAGCTTTATAAAGCAGCGTGGGTGTGACAGTTTAAAAGATAGCTGTGTGTAAAAAGCAGATAGCAGATGTGTGTCTGTGTGGGAACAAACTCACTGAATCTGTGTGGGTGTTTTGGAGTATGGCTGGCAGCTATGAGAGTGAACAGCAGATGACCGGTATGAGTGTGTGTCCTCAGGTTACACTTTGAAAACATCCTCACAAATATAGTCAAACAACATTCAAGACATTTGAGGTGGTCCTTGGTATTTGAAACTCTCAAATTCAGGCCAAATTGTGTTTCGCTTGAAATGTATTAATGCCAATAGGTTGTGTGAGGGTTAGATTGTGAGGTAGGGTGTAATAAATATCATTATTTTAGTATGAAATCCATTTCGTCACTAATATAGCCTCTAAGGTGTGTGTTTATGTGTTGGTCCACTGTTCTGATGACTCATTATGACTCACACCTGCAGACTCCTGACTGAAGAGTCTTCAACCCTGCGCGCACGCACACACACACACACACACACACACACACACACACACGCACACACACACAGACACACACACACACACACACACACCTCCTGTGATACCTCTAGAATGTTAAAGAGCTCAAACTTCTCCACACAAAAACACTGTTGACTCCATAACAGCGTCGTTCATGCACAGAAAGAAAATCATCATCTGACATTTACATGCAAACACAGTAATGCTTTATAATGCAGTGTCAATGTCACAACTATTACTCATTGAAACAATTAATTAAAATAACTACATTTGCATTTCCCGGAGGAAATATGAGGGCTTGCAAGGCAGCACAAGGATAGTGTTTATTGGTATAATAATCCAGAAAAGGAGAAGAGAGCCAGAGGAATGGGAGACAAAGAAAAGGTGACCCAGCTGACATCAACAGTTGAAGCCAGTGGGCCAGTATGACATCATCATTATTTAGACGTTACATTCTTACAGTGCAAGTCGATGGGAGATTTTCAAACATAAAATGTACCGTACCGTTCAAATGTTTGAGGTTGGTAAGATATATTTTGTGTTTTTAAATTAAGTCTCTTATATTCACCATGGCTGCATTTATTTGATTAAAAATACTGTACAAACAGTAATAGTGTGCAGTATTATTATAATTTAAAATAACTGTTTTCTAAGTTAATACAGTACATTTTAAAATGTAATTTATTCTTGAGATCAAAGCTACATTTTCAGCATCATTACTTCAATCTTCAGTGTCACATAATCCTTCAGAAATCATTCTAATATGATGATTGTCTGCTCAAGAAACATTTCTTATTATTATCAATGTTGCCTAATCTCTAAGTGGAAACCATGATCTTTTTCAGGATTCTTCCATGAATATAAAGTTCAAATATAATTGTTGGTAAAACTTTACAATAGTGTTTCATTAGCTAATATTAAATAACTACATCAGTTAACATGAACTAATAACGAACTGCACTTGTACAGAATTTATTATTAATCTTTGTTAATTTCAACATTTATGCGAAACGTTTATGCAATATTTACGAAACACACATATGCAAGACGTCTACTCACCGGTCTTACGGAGAGGGAAGTCATCCTTGCCCTCATAGGACCCTAACAGCGGGGGGAGTTTGTAGGAGGGCGGTGTGCCCGGCGTGTTGCTCTGTGGAGGGGAGCTCTGCTCCAGGGACGCGTGGTGAGCCCCCCTGAAAACAAACACAGGCCATTACAAAAGACTCATCCATCACAATGCACGAGACCCATAAACTTCCAGCATAATGTGGCTCATGCTCAAAAGCATTAATTTTGTTTAATGCTGAAAAAATATGTTTTGTTTTAAAAATGCGCTTTGAATTTGGGTTTACCAGCCCAGAATAAGGCTGAGTGATATGGACTAGCAAGGTTCCTCTTACCAGCACTTCTGGGGGAAGGAATGGTTAAGTCCACCGGGGCCAGGTTCCTTTTTGCTTAACAGGAACTCCTGCAGCTTCAGTTTGACCTCAGTACTGGCGATGGCACCTAATAACAAGAGTCAAAGGACACAGGTGACGTTGGATTGGAGGAGAATGATTTTGAATCAGTTTTTGACATATATATTTTTTTAAAAAGTGAGTTTCGTTCACCTCTGCAAAAGTCATTATCATGGGTTTGCGGATAGCTGCCAGTGTGTTGCTATGCGGTTGCTAGTGTCTTCTATGTAGTTGCTAGGGCATTGCTATGCATTTGCTAGGGTGTTCTGAGGTTGCTAACTAACCAAAGTCAAAAGAACACAACTCTATGAAGTCTCTGTGATATTGTGGTCTCTATATATGGTTGGTGCCCCTCCTTCAATGAAAATCTACGGCCTTTTCTCATTCCGTTTTATTGTCCGCCAGGTGAAAATTCTACATCTAATCACAGAAACGTTTTAGAGCACCTCTATTTAACAACCTGCATGATTTTATGTTAACAGCACAGGACAAATAACATAAAGTTGGGGATTTGTTCGAAAAATGTATTTACCTCTTGATGGAAATAACATCACAACATTTATTTCCATCAAGAGGTGCATCAATTTTTGGTCAAGATCTTGCATTGACAATGCATGGACATGATGTGTCTTCCTACATGGTTGTTCAAGGAATGTAAAGCTACACACTTCATCAATTAGAGTTAGAAGAATCGTTGCCAAACATATAACATGCTAGAAATATAATAATCACTGCAATAATGATCCAATCATAGACTCTTAAGTATTAGCCAATTTTTGGACGGGCAGTGTATATACATTACTGGTTAAAAATAAGAAGTCAATTTAATGAGTCTCTTATGCTCATCAAGGCTGCATTTATTTGAACAAAAATACAGTAAAAACAGTTATATTGTGAAATTTTATATTTGAATGTATATTAAAATGTAATTTATTCCTGTGATGTCAAAGCTGAATTTTCAGCATCATTACTCATGACATTAGCAACATGCTAATCAAACTATATCGAAATCAACTTTGAGAAGAGACTTTTCCCACAGGTGCTGCAAATAAGTGGTGCCTACAGTATGTGTGCACTTATGAGGTTCCATCTCTGTTAGAATACTATGTAGGCAGCTCACAAGGTTTTGGAACAGATCCAATATGTTAATTTTGTGGCTCAATAAATCCTAGTACTGCATTGTGTTATTTTTAATAGTTAACAACCAAAGAGAAATAATAGAGCAATTTGTGCCTGCTGTGCCTAAAGTACTTTAAAGAATATCCATGACAATGCACAATTATAACAGCAAACAGCGATAAACATCACCTACGTACTGCTCAGCAAGGTGTTTACTCATTGAACTAAAAGGTGAACGGTGCATTTAAACTATTCCCATTTTGGAAATTAAATAACAGGAAATGATGAGCGGTGAACATGCCATGAAATGAGTTCGCTCGCTGTAGATCTATTGTATATAATAGATGGATTAATGGAGAGATGCATACTCTCTTTGCCCTTCTCTTTGTTCCGTAACATGAGCAGTTGTTGTTCCAGTCTCTGCTTCTCCATCTCTTCGTGACGCTGCTGTTCCAACTTCCTCTTCTGCTCCAGCTCCTGTTGACGCTTTGCTGCAAGGATCTCCTGCTGTTGCTGTTCAGGAAGAAAACCAGTCAAGAATCAGAGCTCAAGGAGATGATGTGTACCGAGAGGACAGCAAGGGTCATACCTTAAGATGCTCCTGTAGCTGCACTTCATGTTGGCGTGTCAAAACCTCGTGCTGCTTCTGGAACTCGGCGAACAGCAGCTGCTTCTGGAGCTCCTGCTGTTGTTTGAGTAAGAGCAGCTCGTGCTGAAGCTGTTTTTCTCTCATCGCCGGGTCCACTGTGCTTAGTGTGCTCAGACGAGGGTCTGTACGCAGGTCCACCGGCCCTCCGCTACCTCCGCTCTGATCTCCTCCACTTCCCACCGGGCTCTGCATCCCAGATGGTAACAAAGTCTTCACATCCACGGCTGGAAAGAGAGCGATACAGTAAATTAACGAGTCATCTACCAGCCATTAGAATTATGATAACCTGTTAAAGCTAACAACTGAAGCTTATATTTTACATGCACGCACGCACGCACCTGTTGCATTTGTATTTTATAATCGTCACCTCTGCCTGGGTTCAAACATGTTCCCTTAACCTCTGTGCTAGTAGCACTTAAAATAGCATGTTGACACATAAACATACAATTTGTTGAGAACACACAGTTATATAAGCAAAGGCCAGGGGTGCATTTGAAATTGAGAGGGTACTCTGTGGTTCATGTATGATGTGTCTGTAAATGCAGGGCTGACATTTGTCTGCGTCTGCCCATGTTACCGTAATCAGGTGTAATCAAGCTCAAATGTTGTTGACAGGCTAGTTGCCATCTTTTGTAGCCCGTTGGGAATTTATCCAACTAAGCTCGGACCAGTTTTATCAGGGAAGGGAAGCACAGAAAAATGTCCAAAATTGTAAATTCAATGTAAAAGGGCGACAGCTTCCTTTTAGATCATTAGAAAAAAGTAACAGCCAAGACCTTCCTTATGGTAGGGCACTGTACTGGTAAAGAGAGGATGTGGTTATATAACCTAGAGGGGAAACCAAGGTGATGGCCTGAGGCTTGTCCTAAAAATCAGCCCAACCAGTCACTTCCTCTCCATTAATGCTATTTCCAATAGTACCACTACCCAAGAATACTGAGCTTCCCAAAGCTTCTGAGTAAGTCTTTTGCACAACTGATGTACTAAAAAAAGACCTCGGAAAACCCAACATTCCTGATTTTGTTTGTGTTGTACTTTTTTTTTCCTCCATCAAATACTCTTTTTCCTTTAACTGCAGTAAGGTGGCATTAATGAGTTGCCATGGGGATAGCGATGTGTTTCCAGGCTCTTGTGCACATTAGCTTGAGCTCTCTACAAAGGCAGGGAAACAAATCTCACCAATTAAAGGTGACCAGGTCAAAGCAGCTTCCAAACATTAGTCTGAATCTAAGTACTCAACTTCAACGGCATTGGGGAACAAAAGGAATTGAACTCGCCCCTGCCCCTGATTTCTGTGGCATATTATGGTTGGATTATGAGTAAGGAAAGCTCATAGGCTGCAATTTAATTCGTAAATTATATTAGACATAAAAGTAGTACTAAAAAAAAAAAAAAACCCATATATACATATATATATATATATAAAATATTTACAAATATTGAGTGAATTTTTTCAGAATTCTCTGATGAATAAAAAGTTCAAAAGTTGTATTTAAAATGGAAGCCTATTGTAACATAAATGTCTTTACTTTAACTTTTGATTAATGCATCCTTGCTGAATAAAAGTATTAATTTCTTTAAAAAAAAACAGTATTATTTCTATTCCCAATACTAAATAAAATAATAATAATCAAATTGGTGCCTGCACTGAAATGTTGGTATTGCATTCTTGTAGCTCATACAGTAGAATATGGCACAAGCAACAAAGCCATGGGTTACGGTTTGAAAAAAAATATACCCTCAATGTAATTTAGCCGCTGTGTATAAAAGCATCTCACAAATCAATGCATAAATGTTATGTAAAAGTAAATGCAATGGGACAGCCAAGTTAGCATCTAGGATAATTCATTACCTTTAAGGGTGGCATCGTCATTACATTTATTAACTTTTTTTTTTTAAATAACTGAAAAACAGCCAATTTTGGAAAAAGCATACATACTTCACAGAATACTACACCTCCTGGACATGCCTGGCATACTTTTTTCATCAAACTATGAAAAGCACTTTAAATCCTTGCATTGCTGTATACTAATAAACCAAGTTTTTAATGCTGAAAATTGGCACATCACTTAATCGAAATAGGCAGTATGAAGTAGTATGAAGAAGAGTCTTTGTGGTGTCCTTGAATCTGCAGAGACCTCGAGTGTGAGGTAGGATACCACTACACGGGGGCCACTCACAGCTGAGAACACATTAACTCACAAGTCACTCAGCCTCTACCGTGGGCCGGGTTGCCCTCCCAGCATCGGCTAAAGTTTACCAACATGTTAATGATCCGGTTTCTTTGCTGGATGCCTGGCGGAAGCGTTCGGCTTACATGAAAATCAGATTACTCCCCCTTCATCAGTCAGGGGCTAAAAATATCTTTCCTAGCACCCTCAGGCCGACCGACTGTATCAAGCCACTGACGTCAGAGCATGGCCACCCGAGGTCGCCAGGGCCACCGCTACTGTTTTGACCAGACGAGCTTAGCATAGTTTCCCCAGATACCCTTAGTCTTCCAGGAGAAGAACAGGTATGATTCCCTTGTGTGAAGTTCAGTGTGGTCTGCAACAAATGGCCCAAAACTTTAGTTAAATGAAGCAGCCTGTCCAAAAATGGTGAGATTATGGGTGAATTCCATGTTAAAAGACTGTGAATTGTGAAATAATAATAAGGCTATAAATTATAGATTGACTATTGTGTTGTCTTCATGGGCTAGAAAAACAAACATACTGTGAGAACACTGTAGTCTGATTCACAAAGGAATGACTCTGAGTAGGGATGTGCGAGACTAGTCAACCAGTCAACTAAACAATACTGCTGCTGCTAGTCAACATAAAACTAGCATATAACAATTAAGCTTGCTAATGGGCTTGTTATACTACCTGTTTTGAGGGACAACAATATCATGACTTGCTGACTTTTGTCGGCTTACATTTATTTGAGGAATTCGGTTCATTACAGACTGATGAGTTTGTACTTATTAGTCCTGCACTGCCTATTGATTCAGTTTATTCTAATAAATGTCTACATTGGCTAATGTTGATTGAAAGCTTAAGTTTAATGTACATTGTAATCAATGATCATAATGCAAGGCAGGCACATCCCATGTGTATGACTTATTTTTCAGCGGGTTTCAGTATGGGTTTTCACTATTTGATCCATAGATGAATTAGGCTATTTTTAAAAGGATAATTCTTTTGACTTCCATTTAAATGTTAATGAAATTAGTCATGGCGTACATCCCTACTTATTAGCCAGTTATTTAAATGAATAACTCAAATATACTCAAGTTAGCGTGTGTGAATTACTCTAACAAATGTAATGGTCTCCTCACTGCAAATACTGCCTTTTGTATCTTTAATTCGAATTTATTTCATGTCATTTTTTGCTGATATTTCCAGAGTGTACAAAAGCAATCGTAAAATACCAGCTAAATAAATAATCCTGAAGAATGAACATATGACCCTACCTATGATTGTGAAACTTCCCTTAAGATTTTCTAAATATGTCAAGTAATTAAAATTAAGCTCTATTAATATTGAAACTTGGTTACAGCCGTTGAATGTTTTGTTAACATGTTTGTTCACAGTCTACCGTGTATGCAGCAGCACGACAGATAAGTAATCTGTCCAAACACAACATCTATGTGAAAGACTCCCACATCCCTAAGGAAAACTCCTTTGAGTTGATAATTAGCAAGTACAGAGACTATTAAAGACAGCCTTCCTATCAACACTTTCCTGTCCAACAAAAGACAATGGCAATTCCGTCACAGCTAATGTCTATCCTTTTTCAAACTTCTCGTCCATTTGAAATATCACCCGCCTCCAAATTGGTAGTTACTCATTAAGGACCTGTTTTTAAGTTGAAAGGAAGAAATGAAAAACGCATGAAGGACAAAAATAGAAAAGGGGGAGGTACTCTGCGACTGGAGTCTTCGAGGAAGTCCTCAGTGAGGAGGTTGGGCAGACTAAGGGGGTTTCCAGGCAATTTCCCTCAGAGAGCTCTGACCAAAGTGGAGTCTCGACTGATCACTGCAGCGCCCACACATATAGCGCACATATACACAAACTAGCAGACTGACAAAAACAGAATCAAGCATGCATGCTGTGTACTGTACAAGACAATATAATTAGGCCATAAAAAGATAAAAGTTACTAAGACTCCTTGTCCCTTGATGAAAAATAAAACTATTTTCAAATGGGAAAGGAAAAATAAACTTAATTTAAGATATATTATGGAAATCAGCTTCTCGAGTAAATGTAACGTTTTTAAGGATGTTTACTACTTTTATAGTAAAGACGCACAAAAACTTAATATCCATCGTTATATTAAAATTCTGGACAATATAAGCCAAGAATTATTTTTAACTGAAAAATTACTGATATTAAAATTCTATACTATATTGTCTATATAAATTCTAAAAAATAAAACACTAAATACTAAAATGAATTGCTTTAAATCCAATACAAGTGAATTAAGGCATCACAACAATGTACCGTATGAAAAATGAATATTCATTTCGAGATTTGCCTAATAAATTGTATGAAATTATTAGTATTTTTAAAGGGGACCTATGCAACATTCACTTTTATAAGGTGTTTGAACATAGAGATGTGTGTGCAGTCAGTGTGGGAGAACAACCAGCCTATAATGGTAAAACTCCACTTACTCCTTTTTTTTATAATTCCCATAAATCAAAAGCAGTCTCTTGAAACGAGCTGATTCAGATTCTCCCCTACACTGACATTATTGTAGGGACAAGCCACCGCCCACAGCTGGTGACGATCTGCCCTATTAGCATAGAGACAGCCCTGAGTGAGAAGCACAGACAGAGTCCACCATTTCTATGTCCTCGCTGTAGCAGCTGGAGATGTATAGTGTCTGCGCCAAAGAGGCATTGCAAGTGTCGTGTTGCGGGATGTATCAATGCACATAAGAGTCTCCATAGACTCCCGCCATGTGAGTCATTGAGGACATTGTGGTTAAATTACATTTTTGAAGGAAATGTCCCAAAACAAATCGCTAAAGTTTTACACGTTTGCACCAATCATTTTCGCGCCGGACTGCTTCACAAACGTGAGTCTTTTCAACGCTGGACCATAAATGTTCAATAAATGTTACATGCGTTCTGAAGAGAATACACGTTTAAACAAACAGGCTCCAGTCCAGGATGGCCAATCATACATTTGTGAGTCTGCTCAATCTGGCGCATCCGTCTTTTCACCTTTATTACAATACAGTACGTAACACAAATGCAATAGCATGTCATAAAAGCAAGATGACAACATAAGTTATCACCGTTTATAGATTATCATGACGGAACATGCTAATCGATGACTTGACGATAGTTAACTCCACATCAACTATTTCATCAATTAACCATTCAGAAACGTCCTGTTGCATTCTACATGTTGTCACTTCTTCTTGAGTCTCTCCATCATTGTCAGACTCCGGTTCGAACATATAAGGCTAAACTCCGATACTGACAGTTTCTGACATTTTCAGTGAAAGAGATTGTCCAGTTTTGTTGTTGTCGGTATGCTTGAGCATGAGCTCTTGAAGCTCCGCCCTTTTCTTGAAAGGGGGCTGGGAGCACCAGCTCATTTGCATTTAAAGGGACAGACACAAAAAGTGGCAATTTTAACATTATACGAAAAATTATCCAAAATGATCTGTGGGCTATTTTCAGCTTAAACTTCACATACACACTCTGGGGACATCAGAGACCTATTGTACATCCTGTAAAAATGCCCATCTCGTTCGATGAAAGGAAAGGTAATCTAAATGTAAAATTAACATAAAAATAAACACTTTTTTTTTTTTGGCTGAAATGGTACGAATATACCAATAAGTTTTGCACACATACATCTATATATGCACATCTTTCCATGTTGTTCAAAGTTTTTCCAGATGTATAAATGAGGACAGTGGTGAGCTTGTCCCAAGGGGAAGGCCTTAAAAAGCAAAAAAAAAAAAAACATTTCTGCTGAGGCACTTACGATGTATTAAAAACGAGGTAAGAGCAGTGTAACCTGACAGGATGGAAATAGGAGAGAGAGAGAGAGAGAGAGAGAGAGAGAGAGAGAGAGAGAGAGAGAGAGAGAGAGAGAGAGAGAGAGAGAGAGAGAGAGAGAGAGAGAGAGGTACCTCCTCATTAAAAATAAAAGAAGGTGTTGCATAAGCTATGGGTGAGGTTGGGTGAGTGAGAGAGAAGGGCAAAGGAACAAGATACGACAGACAGAGTAAAACTGGGTGATGTTATTTGGATAAAAAGCCAAGGAGGACTAATCAATGGAGTGTCTGGAAGAGAGCCAGAGAGTGCTTGAGTAGCCAGATTTACCTTTCATCAGATTAAATCGTACTCCATGGATTATGCTAATCGCCTGGTGAAAGGACTAGAAATAGCTTCCTCTCACTCCGTGTCACTAGCATTAAAGCATGGTGCCAGTGTGTGTTTGTATATGCGTGTGTGTTTATTTACACTTGATCCCCTTATGCAGCAGTTAGCTTAGTTTGTTTAAAAGCAGCTAGGCAATTGTTAAAATCACAACTCCCAGCACAGTCAGGTTTGAATTTGATAATAAGACTAGAGCACACACAGGATTGTTTTTTAATTGTAACAACCTGGATCAGGGGTATTCAATCAAAGTTCCAAGAGGTCCAATCTCTAAATTTCCTTGGCTCGGACAATTCTTTTTTGGATCAGTCCATTTCAGTACAATTATATTTAATAATAATAATTATTATTATTGTTTCCTTTAATGCAGGAAAGACCTCTTTTAGTCGCAATAAATAAATAAATACATACATATGTTCTGCCGCTGCTTGTGTTTAGTCTCTTTTGGAAGTGAAGGGGAGGACAGGGAGGATATATATAATTCTATTCTATATATGTATAATTTTTTTAAATGCTTCTTTACGTGTTGGCTATTTCTCATGTGATGAAGGATCTGTACAGGTGAATAGTTCTGCAGACAAAAGCTTTGATTGCCTATTTCCTCTAATCACTTTCCTGCACCTTCATACACAGCTCTGTACTTCCACAACAACAGACGACAATCATCTAGAGAGACCCAAGCTTGCAATAGTTGGCCCATGGGAAGATGTTTATCACAATATGGAATTCTCTTTGGTCCAAAAAAAAAAGAAAAAAGAAATGTTAAAAAGAAACCATGCTGCTTTTTCCCCTCGTCTACTGTAAGCATTGAAAAAAATGACCCCATTTCCACCATCGCAGGGGGTCTTTCCTGGCTTCAAACTCCTTCCCCTTTGTCTTTCCCGCTTTCCTCTACACCTTCGCCTCCTTCTCCTCCTCGGCCCCCATTCTCCCCTTCACCCCCAGAAGAGATTAAACACAAGAAGCGACAGAACACAGTCTGCCTGCGAAAAGCGCAGTTATAAATAGCCCTGGATTAATAATGCTCTGGGGGGAGTGGAGGGGAGCGAGGGGGGGATGGGGTGCACTCTGCGCTTTTAAAAGTGCGCAAATCTATTTTAGGACACAACATTGCCAGGCGGCTGTGCTTCTCTCTTTCTCTCTCTCGCTGTTCCCTCCCTCCCATCTCGGATCGGCATTACAGACGTCTGAGATGAATGCAGCATGTAGTTTCTTTGCAGAAACCTGAGGACCCTCATGGAAAGCATGTTGTTAGCCTCTCAATAATGTCATAAAAGCTCTGCCTAAGGACTCCAAGCAAGAACAATCCATAGATGTGAGCCGATGTGCTGTGATCTAAACCAGCAAATAATCTGACAATGAGTTACACAATCTAGCTGAAGCACTGAAACATTTTTAAGGATAACTTTCCATCGAAAAACAGTGTTTAAGTTGACATCTAACCGCTATATCCTCAGGGACGATATCCCTCATGGCAGCAACAACCTAACGCTCTGCTCTCCTCTCCTCTCCTCTCTCCCGAAGGGCTTTTCTTTTGTTTTCAGAGCTCAGTTGAAAGAGAAACTTACAGCTGACACAAATTGCTGACACCATTTCCTGCTTTCATTCCAGCCAGGGGAGCTTTATTTTAGCAGTTAGTCCAAAGCCCTGTTGTGCAGAGACAAAGAGAGACATTGACAAAGAGGAATAGACATATAGAAAAAGAAAAAGAGTAGGTGTGACAAGAAAAAAACCTCGGAAATGTAAAACAAAAAAGTATTATACATAATACCGCATATATATATATATATATATATATATATATATATATATATATATATATATATATAAATATATATATATATATATATATATATATATAATGTGCGTGTGTTTGTGTCTGTGTACAAAAGTATTGGGATACCTGACCATTAAACCAGGGACATTGCATTCTAAATACAGACATTAATATGGAGTTGGTCCTCGCTTTGCCGCTATAACAGCTTCCACTCTTCTGGGAAGGCTTTCCACAAGATTTTGCAGTGTTACTGTGGGAATTTTCAAGCCCATTCAACCAGTAGAGCATTTGTGAGGTCAGGCACTAATGTAGGACTAGAAGGCCTGGCTCGCAATCTAGCTTCCAGTTCATCGTAAAGGTGTTTGATGGGGGCTCTGTGTGGGCTAGTCAAGTTCTCACACACCAAACTCATCCAACCATGTCTTTATGGACCTTGCTTTGTGCACTGTGGCACTGCATGCTGGAATAGAAAGGGGACTTCCCCAAACTGTTCCCACAAAGTTGGAAGCATGGCTTTGTTCAAAATGCTTTTGTATGCTAAAGCATTAAGATTTCCCTTGAATGGAAGTAAGAGGCCAAGTTCGAAAACAGCCCCGGCCCATACCATAGTTATTTTAATAGTAAAGACTTTTTCTTCAATGTCACATGACCCTTAAGAGATCTAATTGCTGCTCAAGAAACATTTCTTATTAATATCAATGTTGAAAACAGTTGTGTTTCTTAATATTTATGTGGAAACTGCTAAACATTTTATTCAGGATTCAGAGGCCGGATTCACGAAAATCTAAGCTAAGTTAAATCTTAATTCTTAAGATAAATTCTAAGATGTTTGTAAGAATGTAACAAAGAATCTACAAAAAAAGAATTTACTAAACTTTTTTATAAAAATGATATATAATCGTTACCCAGCAAAAATGTTATATTATAATATACTATGTGTTTTTATATTTTTAAATTATAATATTGTTTTTTTGTTTATATACATACAAACACACACATATGTATATATATATATATATATATATATATATATATATATATATATATATATATATATATATATATATATATATATATATATATATATATATATATATATATATATATATATATATATATACTGTATATAGACACACACACACACACACACACAAGAGAGATATAAAAAGGACACTAAGTGAGCAAGAGAAGCTAAGGACGCTGAGGTAGGACCTCAAGGACAGTCATTAATAAATGTGCCTGCACTTCCCTCAGTTCTGCAGAAGCATCTCTGTTGGTAAGCTTTGAGACACAGCAGTGAATCATGGGATGTGTTTCCCCAGCACAGAAACAAACTAGGGGCTTATAAGGTGCAGGTCTGTGATATATTAAAAAAGATACCGTACACACACCCACAGCAAGAACGAGATAAATTTGTACTATAAACCAACATTATTAAGGAGTCGGATTCACAAAACATTAAGAATAAAATTCTTCTTAACTGCTTTTTGTCGTCTTATTTTCTAACTTAAGAAAAAAAAGATAAGACCATTTTTGTATTCGCAAAAGCTTTTCTTATGAATGTTTGGTAACTTCTTTAGTTTAGGGTCCAATTGTCACTATTAACTAGTTGCTTATTAGCATACATATTACTAGGATATTGGCTGTTTATTAGTACTTATAAAGCAAATATATAATATCATATAATTAATGCCTTATTCTGCATGACCATATTCTACATCCCTGAATCCTACCCAATTCCTAAACTTAACAACTACCCTACTAACTATTAACGGAACAATATGTAGTTATTCGCCGCTAGGGGTTGTTAACCTCTTCTAAACAATAACAAAGGTTGATGATGCAGTGAATGAGCGTGGAATCATGGAACTTGTCGTCATGCCGATGGATCTAATTATGTTTATGGGGAAATAATGCTTATGGATGAGTGAATACATTCATGTTTTTTAACATGACTGTGGTATGAAGCAGGGCGCGATTGCTAATGAGAGACGGATATTAGCGCCTCACGCGAGTCCCGCGGATATAAAGTAATGAGGTTGCACTTGGTCCACACTATCACACTAAACTGCATTTGAGTGTGGTGAAAGTTATAATGTTATTCTATGTGTTAGTTTGTTGGCTGTATGAGACTAGGAGTAAGCTATATCAACATTAGAATATCATACTGATCATATTCTAACATTTCATCATGTTGAGCTATATAACATTGATTCGTTTATGTACATTTGCTCACCTGTCTAATAAAGCACATGCAAGAAGGGCATCTCTGTAAAATCGAAGTTTGTCGCGAAGCTCTCGGCATCTCGAAAACGCCATTTCTCCTATTTCTCCTTTTGTCCCAAAGTCTGCTTGCCATGATCCATAATGTTTGAACGAAACAACAGGGTGCCCTTAGATATTACGTAGTTGTCCACGTCTGTTGCCATGGTTACCATGGCAGTACAAGCGGAAACCAGGGATAACGCAGATATTACGTCATTGACAGGCGACAAGTGACGGGCACTATTTAAAATTGTGAATGACTGTATT
Source organism: Tiaroga cobitis (assembly GCA_030578255.1). Taxonomy (NCBI): domain Eukaryota; kingdom Metazoa; phylum Chordata; class Actinopteri; order Cypriniformes; family Leuciscidae; genus Tiaroga; species Tiaroga cobitis. Next base: position 17,781,595 of record CM060593.1, read on the forward strand.
TACAAATTCTTGGAAACATTTAGGGTAATGTAAGTACACAATTGAACGAAATATATAACACTGTGCAAGTGTTTTTTGGATATTTTAATACAAAAATATTACATATTGTACCTTTAATAAGCGGTAATTAGGAGTTTATTAAGGCAAAAGTTTTAGTTAATAGTTAGTTAGTAAGAATTGGACCCTAATCTAAAGTGTGACCAAATGTTCTTCTCTTTTTTCTTAAGATTGTTCTTAAAACATAGTATTCATATTCCTGAAAAGAATGTTCTTAAAAACAATCATATATAACTTCTTAAAGTTAGGAAAACCCAAAACCTGTCTTAAATCCCCAAAGGTGTTTAATGAATTGACATGTCCACATTTCTGGTACTAGTAATATGTTCAAGTGAAACAGATCGATCATTAACAGTGCACTAGAGTGGACGCGCAGGCTACATGATGCATTCACTCTTGAAAGAGCGCAAGACAGATGGAGCGCAAATGAATGGGAAATATCGCTGCATCTTGAGACAGGCTCTTTTTTAAAATAACTATTTTAACTTGACACCATGCATTAAACACAGCGCTGAGTGATTAACTCCCGTCAAGCCAAGCGCTTTTGATAACTACGGTAATCTGCAGGCAGTGCAAAAAGATGGCCTTTGAGGAGTTTTCAGGAACACCTGCCTTTCAATCAAATAACACCAAAGCCTTTCATTCTTAAGAAAAAAAAAAGATACGCTTAAGAAAATATTTGAGAACTTCTTAAGAATTGTTTAAGATTTGCACTTAACCTCTTTCTAAAGAAGTTTGTAAGAATGTTTTTAAGCAAATTATTGAGATAAATTCTAAGAAGCTTTTCGTGAATCCGGCCCCAGGACAGAATGTGGGGAAGAAAAAAAAAATGAAAGAAAAACATTTTTTTTTAGGAGCCCATGGTGGTTTGCCTTCAAATAAAAGCTGTCAGTGGAAACCACACGGCAATGAGCAAATAATCGCTGTAAGAAAAAGTTGCAATCAATCAATTAGGACTTTAGTGCAAGGGGTGACGTTTTCAGAACCAACAGGGCTGATTACTTTTCCCTTAAATGTGCTTCATTTTTATAAATAGTTTGTGGTTTCATATTGATTTTACTGCTTTTTTGACTGAAACGAGTTCTTGCCTCCCTGGAGGAACCATTTATTATTTGAGCTCATTGGGCGCGTTCTACCATCCCCCTGTTTTAAAGTCTATTTTGCAGAGAGCCCGGTTTACGTCATGGTTATTTTCTTTAGCAACGGTACACCAGCTACGCTTCAGAGAAACGAGCGGGAGAGATGGAAAGGCAGAGAGAGAGAGAAAAAAGCATGAATATTGCTTTCCAGAAATAGCACACAGCGAAGTGCGGTAGGCTGCCCTGTCAAATCGGTTCTGCATCCTCTCCTTGTTAACGGCACATAGATGAACGAGCGCGAGAGAACTAGGGGAGAGAGAGAGAATCAAATGGAGTCGGTCAGATCCAGCCAATGGTTTGCGACACTGAGACCAAAACTGGAGGAAAAGAAGAGGTGCAGGAAAGCTGGGTGATATTTACATCCTTTGGAAGGGCTTCTTGGCAGCTTAAACTTGGGGTTTAAAGCTGGTAAGGGAGAGGTACAAATAGCCAGTGTGATTCATGGGCCCCAGGAACCTCCGATGCCTTGGCAGGCCTAAAGGAGGGGCAGGCTCCCCTCGCCCTAGGAAAACAAGAAACCAGCAGTTCCTTGGTGGAAGCCCAAAAAAAGACAGCTGTAAAAAAGGGAAAGAGAGGGCTTGTGCACCACATGATGTTAGTTCATAATGACTCTTGATCCATAAGACATGCGGACGATGACGTCAATTAAAGAGGATAATGACACTGCTGGAAGTCAACAGCATTTATCGGCTAATGTATGTCGATTTGTTCACTTCACACTTGCTGAACAGTGCCATTTTTGATTTTAGCGAGAACAGGGCTTTTTATTTTTATTGTTGGCCTTTTAATTATTTATAGGGCAGCTGAGAGAAGACGGCATATTATGGGAAAAGTGGGGCTAATGTTATCGGGATATGTCGCCAGTTTGAGAACATGCACCAACCGCTAGTCTCAATTTGTATTCCTGTTGCTTTGTGCGTGGAAGATTATGTAAGGTTTTCACAACTACTTGCATGATGATCATTCAAATTCTACACACAAAAAAAAAGAAGAGTAATCACAAAAGTCAAAAACAAAAATAAAACCAAATGTTTTAAATGCCAAGCATGATTTTATGCTTACAATATCGCAGGCCTTGTCCACACTAATACACTTTCGTTTGAAAACTCATCTTTTTCTCTTTGTTTTGTCCACACTGGTTTTTATCAACAAAGATGGGAGCTGTTTGAAACCGCACTCCCAAGTGGATAAATCTGAAAATGCTGTTTTTGCGTTGTAGTGTGGACTGTGAAAATCGGAGGTATTTGAAAACTTAATATGCTCTTCACTTTCTGTTGCTAAAGATATGTTTCTTTGTACACTCTTCAGATAACAGTCCTGCAAAGATGACAGAAAATGTACTCGCATTTGCAGTCCAGTGGCAAAACATGAGGGCAGTTAGTAGCGTTTTAGACCAAACATATAATGGTGAGTGAGTGCAACCTGTACGCATCGGTTAATGGTGAGATATTTTGGTAAACAAAATGATCCTGCTAGAAGAATAGCATGAGAACTTCATTATGTCAGTTCCGTCTGTATCATCTCAGTGAGTGTTTATGAAGTTTTTCGCATGCGGAATAAGATTAATTTGGCATTTTCCGACGTTTCAGTGTGGATGTGAAACTTTTGCAAAACACTTTAAAATGTGGTTTAATGTAGATGTAGTAGCAATGTACAGTATGAAAATGGATATTTTGAGACCTGCTAAAGATTACATGTAACATTGTTATTAAATAATTAAATTAATATTGTTATAAAAATTTAATGCAAATGAAAATGTAAAAATATACAGAAACGAGCATGCACAATTAAATATAGAAGGCTAGATATAGGTCAGTCAGTCAATATTGAATATTTAATTGTGCATGCTCATTTTTCTCTATTTTCTACAATTAGATAACCTTTGGCATCTAACACTTAAAGTTGATGCTTAAAAAGTATAATATTTTAATAACACTGTTAAACTTTAGGAAATCTCTAAACTAATATCAATTTGGTATACAGCACATTATAATGTTGTGATGCATAAGTTCACTTTTAGCGTCTATGATTGATTTTAGCCTATAGTATTCCATTTTCTATTTATTTTTGACAAAATATTGAATTTTAATATCTGCCTTGTACCTGCATTGGTAACGGTAGTGGCAGAACCAGTCCCTACCGATAACAGCTGAATCCATTGTCATTTGTAGGCATCATATGGCACTAAACTTGAGCCACCAACTTCATTTCCCACCACCCCCCTCTTTCCCCATCAGCCCCAAAACAGTGTCCCATTCAACAGCAAAACCTCTACCAATCATAGGGTGAGCTGCGTATGCCCAACCACCATTCCTTAGGGCTCTGGTTCAAATGGTACAACCTTTCATGAGCAGGAAAAAAAGCAGAGAAGAAGATGAAGCCACATGCAAAGCATAAACATTCAGACGATGAAATGTCATCGCTAAGTAGCAGGCTGAGTGCCGGCCACTGTTTACAGGTTCTATAAATGCACCAGCATTGACGTCAAACGCTTGCATGAGAGGAATGTTGTTTTCTGGGTAAACTTCAATGTGTGGTGCGGAATTCATCTCACACCACTTTTTAGAAAGAAGCAGAGAGGGGGTCGCAGGGTGTATTCCAGCAGAAGAAAAAAAAGACATGAAATATATATCAAGGTGGTGTTATGGTTTTTCAAGTTAGTATTGATTCATTTTCAAATACTAATAGCAGTACTTTCACTGCACCATTACTATTCTGCAAAGCATTCGGGTGGGATGGGGAGAAGCTCCTCCAGAACTAGAACCTTGAAATGATCATTTAATTACGACCATTTATATTAAGATTATTCATTATTAACATTATTAATATTCAGTCTAAACAGCAGAGAAACAGGTGGGTGGCCCACAAAAGGGACCATCCTTGACAAAATGCCACAAACAGTGGTTTCATTTCTCTGGCCTGAACTGCCTCTGGTGGGTACAAAAATGCACTCCCAACATCCCAAATCCCCACAACACTTTTGATTCTTCTTACAAACAAATTTAATTTGGGTGACCGACAATTGGGAAAGTAAGAGAGGGAACTAGATCTTTGCTTTGAATATCAGCCTCTACTCTACAGATCTCCTGAGGGGTTTGGATGGCATGTGTCGAAGAAAGGTTATTCTTTTTCTTATGAAACTATTTCCAGTAAAGGATATTAAAAGATATCAGGAATTTACAGTCATGGGTCATTTGGCAAGAGAAACAAAATGGATCTGTATCTATGTTTGAGCATTTTTTTTATCTCCTACTATCCATGTTTGAGCAACCATGCTTGCTGCTATTCCTTAAGACCGGAAGGGAAATGAAGATGAGCAGAACATACAGCAGCCACAATTTCTAAACCATTGTTTTCTATGAATGTGCATTGTGCACACATCACCAGCACTATTAAGCGTCTATCGTCTGCACCCTGGTAGAGTTTCAGAGGTTGCACACATATCTTCCACGCCACTCATATCATTTTCCAATAAATTCAAACTGTCACGTTCAGTTTAGTTCATGGACTTTCAGTGTGTTTTCATCGGTCACGTTTCTTTGTTCAGTGTCCCGCCACTCTCCTTGGTTACCATCATTATTAGTTCATGTGCGTCAGCTGTGTTTAGTAATTATCCTCGGTGTGTTCACTAAAGTTGTTCCTTCTCCTTCACTCCTTGTCCGGTCACCGTAATACCTACATTGTGTTAATGTGAGTTTCCCTGTCTGTTACTTGATTCTTGAGTGTTGCTATTAAAGTGTTTCGATTAAAAAAAAATCTATTAGTCTTCAGCCTGTTCCTGACTACACCACACCGTTACACAAACAAAACCTTCAAAAAACAATGGAACATGCATAATATTTTTTCATTATAAATGTGCCTTTTAGTGGTTTGACAGCTTAAATAAAGCCTAGGCTACATAAAAACAAAATGATCATCAATATAAAATGCAATACATTTTTCCAGTTTGCAGCTGTAATGTATCTTTATTAAATTAATTTAAATCTCATCATCTGTTGACTTTTATTCTTGTTCAGTGTCCACCCCCTTAAAGGGATTGTTCACCCAAAAATGTAAATTCTGTCTTCATTTACTCTCCCCAACTGGTCATAGGATTATGTGCAAATGATAAAATGATGACAAAAAGGCCAAATCAAAATTATATTGGATATAAACCGATGTGGCTCTTTTGACTTATGGTAAGTTAATATGCAATCACCCAGAAAACCCTAGCAACAACAAGAAATTAAGTGCAGACTTGTAAAAAATCTGACAACAACCAGGACACAACCTCAAAGAAGAGGCCTCACCCCTCACCAATTGATGCATATCGTTGTCTGCAATACTATCTTGCATCCAGAAATATCCCTGAGTGCCATAATAAGACTATACTATTCTAAAACCCAATAATAGTAGATAATAAAATGAGACCAGTGAGATATTATTAGCTAGCTCAGCTCATCATGTGTAGGATACAAACAGAACATCTTGGAGTATATACATACACACTGTATACTATGTCCACTCTGCTGCACAATGTCCTCAATCTGAACTGAATGTTCAGTGTCCGCTATGATCTCCTGATACCGAACTACTAGTGAAGAACATTTTAGCATTTGTTGTTAAACCTAAAATAAGCTTCACTTGTCAACACCATGTAAAAAGCATCCAACTTTCCCTTAATGATTATGTGATGCATTTTGTAGTCCACCACAGATTGTAATTTTTTGCATCATCCTCCCATTGTTGTAGACGGGGGTACTTTTGTAACCCGTGAAAAGCACACCTACACGGAAACAACATTGATAACTGCAGCACGAAGAAAGAGCAACAGATAAACAACTGATCATTTGAATCATCCACTGAAACAACATCTGAATCACTGATTGACTGACTCATGTTTGTTTCATTTAGATCGTCTGTCAACCACGACACCAAGAGCACAGCAGTTTGAGAATAGACCTCAAAGTAGGTGTTGAAAGGTTATAGTGGGTGGAGCTAATGCATTCCCATAGTGCCCTGAAAGCTCCAGTTGTCATTCAAGACATGGGGGTGAGACCATAGGGCTGTAAACAGGCGTGCTGCTTATTATAGCACAGGGCATCACTAGGGAGACAGTTGACTGGCCATGGTTGAAACGATACACCTAAATTTAGCTCTTAATTTTGGCGACTATAAGAAAGCACACTTGCAATGCAAATGAAAGTTTAAGACAAAGCAGCTCTGAAGTTCACCTTTCTCTTGGGCTTACAAAATCTAAATTTTCCCTATTTATTTTTAATGCAAATTGCTTGACTTACTTGTGCATTATTCATCCCAAATAACAAAAAACTTTTTCTGAAACGATTTTTCACTCAAAAAAGTGAACTAGGAAGGTTGTGCACTTTACATAATATATTTATATTTAGCTTACTTATAATAATTGTGTTTTTTTACTTTAAATGCTTTTTTCTATTAAGGTCAATGTAATTATGTCTCAACTTAACAGTACAAAATCCTTACGTGTTGTCTAAACACAAACCATTTATGTTAAGTAAAAAAAAAATACATCCAGAGGGTGGCAGTATAGTGCGAGCCGAATGCTATTTTGCCCGAACTTAATTTGATTGTGTTCAATCTTCTTAAATATATGTACAATTTAAGTTTACTTAATCCGCTTGTGTTGGATTACATGATTGACTTGTGTTGCATTAACTGACACTGGGCTGTGCTTGTTAGTTCCCAGCATGCTTTGCATATGGTTGAATTAAGAGAGAATAAATGTTCAAAATAAGTGTTATTTGATCTTTTTTTGAGAAATTTAGGAAAGGCGAAGACTTGATATTGTGTAATTGTGTTTAATGTAAAATTACATTGGAATTATTAGAACCATTTAAATTACAGTGGGTTACCATTGTGGAGAGGAGTGGAGCATTTTGTTTGGTTGACGACTGATTCAATTCATTTTGATGCGTTGGTTGAAGGAGCATGTAAAACTTAGCATTTAAGATGTTAATATGTGCTACTGCTAGCAAATAGCTAGCTATAGTCTATCAATTTAAATATGTGTCACTAAAATAAATGAAATATTAATGAATTAATGAATATAAAAAACTACCTGAATCATGTTGAGACTACTTAAATTGGGTCGGTTAAAATTACTTAATTTTATGATGTTGAAGTTACATGAACAAATTATGTTTGTTTAACGTAATCCAGTTATGTGGAACCTGTTGACAAAATGAAATTAATTAAAGCCAACATATATTTTTTTTGAGTGTTCTTGTTGTCTGACATCACCAGTCCCTCTTACTTTTTAGCCACTCCCTCAAACCACAGTTACATTCCTTTGCATTAATGAAAGAATCAGTAAGAATGTGTTAAAAAACTACATAATAGTACATGATATAAAATGAGTTTTCCAGCAAAAACATGTTTTATTTGTGGCTACATTATAACTGTGTAATTCCCAGCTTGTTGCAAAAAGACAACACATTAAAAACATTACCAAAAATACAAATGGCTCATTCTTTTATGGTGTAGGGGGTGAAAATGTTATTAGTGAAAGTAAAAAAGTACAAATCTGATTTACTGGCCCAACTGATAAGCCACCAGAAAACAAAAATCTATGGATAAAAATAAATGTTTAATAGCCAAGAAATACAATAGATTACCAAAGTCCTAAGGGTTGCTCCCATTGTACTTTGTGTTTCACATTGACTATTACTCAGGGCCTTTTTTTGCATAACCATTTATCGGCAACATTTTCCGGTGCCTAATGACAGCGTGGCCTTGCATGACAATTCCAGTCTGTTTGGCTAAATCCATTAGCTATTTCTGACATATAACTCAGATGGCACTTGTATACCCAATACGCCATCCATATACGCTATCGTTAATGTAGCATTTTTTGCATGTCCCATTACTTACAAAAAATATTGATATTCCTTCTTTGTTATTTAGGAAGTTTGCCAGAGATCTTTATATGTGGGTTATCCCAGGGAAATTAATGATATAATATCTAAAACATATAAAGAGTGTAGGTGGTGAACCGAGAGGACGGGGGGATGTCAAAGTCATGCCATTGATTTCTATATCAGCACCCCATTCAATACATTTATGTAATGTTTCGGCTTCAGTGTTGACAGTTTCTGTCTCTGATATCAAAGATACTGTTCTTTGCCTTTGTTTGAAGTGATTGACACAACACAAACTACTATTATGGTCTACATTTCTGCAACGCAGATTAAACAGACCACAGAACAAAGCCGTTTCAATTGTCTGAATTCTTTCCAATCAAACCTGTTTAATCTTAACAGGGGTTTTCTTTATCACAAACTCAACTGTTTAAAGTTGCATTTAAATTATTTTCTCTTTATTCTCTAGGACTGTTTTCAGTCAGATAAAAGCTCGGACAGGCAGCCACCAGTCGGTCATCAAATCTGCAATCCATCTAATCCATAATGATTCAGCAGGATGTTGCAAGGCTTTTTCCATTACATAACACAGGTATAATTAATTAAAAACCTCCTCAGGGAGTATCGACTTATAATGATTCGATCCCAGTTCAGCAAGTTTAGAAGATCAGCTCAGCTTATCCGGTAAATTCGTCATAGCTTGCAAAATCTGCAAAGAAATGTTCCAACACTGGTGAGGGAACTCATTTGGCCTCAATCATAAAGTACTTAAAGGTGCACCAACTATTTTTTGACTGACGTCAGAACATTTCTTTGTAGAGTCTGCAAATTTGAAAGCGTCTGCTGAAACAAAACACATCCACACATGTCAGACACCTCCCGGTTGAATATTTAACAGGATGTCTTGCAGCTATTCCACTTTTAAACAAACTACCGGTAAGTAACCAGTGGAGAATGCACACAATTGCACAGACAGATGTGCAGACCCGTACAATAATTGTGCAAACCCTGATGCTATACATTGTGTTGCATAATCAGAAGAAATACTGTACATGATGTGTTACAGCATATGCGCAGTGTCAGGTTCCCTTAAGGACAATTAGACATGTCAGCACTCTATTCTACACTAGTGTTGAAGAGTAAACAACTATGACACATGCTAAAACACCTGGCATTTTTTATTAAAGGAGAAGGTTCTACTCTTTTGACATTTTTTGTCTAGTCCTAGTCAAAAGATCCTAAAGGAATTGTATTGGATTTTACTCATACTTTGGAACAAAGGCACCCTGGGAATTTTCTTATAGGATTCCAACAAAACACAAAACAAAATATATTTAGAAAATAATAATGGTAACTTTAAAAAAAATTATGTCGGTTAATATAAGTTAATGCTTGAATGTTACATCAACTAACAACAGACAACATTTTTACAGCATTTATTAATCTTGGTTAATGTTAATTTATGAATGACTATTGTTATGTTTTTTTTGATCAATTATTGTTGTTAATTCAAGTTTGTTCATAATCCAGTAACTGATGTGAATTTATACAGCTTCAAAAGTTTAAAATGCATTAGTAAATTAACATTCAAATATTTAGGGTCAGTAAGATCTTTTAAAAGAAATGAATACTTAAATCAAACGATACACTTTATCATAAAGTTTCATTTGTTTACATTAGTTAACTACATTAGTTACCATGAACTAACAATGAAAAACACTTCTACAGCATTTATTAATCTCAGTTAATGTTAATTTCTACATTATTAAAATCAAAAGTTGTATATGTTAACATTTGTTAATGCTCTGTGAACTAACATGAACATTAACAGAGTTAGTAAAAATGCTGTAAATGTATATTGCTCATTGTTTGTTCTCCATTAACTAATGTTAACAAATAAGACATTGTAAAGTGTCACCGATTTGTTTAAGTTGCCAAGATATATGACAAAGACAAAGGGAACATAATTCAAATAAAACAAAGTATGAATATAAAGGCTCCACTTCCTAACTCTGTACAATAATGAAAAATATAAAATTGTTATTTAAATGGAAAACCTTCTGTTGCCCTAAATCAACAGAGAAACGCCTTAATAAATTTTAAACATATACAAAGGGATCCCTTCTACAAATAAAGAGGTGAATGGATCTAAAATAATGGCGTATCTATCTATTTGAACAGGTGACAGATAAACAGGGCCAGTGCGAGGGCAAAAGAAGCGCTTGCACACCCACACACTGTTATATAGTCATCCCTCTGTGTTGATTCAAGCGCAGGTGAGAGATGGCCAAACCTAGCAAAGCTCTGACGGGAATGTTGACGTCACTTGTGACAAGGACGAGAGACAAGTTTGCTCTGCCAATATAAGGCTAAGAGCCTCCCGAACTCTGGAGAGCAAAATTATATTATTTTATAATCTGACAACATAAAAAAAAAAAACTGCTTCAAGTTTAAATTCACAGTGGTCATTTGCAACTGCCACAACACATTTGCGTCTAATACCGGGTTGAATACTTTCAGGAGCATTCGAAACCACATGTTGACCATATAATATCCTCAACAGATAAACCAGCCAAAGAGAATGCAATGGGAAAAAAAATAGCAAAAGAGTGACATTGGTCATGGTACTGTGTAAAGGAAAAGCAGCCACCTTTGTTTCAGGTTTACACCATGACCCTCATGGTTATACCCAAACATAGCTTGACCCAGACAAAACAAAGTCAAGGTGTAGCCACAGCACGACTGTTGTGCTATCAAAGAAACATCAACACCTTTGACTTCAATGCATCTTCAAATGAGAGCAAAGCAAACTCATTTCTACCTGCCACCCGAAACCAATACACTTATCTTCAAGCATGCTTGCATTTGTGTATCTGTATTTCTCTAGCCCGTTATCTCTCTCTCTCTAACTCACCAGTGCTAGGCATGCTGGTGCTTCTGGATTGAGGAAGCAGCTCCACGGGTCGCTCTCTGCTGGACGTGCTGTCAGAAGAAAAGCAGGATTCGGTCTCATAGATCGTCTGCAACATCGCGCACAGTCCCGGTACGATTGGCTTCAAAAGCATGCCAGTCTCAAAATACCGCCACACAATAAATGCAAAAAGAAAGCAAAATCAACATGAAAAAGGAGATGGCAACCCACTCTCCATCAAAAAAGTGAAAAATGCAAACACATTTGAGGGAAGAGGGAAAAAGGCAGTGCGTCCTTTTTTTATCAAAATGTACATGCATGCAAAGAATCATCAATCGCTTTGCCCTTTAGCTCCATGGTTTAATAAAAAATAAATAAAATAAAAAATGCAAGCAGAACCAGTCTCTGTGGAAGGAAATGCAGTAGACAAATCCTTAAATTGTCCACTCAGAACCATCAGCTGTACGACACACAAACGAGTCTATTCATAAACCACATCACCTTCTTGTCTAATTGTCTATGTCAAAAACAAACTGCTAATTCACGCCGACAAGTCCGAGTGTGGCTTGTATCCAAGTCCCCCCTGTCTGAGCGTGCCTGTATCCTGCAATCATCTGAAGTTAAGCATGTGGTATCGGCAGACTCCAAAAGAGAGACTTCCCCATGACGAAATGCGACGGAGCTTGGAAAGACGAGATGAAAGCGACCAAAACAGGAGAGACGACCACAAAATAGATCACTGGGGGATTTTTTGCCTGCCGGTCTCTCCGTTCCTTCCTTCCCCTCGCCTCTCTGTACAGCCAGCCAGTCCTCGCTACGGCACAGTACAACTCGCTCTCCTGATGAATGGGCTTAAAGTGGACCGTCCGACGTTGTTCTGTTTAGTGCGACTGTGTTGCTTTTATGTAGCCTATTTGTTTAAAGCCGAATCTCTGCAGCTTCAACCGCTGTGCGTGGCGAAAGGGAGAGCAGAGGTGTAGAGACGTGGAGTTTACAAACAGACTGGAGCTGCTTCAGGCTGCTGGAAATAGCTGCCGAGCGACAGGGGAGGGGCGGGACCGTGCTATAAATAGAGTCGGGAGCTGAGAGCTTGCTTGGAGAAAGGGAGAGGAGGGGCAAGAGAGAGAGAGAGAGAGAGAGAGAGAGACAGAAGATGGAAGAGAGGGGATGGTTGATTGTTTATCACGTAAATAAAGGAGCCCAAAAAAATAATAGGAGCCAAAAAAGGAGCCAATCTGACACAAGACCGTGACAGGACTGGAGGAGTTTAACTTAATACAAGCCAACACGAGGGCAAACGAGATACAAAGCAACACGAGCGCTGCTAAATTTGTGCCAATGCACACTATTATGATTGGAACTAATTCACGCATTTGAAACACAAGCATTTAAATCTAAGCTTTTCGTTCTGAGAACTGCTTGCTGTTTACACAAGGAATTTGCGTCAGCACTATTGACACAGAGAACACAAGGGTCACCGTTTCACAAGCGCATGTGGGTCAAAAGACTAGGGTGGCCAATACAGCATTACCAAACCTGCGAGGGCACTATATTTATCATTCAAATCAACAGCAGCAACTTACAAAGCACATATATGGTAAATTAGCCATTTATTAAAACAAGAGAATAATTAGACAAATTTGTGTTTAGACTGTATTGAAAAAAAAAACTGTAATATGTGACCCCTGTGCTGTTGAAATGCACATTTTTCCAATAGATAATGCTGACCTATGAGCATTACAATGTTTAAAGAGACCAGAATGATGTCTGGAGGTGAATTTAAATCAGTAATGTACTAAATATTTTTGACGTGAGGACAGCAAAATGCATCTATTGTGAAACGCGCCATTGATTTCATGTCCTCCTGAATGATATATGACAAGGTTATCGGGCATCTGCGTTCTGCATCAGTTTAGAGACCCACCGCCTAATGTTCATTGCATTTATTATACAAGACAGACAGACCTGTTTGCACAAAGCTCCAGAAAAGATGTCAAGAAGACTAAAAAAGGAAGATAAAACGAATCTGAGACCACACTGTTTCACAGTTTTCTTACAATGACAGCTAAACATTTGTTTCATGCAAGGAAAGTTGGTCGCAGACCAATATTAAAGGGTAAGATTTATCCAGAGCGCCTAAATTAGACCTCTGACGTGCTTTTCTTAGAGCAGTCTGTCACCATGACCACTAGTGTGTTGGAGAGTGAAAATGGATTTGGCTCAAGAGCAGGCAACAATCAAAGAGAAGCTTTGTCAAGCACTTGTTTGAAAAAAGGACATGTTAAAAAAACAACATGGAACAGAAGTGCACGTACCCAGCATCGACTATCATTGCCTGGCCATAAGGGTGGGATCTGAGAGGGCAAATACAGGCTGCGCACATGTGAGTGTGTTTACGCTCGCGAAATCAAAGCAGTCGACTTTCAATGTTTTGGCACCCATTGCAGGGCCAACACATAATTTGATCTGAGGCTGTAAATAGAAGCAAGTTTTCGACAGCAGCATGATCAGTGTGTACGTATGCAATGCATGCTTGCAAATCGCTTAGACTTTGCACTTGTTGCTCTTTAGGCATGCCTAACTGCTATCTGTCCCACAGCTGCACGCACATTGAAGATTTTACGTGGTCCTTTTAACTTCAGTCTCGTCTGTTTGCTTTAGTTTCCAGCCGCCACTGTTATTTATAGGTTGATGTACCTTTTAGGCTTTCTGACGTTAGTTGGGCTTATATTTAGCCATGGGAAGGTGTGGGGGGGGGGGGGGGGGGCACCACTTGTTTTTAAGCCCATTTTTTTACGAGTGATGAACTCATGTTGGTAATGTCAAGGACTTTGGCAGCAGACTTTGTTTGACAGCTAGTCTCTCGCCTTTAGCCAGACCTGACCCAATTAAGGCCAACCCAAAGCGGGCCGTAACCTTTTGCCACTGGGTTCTGAAGGAATCTTGGACGCTGGAGAAGAATGGTAAATAAATGTGGCCGTTCCTCACTGTGGCTGCGGACAGATGGGCTAAACATGCGTTGAAGCTTTGGGAGCATGTGAACTCTCTCTCCCACCCTAAATAACATGGACTATATTAACTCACACTTATGAGCCCACAAAAATAGTCTCGGTTTGGATGGGATTAATTAAAACAAAGCCAAAAAAAAAAAACACAGCAGTTTCTCACACAGATAACCAACTCTCTTACTGGGGACTCTCCTGTGACCGCTGCCATGTTAGGAAAATGTATTTTAAGTATGCTTACATTTTTTAAATCTTTTTTTGTTTGTTTTCAAATGTAAACTACTGAACCTTTTTTGTTTTACAAAACACTGCAGAGCTCTTTAAAGCTTCTCTTACTGATAACAAATGTATAAATGACTCTCATTACAAATTTGGGAAGATGGTTGGCACATGTTGCGTTTTCAAATGCACGACCTGAACTCACAGCGTCAGCCAACTGGCGAGTATTTTTTTACAGTATACTCGCCAACATCGATTTCTACTCACATACGGGACTTGGCGGGTGTTAATTTTGGACCCTGGCGGAGATGTTAAGGGAGTCCCACACAGTCACTAGATGGCACTGCTAGCTTGTGCTGTGTAATCGGAAGCTACAGTCTCCATGCATGAAATGAAAATATTTTAAATGTGTTATAAAATGCAGTCCCCTTGGATTCACATTCTTGAATTCACGTAGGACACACTTTTCTTAGGTCAGAAAATATGGATATCTGTATAAATACAGACAAAACTCACATCCCTAATGTGGAGACCAAAATATCATATAGACTTGGTTTTGCAAGCAACCATCTAGCAATGGCATAGGCTATAGCTATGTGCTCATCACTCAAATCACCATAGCAACAACCCATAACACCCTAAAAAAAATTTGTGCATTTTATTTTTGGAAAGTAACATGTCGCTGCACCTGAATCCGACCCAGTCGCTCAAAGAACTCGGCTTGTGCAGTGATCCATTTCACTGCAAGTCGATCCAACACAGAACAGAAGAGTCCATATGGCCTTTTTATATCGCCTGAACAACAACAACCAACCATGAGCAATTTGTTACCTGTCTTTATTTTGAGCAAAGAGAATTTCTCAGGTGTGCACTATCTATTTTGAAAGTGCTGTCAAGTCCAAAAACAAACCCAATAAAATAAATTAAATGGAATCACCTGGAAGGAATGAGAAATTAGCTCCAGTTTGCAAAACTGTTTCTTAAATGTCCTCGTTTGAGCGACTGCCAGACATTCCTGTGAGGGAAAGGCAAAGAGAATTAGCTTTCAGTTCTGCTCTGCAATGGGAAAGGACATGCACACGCACACACACACACAAGCCAAAAAATCCTTCAGAGCAAATGCGGTCAAACATGTCAATAAACTGCCCATGAAAGCTTGATATGAAGCCCGTATACATTTACAGCGAGAAAAACTACCTTTTTTAGAATCATCATTTGATGACTCATATCAAGGCATAGACTGATGCACTTACACCCAAAGTGAGGATTCACACACATACACACACACACACACACACACACACACACACAGCACAGGGGACGCATACAGATTATTTCTCCTCAAATAGAACGCTGCAATGACTCATTCTCTGCACAGCCCCAACTGCAATGGCTCCTCCCTGCCAGAGAACACGCACACGTTCACATATACATACACACTTGTGTGTATTTATTCCACCGATTCAAATATTAACACATGCAGAAAATGACAAGATCCTCTGTGTTGGAGGACGGCCTCCTGCGGTATTCCAGAGAAATCAATGTTTCAAACAGGCTGACTCATTTAAAGCGGTGCTTACTGACCCGTGTCTCGCTCACTTTTCAGATAACAAACCGGTCCAATTATAATGGGGGTTGAGCTGCAACTGCAAACAGAAGTTAAAAAAATTATGCATGAAGAACAGCGCATGCACATACAACGAAATGTTTACTTAATGTGTGCAATTTCTTCTGGAAAATTATATTTTTAGAGCTTTTGGTTAAATGTGATGTGTTGCTAAAACGAATGTAAGAGCATTATTACGCAAATGCTTTCACCACTCTTTAATATCAGATCTATCAAAAAATGTTTTCAATGTTTCACAAAAAAAGCAGATTATAACAATTCGACTCTGACCAGATCTGCATATTACACACTTAAAGGGGTACTTCATCACTTGCAAAATGGGCTTTCAATAAAACTTGGCTGCCTATACAGTAGAAAGGAGTTTTTTTTTTTTTACCGGTACCCTTCAATAACCGTTTTGTTAATAACCATATGCCGATCCGACTGTCTGTGGGCAGGGATAAAAAAAAGCAGAAGTAAAATCTGAAGTTTTCACGAAAGCCTTGGAGCTGTCAAAAGTTCCAAACTTTTTCTGACGAATAAATGTGAATTTCTCGGAAAACGAGTAAACATTGTTCATTTACATATACTACCGACACTGTAACAATACAAAGCCGGTTAAAAAGCAGCCAAGTTATACTTTAAACATAAAAAAATAATCAGTAAAAAAAAACAACATTGGTTCATTGCTATAAATTTAGTTTTATGTTTGTGAATGCACAAATTTTAGGATGTTTATAAATACACAAATACTGGGCTACATTTTACATATAACTCTAGATTTTCCACATGATGCACTCTTTTTAAACAGATATAACAGTGATTATTTATACTGTTTAATAAGAAATATCTCATTATTAGGGATTATATATCAGAATAACATCAAAATTGCTATTAGGCCAAATATGACCACCGAATATGAACCAAAACCATGTATATGTATTCGTCTGTACATGTATTCGTCCCGAATAGTCATGGTACGGACGTCACGGTTCGTTGCATGCAGTCAGGCAACGAATACAGTCACTCACAGGTGAACCACAATACAATCCAGAAGGGGGTGTGCGTGGTAATCATTAAATGCAACGCTGTTTGCTAACCGCCACAACAGGAAAAAGCGCAGAAGAACAACAACAGACGATTTAAGCATAGATAAGTTTACATGTAATCTCTCAATCAGTGTTTCAAACGTGAAAAGACATCAATAAAACAGCTTGAGAATAATATCTCACGTAGCATTACATTTACCTCAGGCAAGTCATTTAGTGTCCACAGCATGATAGTTCACTAGAGAAATGAACTCTAGAGGGGAGCCTTTCACTAAATATATGCACTATATTAGCTTATATAATCATTATATTTACTTTACATGTTAGTAATGTCTTCTTAATTATTTTAACATGTTTAAAAAAATTGACATTAACAGTTATTGTGTACATTATTATATTTTAAAAATGAATTGCAGAAGTTAATGCAAAACCTGCCTAATGTGCAATTAAATTTTTTTTTTTGATTGTTGATTATTATATCTAAAAATAAATATCAACTGAATTTAATAGTTTGGGCTCTGTTGTTAATTGTAACCTTTAATATTATAGTAATGTGCGAGACATGGTATATAGTTTATATATAGTTTCCAGCATTGACTGAGATAGATATTTTTATCCTTAAGAAAATGCTAATTACAATTTAATTTATTTAAAGAGAGAGACACAATTTGTTCAATAACCCACTGTTTAATTAAAAAAACCATTCCGAACCGTGACTTCAATACCGAGGTTCATACCGAACCATCTTGTTTGTATACCATTACACCCCTAGATTTGACCAAATCACCCTACTCATTATTAAAACTAAAAGTGAGGAAGGAAAGTAGACACTATAAGAGCATTTTATTATTAAACAAACACTAGTACATTCTTCAATAAAGAATCCTTTAGAAGTCACATATTAGATAATATCTAACCCGGGTTCAAGAAACTATCGATTAAAAACTCAAGGGGGATCAAAATAAATGTTCTCGTCATTATATAGCTAGCTTCTCTGAATGTGTTTACGCATCACTTTGGGTTATTGGTGATAACTTCATTAAAAACGCCATTAATAATCTACATAATCTAGACATGGACATGCTGTATGTACCAAGCGACCACCAAAAGAATATGAGCACAAAGTGACAGTGTACAACGTTTGACACTTGTGTCCCTGAACTTGACTGGTGTGAAGCATGGAGCCCATTATGGTGAAGGGCTTCAGCAGATGAAATGGCCTTTTATTGGGGGAACGGAACTGTACGACATGTCCCCAAGAGAACAAAGGGCCTAACTGCATGGTTGAATGGATTGACACTTGTTTCTCCTTGATGGGCTTGATGTGCTGGATCACATGGAGCTACAGGCTCACTGGACATCACAGACAAGCAAAGCAAGGTCCTACTCTACAAACATCAAAAGCATCTAGAGATGATTAACATGAAGCTAACTGATTATTTCAGCTTGGAGAGCTTGGCTAATCTATGACAGAGCTCTACAATAAAGCAATATGCCAAAAGATGTGGAACAACATTACAGTGATTTCACTATAATTTAAGGGGTGTAATTTAGGTACGTGAAGATATTACAACAATAATATGAGATGTGATGCGGATGCAATGCTATGACATTTCTGGTACTGATAAACCGATAATTATTTTAATGTTATGGCAGATTCTATAAAATTCTATGCCTGCATAAATAAAAAAACTAACAACTAAAATCAATCGTAAATCACTTAGATGTAAATCCTAGAAGTCATTTAGGCATCACAACATTATAATGTACAGTATGAGAAATGGATATTCCTTTAGATATTTGCTAAAAAATTACATTTAACAGTGTTAAGTGCGTATTAAATTACGATGATAATTTTCATATAAATTTTATATATTTATTAAAAATAATCACTGCTATTTCACAACTTTATTTAATTAAAAATATTTTTCCTGTTCATCATTAGCCTAACTGAATTAGCCAAACCACCTTATAAATAAAGACTTTATTAGTGATATTCCTTCGTCGTGCGCTCATTATAGCCACTCAACCCATGACAACATACTTTCCATGGCGATACTTCTAACTGTTGTTCTTTTAAGCTGTGAATCTGTTTGTAGAGTCAATCAATAACAGGAGCACAAAAAGTTGTACTGTAACTGATGATAGTAATCCAAAATCCAAACTCAAACATTTGGTCCATTATCCCACTGTTGTTTTCAAATTCAATGGGACCTCAAAGAGAAAAGATGGTAAAACTCCTCAATGTGATGAAAATGAAAGGACAAGACTTGAAACCTGCTAGCTGAATAGCTATCCTGACAAATCAGCTAATCGCATCAATACAGAAACACAAAACCTTGCACACACACACACACAAAACACTCCATCTGCAGTTAAATATTAAGAGCTCCTTCCTCAGCTGGTTTCATTGGAGCCGCACGCTCAAAATGTCAATCACACTGGCATAAACACAGAAACCAAACGCAAAAGAACCAATGAGTTTGCATCACAGTGAGCAAACAGGCCAATCAGCAAAGAGCTCTGGGCAGTGTTGATGTGGAGTGGGGCGAAGCGTCGAAGGTTGCCACGGCATCCAGTGACATTCAAAGACGTCATGAGGGGGACAGAGGGTTAATAGAGGTTGTTACCGGTTCTACTTATAAACGGCAGAGAGTCAGAGAGAGCCAGGCGAGGAGAGGCTGGGGAGAAGAGCGTGGGGGCGGGCACAGGGCCGAAGGTATGAATTAAAGGCGCATTAAGAGGGGGCTGATGGGAAAAGAAAGGGGCGAGGAGGAGAAGAAAGCTGCAGGGTACGGCAACAGATAAATAACGATGGACAAAATCCACAGGTTTTGTTTGCCTGAGCAACAAATCTGGCTAAGCTTCACCTGAGACGAGAGAATTACATGCAATTACGCACACAATCATAACAACGGGTTTACTCGCCCGCTGACAGACCAAAAATCTTCTTCGAAACGTGATCTGTAATTGCTACAGCTGTGAGTCAGGTTGCATTACCACTATCACTACCACTACTACTACTGCTACAACAACAACAACAAATGCCTTTAAATAAAACTATATTAATCATTAGTTTCCAAATAGATTAATAGATTCAATTTAGATTTAGAATCTTAAAATTAGGCCCACAGCATTAAAGATACAACAGAGTATTTCATTTTACACATGGGGTACTTTTTTATCCCTGTGTACACCAAACCCATCTTAAGTGTTTGCTGCCAAAAAAGCTATTATTTTTTTGTTTCATCTGTCCATAAAACATCAACAACAACAACAAAAATCTTCTATTCTCACAGGTCATGTAAGGAAAAGCACCACAAAAAAAATCTGTGATGAAGGTTGCTGAACTAAAAGCAAACGAGTGCAAGTCCAACCATGGTGAGCACGAGCAGTGTCAATATCAGACAACGCAAACGTTCATGTGCTGCAGCTCTTCTTTGGAGGCCCAGTTGTAATCTGAAGACTTCTGAGCTGATTCTGATTCTGAGTTTCAAATCTAAACATATTTTAAAACACCAGACATCATAGACTTACCAACGATGACACATGACAAATGAATACAATATGTGTTTTAAAATCACTACAAAATATCAGGCATGTTTGTATAATAACCAGAGTCTGTGCCTATCGTGCACTTTTCTGTGAAACTCCAACTACTGAAAATGCGCAGACTGGCTCTGACTTTCAGCAACTAGAGTTGACTCCTCCAGACTGCAAACGGGGACAAATATCTAGGCAAAAGTTGTGTAGTCAAGGGGTTTTCAAACTGGGGTCTAGGGACCCCCAGGGGACTGCAAAATATATAACACTACTAAAATTAAACCTAATAATGTAACTTAATAGAAACCAAATATCTTTCAAATAATATTTTAGACTAATATTTTATATGTATAATTTTAATTATTCACACTAAAAATTGGATCTTTAAAACATGGATGTTTAAAACATGTGATACTTGGAAAAAGTATCAACTGACACAAAATCTTCTATTAGCAAACATCAATGTTTCAGAGTGCATCATGAATCAATGAGTAAAAACTCTTACCGGGTGTGTTTGGTGAATTCATGGATGACGCCACTGATCTTCTCTGCCTCTAAAGTTCTCCAAGTAGCAGGCAAAGATGCTTTTTGGATAAACCTCAGTGTGCAACCTCTGGTTCAGAGGCAAGATGCTGCAAGACAGCAAGTTCTAAAGGGGGTCTTCGGCGTCAGCCATGACCGTAACCCTCACGGGGAGGGCTGTGATGGCTGCTGGTGCCAGCTGAACACCCTCACTGCAACAGACACAAACACACTGACGTTAATGAAACTGAGACCACTGACATGCTTCAAGCCAAAAAATACAATGCAAAATACCCTCCTCAAAATTACAGTAGATTGTGGCTGTGACCTGTCTGAAAAGCAAAAAACATTAATAAATAATAATATGAAGCAAAACAGCTCATTTGTTTTTCAAAGAGTGAATTAAGTCCCCTAGCTGCATATTAACGGGGTTGGTAAGAGTCATTAACGCCTGTGTCAGAATGTTGTGCTCATAACAGAGTTGTATGTTTGCAGCTTACAAAACAGATCCAGAGGATGTTAATGGATGACTCACCCTGCCTCTAAGTCAGTGGAGACGCACTACAATACCCACGCTGCCTAGCAGCGACTGGATACGCAGCAGGATAGCACATTACCCACGCTGCCTTTCATTCTACCATGAGCCCTGCCCCAAGCAAAGAATGGAGAGGTTCTCGACCGTCTAGTTTTAGTGATTATTAAAACACTGGCCCACACTTCCTGAGCCTTAGGTCTGTTCAGTATTCAAGTAGATAATGTTATGCATCACAAAGCATTCGAGTTTCTGAAACACACATTCTTATGCAAATCAACACACCAACATGAAATATTAATAAATAAAAAAACCTGAACATAGGTTAGAAACGTTTCTGTGCACACCAGGTGCCTTTTTGAACAAATCTTGCCAGATACTTTTGAACAATATGCACAGACTAATTGCATTAAATCATTGGTAAAACTGCAGCACTGCATTGAAAAGATGACAAGCTTCGAGTTGCCTTGCACTGGGATGGTAGCCTCACCTGCTGGTTGAATCATGCAAGTAAAGTCTGGCTGTCCTCCGACAGTGCGATATGTCTAATGACCCAGTGTGACCACAGCACACTTCCTTTGGTATGGAATAGTTCAATCAATCAATCAATAAATCAGTTTTCTTGAATTATTGAGTGAACAACAGTGTTCCAGGTCCCTACTTGCATATCTAAATGAATCAATATATGTACGAATCAATATCAACACATGTGTGTTTTCAGCTCAGAGCCAATAAACCGTAATGAGTGACTGATACATGTCAGAAATAGTCTTGTTGTTTTGCTTTGACACACTTATAAAGTAATTTGAACTTGGGCCAGGACTTTATGGCAGATGGATTTCTTGAGTGTAATGTTTCAACTGCTAATCTCAAACCGTTAATCTCAAACTGCAAATCCCCAATTTATGAGCATTTAAGAATGTGGCTCAACATAATGAAGGTCTACAGGACTGTTCTTTAGATCTGTGTGTTTCTCAAGTTTAACAAACTGCAATCGTGTTGATGCTCACCAATGAAAAAATAGAAAAATCAAGTCATCAACGACTTGTAATATACAGTTGGAATTGACACTTAATGCAAATAAATATTAGTTAAAATATCAAAGCACTGCTTTTTAAAAGCATATAAATAATGAATTATGTATAAATAATAGAACACAATCAAGAATAGTTGCAGTTTTGCATGGAGGTGTATATTGGTTTATTTCTACTAAAATCTCATCAACAATATTAAATGAATGAATTAAATGAAAAAATAAATGATATATTAAATATCAATTTAATTTTTGACTAATGAACTTAAAGCTACACTGTGTAACTTTTTTCCTTTATTCTTAGCTAAAAACACTTAGTTCTTTCAAAAATATATGTGCTCATTAATGTATATTTACTTCGTTCAAGTAATAAAGTATTCTCGTGAGTGTATAATATGCCATTGAAAATACATACGGGAAAGGGGTTCTAATGTCGGTCGCCATGTTGCCCCTCCATCTTGAAAAGTACATTAGCCAAAGAGGGACATACCCGTTAATTCAAGCTTCGCCTTTCGCGTTTTAACACTCGATGGCACCGTGTCGAATGTGAAAAGGGGGATTGCTTGAGACTGATATATAAAAACCTGAAAGCCTTTTTGAAAGTATGTTGCTGATGGAGGATCACTCTTATTCTCGAGGATACGTATCAGAGTCGCCAAGGAAGCGAAAAATAGTTAAAAGTTAAAAATAAAAGTTACTTTACTAAGATTAGCTTGCATTCGTCTGGGAACCTGATAACTGATGTTAGCAATGAAATGGTAAAAAAATTATGAAAACATAAAACTATTATTCATTTTACATAGATGTCATAACCTATATGTTACCTGACTAATTAAATAACTGCAAATTATAATAGTTTTCTAAAATAATCTCATCACTTGAAGGAATACTCATGGACGAGGTCGAACTGGAAGCCATGTTAATCTTGGACTATATTGGCCACCGTAGGAGTTAAAACGAAATCGGAATTGAGAGGAACAGAAACTAATATTCACTGGATGGTCATATACCTCTTCACCGCTAGATGGGGGTAAAAATCACACAGTGTAGCTTTAAAAATAAAATGACTGAAAACTAAATTCAATTGTTTAAAGGTGCAATCAGTAAAAAATGTTGAGTATCTATTAACAGAAATGCAATATGACATCCATAACTATGTTTTCAGTATAAAGAACTTACTTAATAAACCGTAATGTTTTTATTACCTTAGAATGAGACATTTATATCTACATAACCGCGGGCACTCCCTTCTATGAAGGTCGACATATTGTGACGTCATGTTTCTACCGTAGCCGACAGCGAACAAACAGCGTTACAGAGCGCGTTTCGACACTACCTTGAATCAGAAAGCTAGAAGCTATAGCCATAAACACCGTGAGTTGTGACGTTTCCCTTGACAGTGGTGTAAAATATGTAGTTGGATTGTTTTATGTAACTTAGTTCTTCTCCCTCGCTGTGTTATGGCTTTGCTATGTGGGGATAAATGTGCTGGTTACGTTCGTGAGACAGCTGATTAGTACTCATGTCATTGACCGTAAAACAGTATGGTACAGGAATCACTAACCCGTCGATCACGGTCAGGGGTGTAGTACCAAATTTTGGGCCCTGGGTACAAACCATCTTGCTGGGCCCCCGCCGCAGGTACGCTCACGGTGACTTCTCCAACGGGGGTTTGGGGTATGACTGGGGCCGGGGTTTGAGTGACGGACTTTTGACTTAAGCTCGGCGACTTCTAAGGCCCCCCCCCTACCCCTCACCTGACTATGGCTTTGTAAACTTTATCCATGATGTGGTTTATAATGGACTGTGGTACAGAAACAGTGACAATGTTACACACTCTTGGCTTACTCTGGCTATTCTCTGCTGTCTCAGACGACGATATGTTTGTCCCGTTTTAGCCACCGTAGCTTCTTTGAAAGGGAGTGGTGAGCAGTGGGCTGAGCCCTTAGTGCAACTCGCAACCGAACCGCTAGATGTAGCTAAAAATCACACACTGCACCTTTAAATGGTGCCCAATCCGAGTAATTAAATATTGAGAATCTGCTAACACCGAGTCCCTATCCGATACTTGTATTTTCCAAGTGGTTTGAGCACACTTCAAGTACATTAAAGTTTTAAAATCCATCCAATGTCTCAGGGGCAAAAATGTAAAATCATCTATAACAATATAACAATTACTACAGTAATTATATTTATAGGCCTATAAGCAGAATAATTGCAACAAAAAGAAAAAAAGTGAATATAAAGTTAGAATGCATGAAGCTTGTGGCGTCAGAATGTCAATCTGTCAGTCAAGTCCAAAGCAAGACGCAACCCACAGCAACGTGTTATGACAACGACGTCTCATATAGTCTGAAGGCAGATAAAAATAAATAGTAAATAAATTACTTTCGAGTGATTTGTTACAAAAGTGCACATCAAATATGTTAAACATGGAAGCTGGAACGTGCATGTGATGTGCTACAGACCTCAATGGTTCTCGGGCACCACACATTTGAGCTTCTGCTTTCCTTTCAATGGCGGTTGGCAAACCCACCTGCACGACACCTGCATGGCAGCTGACGTAAAATAAAGGATCGGGCCGAGACCGATCAGTAAAGAAAATCTGTTTAAAAAAGTGCTAAATTGGGACATCTCTAGTATTTGCATTATTTACCACCAAAAAAAAAAGCATATCTTGACCGAATTTTTGCGCCATGACAGACATGCAGATCTTTCCAGTCCCATCGGCGCTTTCCTTAAATTGTGGCATAAGCACCACTTACATTCACTCATGAAACTATAGAAATCAAGTTTCATTACAGAAAGTCTGAGTAATTTCTGCCATGGTCTGCTAATAAAACTATGGGCCAATATGAATTGTTTCTTCTGTCATTCTGAAAGGCTTGTTCTTTTCTTTGGCCACAGCCAGCTCTGACATGTCCCAGGGCCTTGTGGGGCGCTAACATGCTGGTACAGTGCCTGGAAAGCCCTGTATTGACTAAAGAACAGGCTGAAGCTGGTCTTTAAAGCTCTGTCAGTGATTTAATGGAAGAGCTGAAAGCTCCTCCTGTCCAAATCTTTGTCACACCTCTCTGTCTCTCTCCACTCTCGTACAAGTGGTCAGGCTTCGTTCCAGAGTGCTGATCAGCGTTTAATACTCTTTATAAGGATGGGACATTTGATGAGAGTTTTAACACTGGCTCGCTTAAGAGAATCATCCTTCCTGAGGTGCTTAGCTCTCTTTCTTTGAGGCTGAGAAGATGAGAAGGCATCAGTCACTCAACAAGGTGTGAATAGCGTGGGGGTGGAGATGTGTTGATTAGTGTCAGTGCTTGATGTTAAAGCCTCCCGCATCTCTCTGAATGAAGGTTTCCAGACCATCAAGGTCCACTAATTTTACCATCTGTGTCACAAAATGGTGAAGCAAACCCTAGAGTAATCGGTAAAGCATCAAGGCACACTTCATAATCTTTAGATTCAGGATTACCTTAAGCAATATAAGCATAAAAACACTTCCAATTATGCATCAAGAACAAAAGTGCAGATTTTCTAAAATCAAACTACTGACAGCACAGCTCCAGCTCATTCCACACACTAAACTGCACTACAATTATTACACTCTTATTGTGTTTGTTGACTCAATTTGGGAAGTCATCTATTGTTGTCTTGTATCATTTTTGAAGTGTTGTTCTTGCTTTTTTAGGCCTAAACACAGTATCTCATGGGGCTGGGTTGACACAAATTTCGCAATTTGATTTTCGAATCAATGCTTGCAATTCTGAAATATGTACTATAGTGCATATATTTAGCTAAATGCTCCAACCTAGAGTTTGTTTGTCTAGATTAGCTATGGTTTAATTACTTTTCTTATTGAACTATTCATTAAAGGCATGCAATTTTCTGCAACACTAGAGGCACTTAGCGGAACTACAAAAATAAAGCATGTTCTGCAAACTCGTCTTTCGCACATTGCGCCTCCCCAAACTCAAACGTCACAGATCTTACAGGTGCTTGTGAAGACATGACTCAACAGGTTAAAGTAGGCTACTTTCAATAAAAGGTCCAACATATTAGGAATACTTACCTGTGTTGTTTCATGAGTTAGCAAATGAGCAGCAACTGTCTAGAGCGAACGCGAGCGTGTCGCTTATAATAAAACCAATCTAAAGTATCTGCACCGCGCACATTTTTTAAACGAAGCGCCACAGCTGTTTGAGGCTGCCTACATTGGACACAATAATGTAAATCATATAAACCGTATAAGAAACATTTGTCTTTCTGAAAGGGTATGATGATGTTATTTTGAAGCATCCATTGTAGCACGTAGCATAGCATAGCAATGCCCTGTTCTCTTTGAAGTGTTCAAGACCAGTTTAATCTTTGAAGGTCGCAATGCATAGAATTTTTGCTTGCACTTCTGTAATCGAAACTGAGTCTTCATCTTAGCGGCTAAACACCCTCTGCCTCCGTCTGCTACAGCAGCCACGTCTCCAACTAACACTATAGGAATGAAAGAGATTGACGGATCTGAGCAGACCACTCATGTTTTGATGGAGCCCGGGGGCTCGATGTATACACTTTTGGTGGAGATAAACCCATGAATGGCATACCAGTAGTCAACGAACAATAAACTGGGTGAAGGGTGTACTCATTCTAGGCATGGTTGCATGATTGTCCAGCGATTGAAGATGTTTGCTGTCGTAATGATGACAGAAGAGCACTGTTCCGTGCTCCGGTGCAGATAGCGCTCACACTACATGCGTACTGAGCCCGAGCCCGAGCCCAAGTGAACCGCGCTCTGGCTCACCTCTTCCAAGCGGGCCAGGGATGGTTAAACGAACCACACCGGGAATGGTATTGAACGATCACACTAGTCAAACGAATCTAAGAGAACACCTAAGAAAATGTCTCATGACTCATTAAGTATTAATTTCAGGATTCAGGCTACACAGTTTTTGATTCAAAAAGTGTACATACCTCAAATGTCCAAAAAAATATATAATTTTCTTTCATTTTCTCATAATATACATTGCACATCACCTCATTTCTCAAAGAAACTAAAACAACTTGTTCGAAGATTGGGTCTCTTTAAACCCCTCCTTTCCGAGAGCCTACTCTGATCTGATTGGTCAGACGGCCCAGTCTGTTATGATTGGTCTACTCGGAAACTAAACTCCCATTACCATAACTGGACTTCAGCTCCGGAGGCTTCCTGAGTCCTCAACGATTGTACACTAGGGCTGGGTACCGAGTTCGGTACTTTTTAGGTACCGACCGAATTGCCTCGATACTACCGAGTATCGAAACATGTCTTGTTTTTCGGTACCAAATTTCGGTACCTAAGTGGTTAATCTCGTCAACGTCAGTGAAACAATAAGCATGCAGCATGATTGGCTGTGGCGGAAAAACACTAGTTTACGCGGCTGCCCAGAGAGGCTCGTCGCACGTGAGGGAGTACTGTGTGTGTGTGTAACCATCCCAAAAATTCAAATTTTTCAAAGTTCAAATTTTTCAACTTGCGCGGAAGACGTTCACGGCAAATGCGTCGCCCAATTCGCATCATTCGCGACATTTATGAACCTCTTATCCAACAAAAGACAACATTTAATAACTTGTTTTTACTCCAAACTCTCTTCATAACGTTGACCTCGCAGAGATTTGAGAAACAATCGTCAAAAGGTAATACAGCTGTTGTATCGCCGTGGTAATTTAAACCACTGACACTTCATATCCTAATCCTTTGGAAGAGTATACAAAGAGAATATGCTTTTGCAGCGCAGAAAAAAGTGTCTTCTAGACAAGTACACAACACAGCTACAGCATTTGAGGGCGGGTCAAAGTGGATGTTTTTCGCGGGCAGCCCATAAAACCTGGGCATTATGCAAATTTGTTACGTATGAATGTTACGGATGTAAGACTGGAATTACTGACGACGACTCGTTTCAGCAGGTCTTTTAGGAGATAATAACTATTTATCGTGCACTTTGATCTATAAATCTTTGCAGACCTTTTACACACAGCTATTACACTGTAAAATACAAATAAAAAAGTAAGACATAAAATTAAATAGTAAAAAAAATTATAAATATATCAAATAAATAGCTAATGGACAAATATTTGATATGACCTAAAATATGGAAGTAAAATAATGACAAATGTTTTTGAAACAAAAAAGCTTGTTGAATTGCACTACTTGAAAAAATATGCATTGCATTAACCCATCCATTGTATTTTTAGGGCTTGCATTTTTATGGGCTGAAATTCAACATGGTTGTATATTTAAGCTGTGAATATTTCAATTCAAAACATTTCACACACGTTTTCATTATTAAAAATTCAATAATCCACATTACCCTTTCAGATTTCACTAAAACATCAACTTAAGATCATACAACCTACAGAACTGACTGTATACATCAATCTGTCCATTACAGCCTTATTTTCATGCAGGTCCTGTTAAATGTCTACTCAGACTAAAGGCTGGCCCACACTAAAAGATTTTTAAACCTTACCAGATTTTCGGAATGTGAGAGTCCACAAAAATGATGCTAAAAAAAAAAAAAATCATAAATCATAGAGCCCTGCTTGTGAACAAATCTTGCTAAAAAAAAACTTTCACGGTAAAATGTGACTTTGTTTGCTATCTTTAAACAAACATGATAATATTGTTTGAACTGTTTTTTTTTACAGAAAATTCATAGGGGGGGAAAAAGAAAAATGTTTGGATGAAGTCATGTTATGCTTCCATCAGCTTGCTCTCTGATTTGGTATCATTTCGTTCCACGTGACAATGGTCAAAGTGTGTGCGCGTTCGTCCTCAGGGTCCCCCCACACAACAGGATTTCTGATCGTAAATATTCAACATGTTGAATATTTACAATTTGAGATCGGTGCGACCCCAATGTTCTTCCGAGCAGATTTAATCACTCTTCTTAACACACCTCACACCACAGGAAAATCTGATAAAATAATCGGTAGAATCATAAAGATAATCAGGACTTTGCCTAGGAATGTTACGGAATGAGATTCGAGCGACAGAGATGAAAGCTAAAAGGAAGTTTATTGACAACAACAGGCCTGGTGAACGGGAAGCAGGTGAGTGGGAAGTGCAATTCTGGATTGGAGAGTGGTGTGCTGGCAGTGAAAACTAGGAGATACTAGGAGAATCACACGGAGGAGAATGGAAACAAGACGCTGGAGAATGACGCTGGAATGGAGATTGGAGATAGATCGCTGGAAGTCAGGCCTATCGTCGTAAGGCAAGGTAAGTAGTCCTTTATCCAACGAACGAGACCGGACAGTGAACTGTGGTGAAGTGAGTGCTTTTGTAGTAGTAGTTATGATGAGTTGCAGGTGTGTGTGATCAGAAATGACGTGCAGGTGGGAACAGAGGAGAGTGATGGGAAATGTAGTGCAGGAACCTGACAGACCTGTAACAAGGAATGTCAGAAGGGGAGAATACGCTGATTTCACGCAGCCGCCATTATGAAATCGAAAGCGAGGCTCCGGTGGGAAGAACCCCGAAAGTACAGATAGACAACAATGCCTTGGACTACTAACCTGAAGCTGCTGCCACGATTTACACTATTGGATGTTAATATCCTATATAGGATATGTATATAGTTCGTTCCTGCTTCTTTTTTTACGTTCTGAATTATATATAAAAAATAATTTTATTTATAAATGAATTTCACTGTATATAGTCTAAATTATGAAAGAAATGTATGTACATTTTTAGAATAACTCATTTCTACATTAAACACAACAATACGCCATCACATTCGCAACTCTCCTATGATTAAAAGCGACACTTCCGGTTTTCTTCCCACCGGAGCGATTTCAAAATGGCGGCAGCGTGAAATCAGCGTATTGGGCAAAAAATTGGACAGATTATCTTGTAGTGTGTGGGTGCCTTAAGTGACACAAAAACTGCAAGGAGTTGTGGCAGAAAGCAGTCACAAGAATAATTGTAGTATTTAAAACCTTTAACCACCTCTGAATGCTGGCTGGAGCACTTCGGATGCATTATCCAAGTGACGTGTAAGGATTATATAGTACAACAGATTTAGAGTGCTGCCGCACTCCCTGCCACTCTACCTTCCCTGGGACGAACATACAGACGCGACGGGCCGGCGGGAATAAGCAGCCTGTTCGATTGCAGGGCGACGGGTGAGCTGTTCCACAAGAAATCAGGTGAACGCTGCCTGGTGACCCAGGAAGTGCTTACCTTGGAGACGGCGGAGACAAAAGCCCTTGGGTCATTCTACCGAGATGAGATCAAGAGGCTTGTTTGACTTGATTTTAAAGGAGGCCCTTCAAATTCAAAGATGAACACCAGAGTTAACACTAATTTAAACAATCAAAGTGTCCTCATGCAATGAACACGTTAATAACATTCTACAACATATAAGGTCTATAATATTTACACTTTTATTAGCAAGTGTATGCAGTTAGGTAAGGTTACAGAGTCCTTGCTGCTTTAGAGCGGTCAAACGAAAAGCTGAAATTGGTCATTAGCATGCAGCATGGAGCATGTCAGGTATGGCAGCCACCCAAGAGAGTGGTGGTGTCCTCCGTCAGACCTCGAGTCTCTGCCCGCTGTGTTCCAGGATCCTGCGTGGCTCACATCCACAAAGACAAATTAATCTCTCTATCCCTTTAGCAACGGCTGCATGACACACTTCAAGCCATAATCTAGTCTTTTCAGTCATTTGGATGCCACAATACGATCACTTTGCGACTTAAAAGAGACCCCTTCCCAAATACAATGGCAGCTATATATTTTCAATGTATAAAGACTAATAATAAACATAAAAATAATATAAATGTGTAAAATATTTTCTGCAAAATATTAACTATGAAGTCAACAATGTATGTGTTTCTGTCTACCATGTACTGAGTACTGATAAATGATCAACAAATAATACAAATAATTAACAAATAAAACTAAAGAGAATCATACAACTGATGACTGTCTATAAAATTGTAAAGAAATAAATAAAAAAAAAGTGATAAATCTTATGATTTCGGACCATTCATTAGAGACTGAAACAGTGATAAAATGGCAAATTTAGTCAATTTTAACATAATAGAAATAAATACATACAATTAATAATGCTGTCCTTTTTAATATATAATAATAAATAATAAAATAAAGAACTAATCTAAACTAAATTACATAATCAGAACAAATAATACATTTTATTTTTCTCTAAACTTTTCTACTGTCCCCAGACCACGGGCTGAACATGGAAGAAGATATTTTGAAGAATGATGGTAACCAGACAGTTGACAGTAGCCATTGACTTCCATAGTATATAAGTCAATGGCTATATTGTAAGCTGTTCGTTTACCCACATTCTTCTGAAACAAACCTTTGATGTCACTAGATTACTTACTGATTACATGGCACTTTACTCTCTTTTTTAACCCGTAGGCCTACTGCCCAGAGCAATTAAAAAAAAAGCAACAAAAAAACAAAACAATGAATCAATGCATCTTGTGGAGGTAGAAGTGGATTTCCCCCAAAAATAACCTGGCTTTATGTCCCTCAAAATTGGCAAAATTGTGCATAGCCTACTCACCGCAAATCACCCTGAATAAGAGACCCATTAAAAATATAAACCCGGAAAACTGTCAGAAGTCTATTGGGAAATTTGGTCCATTCCTTTCAATATTCTGCTGAAATATAGACCAGTATAAATTAAAACAGTAATGTCTAAAATAAGCTGTGTGACACAGTTCGCAAAAAGACTGCTATTCACTCACCCAATAGTTCACTACATTTTGACAAAGAATGATATTCAGATTCACACAGAGCTCTGTTGAGCAACACCACACAATCCAGAGCATTACTAAGAAACCAGACGTCAGAGAAACCGACAAGAACGCTTACAGACGAACAGACAAAAGGTTTGACTGCATACACAGAAGTTTAGAGGGAGGCTGAACAGTGTGTGCGTGGGGGGGGGAACAATTCAGAATGATGAATAAAAAGACTAATGGTCTGACATCACCATAATAATTCAACCGTCTTAAAACCATCAACCACATTGAAAGAAACTAACTAATTAAAATAAACAACTGACTACTTGATTATAATGTGGTGCTTTGTATTCAATCATCCTCTAAATTTACATTCATCTCCACCGCTACATTCCGGATAAATTAAGATTCTGAACAGACAACGAAACAAAATAATATAATTTACAAGAGGTTCTGACAAAATGTTAATTGCAGCACAGTCTATTTAAAATGATTCAATGACTCACTCATAAATACTTCACTTGTTGTTTCATTACTGGATGAACCAACGTTCTAAACTAATCTTTTGAATGAATGATTCAATGATAAATACTAGGGGTGTGCACGAGATCTCGCGAGACTAAAATGTGACAAGAGGCTTGTTTAAGATGCGCCTTGCCTCGCCTGAAACGTAGTCGAGAGGAGAGTAGGCCGCTTCTCGCAGTGGATCCAGTGGATCAGACACCTGCGAGATCAAAGACTGATATCGCGGGATTCACGCTAATGCACGGTGTTGCTAATAAACTGGATGTAATTTAAGTTCTGTTGCTTATATGAAAATAAATATAATGAACAAGACACCCAAAGTGCTTATTTAATTCCATTTTAAATAGGCCTATGTGTTTATCAATCATTTTTTCTTTAATACAGACAGTGTTTTTATAAAAAAAAATTATAAATAAAAATTACATCACATAACCCATATAGAGATTGCACTGTCAGAGAGTTTGGGAATATCCACAGATAATTTATACACATACAACATGATATCAGAGTTTTAAAATCAAACATTTTAAAAGAGAACAATACGTCACGGTTGTTTAAAACAATGAGCATTAAGCTGTGTCGTCAGCAAGTCGTTTCCCATCGTGCTTTTGATCAGCGCAGTCGGTGGAGAGCAACTGCGCGCGACTGCAGAATTGGACACGCGCGCCTTGCGGTCGCGAGAGTTTTTTTGACATACGTCGGCATGACATGAGACCAAGTCGGACTGCACCAAGGGGGAAATCCACCAGTCGGAAACTGAAGTCTCCCTGGGGGCCGCCATTGGCTAGCAAGCCTTCACCTGCTGTTAGCATTTCATTGACTCCCATTCATTTTGGCGTCACTTTGACAGCGAATAACTTTACATCTGAGGCGTTTAAAGACTCCATTTGTCCATTGTTTATTTGTAAAGAAACACGACAATGTATAAAAGGCTCCATTACCTTGTATGTTACTTTATGGCCCCGTAGAAGCAGTTTTAGTAAAAATAGGCTAACGATTGCGTCATAACACGCGACTCTCTGTCGCACAGTAGAGAAATTACCATATAGACAGAAGTAGAAGCTTGCGCGCAATCGGGGGGACGTGGAGGCATAAAGTCATTTTATGTATTTTTAGTGTATGATATTGTATATGTTTACATGTTTCACAGGGCTCGGCTGAAAAAGAGATCTCGGTCTCAGTCTGGTTCCCCTGTTAAAATAAAGTCAAAAAAAGAAAAAAAGAAAAAAAAGGGAGGAGCCCATAGAGAGTCATAAAGTTGCTCCTACTGCTAGCTCATGGACAGCTAACAATCACGATCTCCGGCTCTGCAAGATTCGGAAGGGAATGATTCAGATTCCTCTTGGCACAGCTACTAGAAGACTTACAACTGCCAGACAGGTTGCTCACGTCACATCTAGGCACGGGCGTCAGTTTGGTTTGAAATGTGCTGGGGACAGAGACACATTCGGAAGTGCATTTTCAAAAGTGCTGGGTACAAGTGCAAAAGTGCAAATTTTGTTTGAGTTCTTCAGTGGTCTAGTGGTAGATCTTTTGCCAAGCGTTTCAGAGGGTCCAGGTTCTAATCCGCCCTCGGTATAGTTTTTTTTTTCTCTCATCAAAACTGAATATGTTCATCAGTGGTAAAAGTCTATATCAAGCAGGGACACATTTGTGTGCATTTTATTTTTGTGATTTCACCGGAATGAATAGAGTCTCCGCAACGGCGATAGATTGAAGAGTGCGTCCGAGTGAAGACTGCGCGGGCCACAAGAGAACACTGTATCCATAACACTGATAGCAGCGAGTAGGAGGTCTCTGCGGAACAAAAGTGGGTGTTTCTAAATTGGTGGGTGTTTTCTCACTGGTGGGTGTTTATAAATCATGCAATGAAAATGATGCCCTTCTCCCGACCCCACCCCTAAGACCTACCCACACTGTGACGTGGGCAAATCAGGTAACGCGGTTGAAAACGCCCCTCTGTTTATGGCCTTGCCCCCTGATCTGGTAACTCCTATTACCGTCTGCAGAGACCTCTATTTGATAGCAGCGGACACGAGCGCTCAGCCTGATTTAAAAAACAACACATTTTAGCGCTAGATCTCGTATTTAAGAGCGAACTAAATGAATGCTCTGCTAGTTAACTGGATATGTTTTATTTGTATTAGGTACATCCGTGCCTCAATGTTTCCAAAAGTGGTGGGTACAAAATGACTCAAGAGAAATCTGGTGGGGACGCGTACCCACCGTCCCCACCGAAATCGACGCCAATGCATCTACCTCATAAAGCTCAGTGTGAGCCTGCGCAGTGCGCTTGGCAATCAGGAAGTGAGTGCTTCTAATTGACTTCACTCTTCTCCGTTGAAGTCTATGGGGTCGCTGTGTCCATTTCTTTTACTGTCTATGGACCGCACTCGGACACATTTCTAACCGGCATGCATCTCGCGGTGATCACCGGTGATCGGTTCTGCGCAGATTTTGCTCATCTCAAACAAGCCTAAGATTTCTCATCGAGTGAAAAGCTGCCATGACGGAGCCTGAGGGTGATATTAGCATAGAATATGCCACCGCTACATTCACATTACTACACTGTTAACTTTCGCTGTAGATTTAGCAGCACAGTACTGTAAAAACCTACAGTACAATACTGCATTTCTATATTACAGTAAAATAGCGTAATTTGCATTGCATTCTGGGTAATTTTGTTTGAGCGGGAACATTTTACAGTACATTTTAGTGTTGCTGTAACCTAGCTGTAACCTGGCTGTAATATGCCAGGCAAAAATACAGGGTTGCTGTAAACAGAGAGCGCGCGCGCCGCCTGACTGACGTCAGAGCACAACTGCGGCAGTTCACTCACTCTGCGCGGATATCTCACTCTGCGGATATCTGGAAATTTGGTAAGTTCACTTTGAATTTTATAATAAGGTTTTAGGATTTTACGCTACAGTGTGTAGCCTACATAGCTTTTAATGTGAAATGACAGTGGAAGTTTAGCCAGCGACGGTTGCAAAAACACTGTTAAGTTTGTTAACGTTATCTGCTCTTTCACCCTGCTGCTTGTCCTGACATTTTCAAATCTAACGTTATAACTCCGTGAATTAACAATAGGCTACCTTACGTTTTATTTCGAACAAAAAAGATTTGGTGATTGCGGGAACGGTGGAAAGACAAATCGAGATGGTCTTTTGTGAGTTTTATTTTGTTTCTGTCGAGTTTTAATTAAATGTGTTTTACGATGGTCTGCGAGATAAAATTACTGCATTTGACATCATGTTAGTCTAACTGTTGGGCCTATCTCTGTAGGGAACACCCGAGCCTGTCAGTGGTAAAAACAAGCACTTATAATAGACATAACGTTATATACATTTTGCTCAAACTGCTATATTTGCAGTCCGTTTCCCGAATGGTGAACTTGATGATTTTATGATCAATACTGGACCAAATTGAATAAGTCGTTTAGACACAAAATAAGACGCGTGCAAGGCTTAAAAACACTGCACTTTCTTTTGCAACGCAAAATGGGTGATTTATTTGTGCTTAGAGAGATTGGCTATTGGTACCAGTTTAGTCTTTTACTTCATTTCATTTTAGGCGGGAGACCCATTTATAATGATTATTATAATAATTAAAAATATAAATAAAGGTGTAAATTGTTGAAAAACTTCAGACTATCAGAGTTAATGATATATTAGCCAATAAAGACAAGTCAAATGCATGCCAAAAAATCAAGTTAGAATATTTAGAGAGGTCAAGTGAAGCTTATGTTTTATTAACCTAACTTAGATGTATTGTAAGCAGATTTATGAGATATTTCCTCAACAAGAAACACATAACCGTTAACTGAATAATATTTATTTTGATTTCTTACAGCTCTACAGTGTGGGACAATTTGCAGCCTGGGAAGGAGTTTTATGTAAGTATTAGCCATGTTAATACAATGTTTTAAACTTAAAGTTTTAAAACTTTTTTTTTGTGGCTGTTTTTGTTATTTCAACAGAATTCTCTCTCTTCCACTGTCTGTCTGCTCACCTTTGGTGCTGTGGCTAACAGATTTTGTCATATGTGTTTTTGTGTGTCATGTCTTTTTCAGTTTTGGTCATCGGTCCAAGGTTCCAGTACCACCTCAAAATCCCAGCCAAGTTTTTAAAGGGCTAGTTCGGCCAAAAATGATATTTAACCCATGCATTACTCACCCTCAAGCCGTTCGAGATGCATATGTCAATCTTGTTTCAGACGAACACATTTTCAGTTATTTTAGAAAATGTCTTAGACCCTTCAGTGGATATAATGTGAAGCAATGGGGTCCACCTCCTTCAAGTCCCAAAATGTGCATACATCCTTCACAAAAGTAATCCATCCGGCTCCAGGGGGATAAACGAAGGCCTTCTGAGGGTAATCCGTGCGATTTTGTCGTAAAAATATACATATTTAAAACTTTATAAATGAAAATATCTGACTTCCGGCAACGATCGACGCGCGTTCACGGGTGATGGAAGTCGGCGTACGAGGTAGGACGTAGCGTAGGAACCGTCGTGACGTAGAACGAACGCGCCAGCGCAGCCAGAGAGCAGAGCAAAACAAAACACGAAAGCGTGTGAACGCGCATCGATCGTTGCCGGAAGTCAGATATTTTCATTTATAAAGTTTTAAATATGTATATTTTTTCGACAAAACCGCACGGATTACCCTCAGAAGGCCTTCGTTTATCCCCCTGGAGCCGGATGGATTACTTTTGTGAAGGATGTATGCACATTTTGGGACTTGAAGGAGGTGGACCCCATTGCCTCACATTATATCCACTGAAGGGTCTAAGACATTTTCTAAAATAACTGAAAATGTGTTCATCTGAAACAAGATTGACATATGCATCTCGAACGGCTTGAGGGTGAGTAATGCATGGGTTAAATATCATTTTTGGCCGAACTATCCCTTTAAGTATGTCCAGCTATAGCTGCAAGTCATGCAGATTCTCAACCTCTACTTAAAGGGATAGTTCACTTTGAAATTAATTTTTGGTATGTTTTAGCTTACCTCAAGGGCATCCAAGATGCAGGTGTCTTTGTTTCCGCATTAGTTTCAATTTTGATATTTTTAGGTCAAACCGTTCTTGTCTGTCAGTCATATAATGCAGGTCTATGGTCACTTCCTCAAAGAGCATGCACAGAGAAGTCCAAATTAAACATGATTTAATGACTCGTAAATGTAAGTACACATTGATGGCCTAAGACACGAAACGAGCGGTTTGTATGAGAAAACGAGCAGTATTTATATCGTTTTTACCTCTTGTAATCACAGCCACATCCAAGTGATCTGAGGGCGCGGGCGACCTGCATTATATTATATGACTGACCTAAAAATATCAAAATTGAAACTACTGCGGAAACAAAGACACCTACATCTTAGATGCCCTTGAGGTAAGCTAAAACATACCAAAAATTAATTTCAAAGTGAACTATCCCTTTAAATGCGTTCACCATACATGGTTTTAATAGTGTAATTGATCAATAAAATTTTTTTTTGACCAGAACATTGTTTGGATTGTCTTTTGATTTGCAGTTATTCTGAAGTTGCATATTACCTATAGATTTATATACTGTAATAACTACATATTATATAGTTATAATATCATTAGTAATTTGAAAATTACGTTTTGCAATAATGTATCAATATAGATATTACAGTACAATACCGTATAATTAATTACAACAGAAGCAGACAAAAATGACAAAATACAGTAAAAATACAGTACAATACTGTTTTGTAGTTTACAGTACTGTTCGTGTGTACTGTAAATTGAATTACAGTACAGTTACTGTAAATCGAAATACAGTACCATGCTGGCAACCTTGCTGCCAGTACTGTATTGTAAAAATACAAGAAAATTGTTAACAGTGTACACTGTCGTTTTGCTGTTTTTATAAAAATAAAAACCATTGTAAAGTACTGTAAACGTCTGCTCTGCTCATCCAGCAGGAGTTGCCGTCGCACACGGTGCAGCACGAATCACAGTTCACTGATCGCGTGACGATGGTAGATGATTCATTGCGCAACAGAGCCTTAGAGTCTGATAAATGCCTTATCTTGGAGAATGTGCGCTCAGCACTGCCGCTCCCAAAACACTGAGAACATGTGATCGCGAATTTGAAAGTGAAAGCAAAACACGAGCTCCCCGATGGGCGCAAATTAGCTACATACAATAACTTGTCCCCCAATATCAAACCTATCTCTGGACTGTGTAGTGTGGCTCTGGTCTTGGTCTCTGTTTGCACTTAGATACTGAGAGAGTACTTTGATTATGGTTGCACTTGCACTTATTGTTTGTACTTAATAAGACTAAGAAAAAACTGTTATTTATTTTTGTTATTTATGCTGTTTTTATTTCTATGTTCAATTTGTGGAAAAGAGTTCAATTAGGAGGTCAAACACAGCCTCAATCAGAAGTTCTGGAAGCTCATATATCATGTACAGTCATTTGCAAAACCTTTTACAGTGCTTGTAGGCCTATTGTTGTCTTTCAATGCATTTGATAATTCATAGTCATACTCATAAAGTAGAACTGGAATGACATTCATTACAAGAATATTAGTTTAAAAAAATTCTAAATGCACCTGCAGACTATTTTTCCAGTCATGAATTTTGTCATTGAGGATTTTAATAAAATATTGTGCAAAAATCTCGTCTCGTTCTCGTGAACCCAATCTCGTGTCTCGTCTCGTGAGATAAGTGTTACTCCAGTCTGCACATGACACGATCATTCAGAAATCACTTTAATTCGCTGATTTGATACTAAAACGGTTGTGCTGCTTAATATTTTTTTTGGAACCTGTGATACTTTTTTCAGGATTCATTGATGAATAAAAAGTTAAAAAGGATTTATTCCAAATATAAATATTTTCTAACCATATAAATCTTTACTATCACTTCTTATCAATTTAACACATCTTAAGTGAAAAAGTATTTAAAAAAAGGAAGAAAAAAAATACTGACCCCAACGTTTTGAACGGTACATTGTTACAAAAAACTATATATTTTAAATAAATACTGTTCTTTTTTAACTTTTTTTTTATTTTAGTTTGACTGCATGTTAGAAATATGGCTAAATAAAAAAAATGGTCCAAAAAATTGAGAGAAGATATCTTCGCCCTGCAAAGATAAGGAACAGGATACAAAAAGATAAGGAAGGCACTAAATGTTCCTAGAGACACCGTTGGAAGCATAGTTCACAACAACAGTGGTTACACTACCTGGACGGGGCAGAAAACGGCAGCCATCTACGGCTGCAACCAGATGTTGAAAACAGTTATGCTGAGCAATGTATGCGAAAACCATTATTATTTTTTTTAGGATTCTTTAAATATAAAGTTCACAAGAACAGCACTTATTTGAAATAGAAATATTTTGTAATAATGC
The DNA here is from genome assembly GCA_030578255.1 of Tiaroga cobitis. Lineage (NCBI taxonomy): Eukaryota > Metazoa > Chordata > Actinopteri > Cypriniformes > Leuciscidae > Tiaroga > Tiaroga cobitis. Next base: position 17,821,750 of record CM060593.1, read on the forward strand.
AAAAGCCTTTACTTGTTTGATCAATTTAATGTGTCCTTGCTGATTAAAAGTATTAATTCCATTTAAAAATAAAATAAATACTGACCCAATTTTTTAAATGCCAGTGTATATATTTGAATCTATGACAAAAAAATCTAATAATATCACAACATATTAAATATAAGCCTAGCTTAGATGGCTTTGGATGCTGCACCCATTAAATTCAAAGACAAATGACTATTCTTGTCTTGTTTTTTGACTTCTCATTCGTTGCAGAGAGTGCATGAGGCACAGCTAGCACCACCTGATTCCTGCCCGTTTGATCACTATGTTCACAAGCTCATTACACAAACTCTTCCTGGAACTGGAAGTCACACCATCTGAAACACACCTTGATTACATGCCACTAATCACTGTTTTGAGCCTGTAATGTCCAGAGCGATTTTTAAACAAAATCACCAATCATCTGCACAACTTTTGGAAGAGAAAGTGGATTTCCCAACACTGAAGCCCCCAAAAATGTACCTCAAACATAAATGTTTATACACTCAACAGTCTGCTGAAATCCTGAAAGGGAGTTGTTGGACACCTCGGAGCGGACAGGATCATGAAAGAGGGTACAGGTCATCCGGTAGCGTAACCACGGCAACATCTGTTTTCAGCGCATCAAAATATTTTCGGATTTTCACACTCCTACATTCCACACTCACCTTCTGGCCCAGAGGAGTTATGCTCATATTGTTAAGCGGCTAAAGGAGCCTGGTGTGGCTGTGGGTGGTGCAGAGGTTCAGATCTATTCATTACTAGGACTCATCGACATCGTGCCCTTCATTTAGAACGCAAAACAGACCAGAATTCTGCATTCCATTCTGACAAACCACGTCGTAAAGATGAGGGTGTGAACGCGGACGTGTATAGGTGAGGCACAAGGCAACCAAAGAAGTGGAACAAGTTTTACGCACAGACACAATTGGAAAAACTACAGATGTCCAGTGCAAAAATTGAACTAAATGTTTTAGGCACCTTTTATTGACCTACTATGAAAACAGAAAGTACTAAGTATATGTGCACCTACCTGTAAAGTACAATTACTTTACATTTACTACAGGGAATGTGAAACTCAGCTTCTCTGAAAGAGCGGATCAAAGTCCAATAGCCTGTCCGATTGAGCCAATCAAAACAAACACGAGCAAACAGCCAAAAATAGACAAAAGCTAGGCATACTGTAAGATAAGACCAAATGCAATTGAACAAAACGACCAAAATATAACCGTTATGCAATTTTCAATAACCTTTTAATGCATCTGTGGTCAGTCACCTATTAGTGCAAATATATTGGCCAAATAAACAGGAAAGTAATCCTAATCTAATCCTAGGCACATTATCTTGAATCTGTATTGTATAATCAAGTCAAAGGTGATGTATAAGAGAATACAATGACATCCTTTACTTCAGAAACTACTGTCTTGTTCTCCATTTCTTCTCTGCTCATAGACTACTGCTGTACTGACACCTAAATTATGATTCTAGTTTGTAGATTGCACCTTATTCATACAATTATTTGGCTGGAACGATCAACCCTGTGCATACATAAATCACTCATAACCCGAATCGTAGGTTTGGAAGTTATATTCAGCAGATATGTGACTGAATTTGGGTCAGTTTGTGATCTGCATAAATCTAAAACAGTCCAAACAGTGTGTGAAAATAGCAATGTTATCAGGGGGCACAACTCATTTTTAGCAAATTCCCCCCACTATGTTTTGTTAATATCCGCAACTTAGGTTTACATCCAAAACACATGAGCACAGACCAAGAGTCATGGCTAAATATGTAATTCATCTGATTTGCATAACAATCAATCCTGAGTATAACCAGTTCAGAATTTTCTAAATCTACATGGACACATCAGTGAATCAATCCCTGGACCTATTGCTTCGCCAATTCTAAAATCACATTTTTAAGGAACACTTTTTTTCTCTTTAAAAACAGATGGTGGCCCTTACCATAAGCAGTGAAGACTGCATAATTTCCTGGAAATAATAACTAATGGCACTAGTAAACGTGACTAAGGCAGATTGTGCTGGTATCCTTGAGCACGGTCATAATAATATCCACTATCTGCTGACCCCTCTCATACCCTAAAGAGCGAACACAGATTTTTAAGCTTCTTTAATGGTTGAAAAACCACACATTCAGTCAATAATCTTCTAAATGCATGTACAAAAAAGTCACTACTTTCAGAAGCACCACCAAAAAGTGCAACCAAAACTATTTTTGTTGCAGTTCACCTAGCCTAATAAATGTTACATAATTGAACCTGACTTAGCAATACTAACCTACAATGATGTGTTCATTGTTACACCCATTTTGAAGTCATAACATAATAATAATGCTATAATGGCATCATCTTCCATTCACACAAATCAAAACAAATGAGCCACATCCTGCTGTAGCCAAGAGAAAAATGTCAATGGTGCATGAGTGATACACCAGCCTTTTTCCTAGGACAGTGGACGTTGTGACTTAATTTGATGAGCTAAAGAGGAGGGAAAAAAACAACAACTGAGAAATGATTTGATTACTTGGGAGTCCTCGGTCAACCCACTCGATAAGAGAGGTGAAAACGCTCAACAGCGGACAGCCTTGACTTGACCTCTGAGAAATACACTTAATGTCTCATAACCAAATTGTAACTATTGGAAATGTCACTGTAGGCCAAACATTGCTGTATTACAGACAGACAGATAGATAGATAGATAGATAGATAGATAGATAGATAAAATTACCTCTTCTACCATAGTACAGAATGTTCTCTCTGATAAAAAAAATACTTCAGTTGACGTTTTGTCTGAGAATAAATTCAGCATATTTTGCTTATAACCATTATCTAGAACTTATGTTGAAACCAAAACACACAGAATACAGTAACGTTAATAGCTAAATAAAATACTTCAGACATAGCTCATTTTTATTCTGATCACTGTAAAATGGCATCATAACCTTGCGGTATGGCTGCAAATACAGATTCTATTTATTTTATGTCGTTGCGCAATAAAAGAAGATCATGATGAATATGATATACTCGCTTGCTTCTCCTCCAGCTCAGGAGAACATCATCTTCTGCGCTATACTGAATTTCAAGCCGATCATCCTTCAACTGACTGTATAAAACGCTCAGATATTATACAGGGAGACCGAGGGTCATGAAAATATCAAACTCATCCCGTCAGGCGATTCCCACGGGCAAAGAAATGGCGATAGTTTGAAGAAACTCGGACTAAATCAGACAAACTCTTCATGTTTGTTTAAGGCTGTCCGGTGTACGAATTCGCCAATGTGCAAAAGGTCTAATGCTGTCTAAATGCAATACATAATACATCCGTTGTCAACATAATGTGTTTCCCTGCGGGTAAGACCGTTGCCTTTCGGTGGGTGTCAAATCCAGGAGGGAAAAGACAGAACATAAACCATCACTATCAGATAATGTAGCCTATGATTCTTTCTACTTTACCTGATACTTGTTGTCGTTCCGGGAGCCGTCACAGCCCGTCTTATTTCAGCGTCTGTCTTCCACTTTATCACTTTTGCAAAGCTATTTTCCTCCCCTGTTCATGAAAAGTACAATTTTTCCTGTCTCAACTCTCTTTCCTCCATATTTGCAGCTTCTCCACCAACAACAACATTAATGACGTGCTCTCGACGGTCACGTGACCACGGCTGTGGGTTCTAAAAATAGCGCGCGACACGACAGATTACAACCCGCGGAGCGGGTCTCGCGGGTCTCAGAGATTCCGATGTGAAGACCGCTGTTAATTATGACTATGTGTCTGAGTTTGCTTCAAAGCATGGTATAATTTTACCAGGAGTTTTCTATGTTTTATATATGCATAGCCTATAAATATTTGAACAGGAACCAAACTGGTTTTAGACAGAAGAGGGCGCCCCCTTTTGGTAGGTTAAGGAGTACTGTATGTGATGCGTGGGGAGAATGTGGTGGGCGAGCGAGGATGTTACAACACTTACTTACAAAATTTCTTAAAGGTGCTGTATAGGGCTGATGTGATTAATATGATTGATTTATATGATTAATTTATTTTAATCTTTTTTTTTTTTTAATATTTATGTAGGCCTATTTTTTTTTTTTTTACACTTTACCACAGACCCCCTAACAGTCCCCAGTTTGAAAGGCCCTGCTTTATGTGATTTAACCCGTTTTGACTAACTTAAGCCAGGCTTAGTCTTAATTAAAGGTTCAATCTATAGCCTAATTTTTTGCTAATTAAAGGTTTACACAATTTTGAGAAATTAAACTGAGGCATCCTCCCATCACAAGCTGAAGACTCTCCATGTAAGACTCTCTCATTTACACCAAGAACGATAAATATAAAGATAACTATATCAATAACTGTAGGCCTCTGTATTAGCGTCCATACCAGCGGACACCATCGTTCTGTTTATTCTAAGCGCGTGGGATGGATTCTGATTGGCTGTCAATTTATTTCATCGTTAATCAGCTAGACAAAATCGTTCTGAAAGGGATCCCATTCCCAATGATGTCGTTTCTCTGTGCCGTTATCGTTTTAGCTCTGGTGTGAACTCTGCTATATTCTTTAATATTGAGAACAATTTTTAGAAGTATATCTTTATCGTTATCTTTATAGTTAGGCTATACAGTCCTTGGTGTGAACAACGGGCCTTAAAGGGTTAGTTCACCCAAAAATGAAAATGATGTCATCATTAATGACTCACCCTCATGTCGTTCCAAGCCCGTAAGACCTCCGTTCATCTTCGGAACACAGTTTAAGATATTTTAGATTTAGTCCGAGAGTTTTCTGTCCCTCCATTGAAAATGTATAGGCTACACGGTATACTGCCCTTGTCCAGAAAGGAAATAAAGACATCTTCAAAGTAGTTCATGTGACATCAGTGGGTTCTGTTGTCAATCCGCGTTCAGTGATGCGGATGACGTAAGACGCTGCTGACGTGTTGTCAGTGCGCCCGAGCTTCATTTACAGTCTGAGGGAGACGCACGCTGTAAACAAAACAATCTTCGCAAAGATGTCTAAGAATTTCGACACAGAGGAAGACTTGCATTTTTTTGCCCACATATTTATTTTAACCCGAATACACGGACGCACCAGATAACACGTCACCCGCGTCACTGCGGACTCGTGACAACAGAACCGGAAGAGAATACAATGCTGAATAAAGTCGTAGTTTTTGTTATTTTTGGACCAAAATGTATTTTCGATGCTTCAACACATTCTAACTAACCCACTGATGTCACATGGACTACTTTGATGATGTCTTTATTTCCTTTCTGGACAAGGGCAGTATACCGTGTAGCCTATACATTTTCAATGGAGGGACAGAAAACTCTCGGGCTAAATCTAAAATATCTTAAACTGTGTTCCGAAGATGAACGGAGGTCTTACGGGCCTGGAACGACATGAGGGTGAGTCATTAATTACATCATTTTCATTTTTGGGTGAACTAAACCTTTAAGTCTTCTAGAAAATCTGATAAAGGGCTAAGGCCACTCTCTTGACTTCCACAACCATAGGCCTACTTATTAGCAAAGCTTTCCGAACATAGGATATTCATTTTAAAGCGAGTAACCATCTTGTCTGTACTCAACCAATGCATTCTGGGTGGAGAGTTCTGGGTATTTTCTCTTTTTGCATCCTGGGTTTGACATCTTGACCCCACACCCACCTGTTTTGTGCTTAAATTCTATTCATTCAAATGCTGCAACACTCAAATGATTTGTTGCATTGGTAATGCTTTTGACATTTCAAATAAGCATTTCTGGAGGTGGAATCGACGGCTTTTTGCTCGTGGGTGGTTCATCTTGACAGTTCATTTCAAGTGGTTCGGTATTCTGTTCTCCAGTGCACAATTACCCTACATATCACTAAAATCAGGTCTTATCGTGGTAGTCTCATAAATGCAGTCTCTCTCTCTCTCTCTCTCTCTCTCTCTCTCTCTCTCTCTCTCTCTCTCACACACACACACACACACATGCAAACACAGCCCATAGTGGTTGTTACTCTGCTCTGCACACTCACCAGGTTGCCATGGATGCATCTGACTGCCTGCTTGCATGCCTCATTCTAGTCCACAGGTCACTACAGAGCCATGCCTTAAACATAAATACATACGCATATATTCACTATACACATAAACACAGTCATTGCCCTTAGACTTCAGACTAGTCGAGAGTGAAGCAGTGCATCAGAGCAGGCTGGAATTCCAACTTCCAAGCAAAGGGGGAAACTCTCTCTCTCTTCCCAGCGAGCTGCAGATAGTTTGCTCTTTTACGTCAAAGGCTCATTCATGTGAAGGTGGTGTGGAGCGATCGATGTGCACATGTTGACAGATAAGAAAAGCAGCTAAAAATAAACCATCCACGGCAAAAACCATCCACTAGCGACTAGCCTACCTCACAGCCGCAAGGACAAACACATGAATTTTTGTTCTCTTCCTGGTACAACAGAGAGAAAACAGGATAAGAGGAGGATGAACGCAGAACAAAGATTTAGGAAATGACACTGAAACCAACCCTCTGTTTAGCAGTAACACATACAACACACTGCATGAGTGAAGATGTATGTGTGTGTGTGTGTTCAAAAGTTGCAGGTTATTGCATAGTTGAACGTGGAAAATGTTCACCCAAAAATGAATATTACATCATCATTTATTCACCCTCATCTTCTTCCAAACCTGTATTTACATTTATGCATTTGGCAGACGCTTTTATCCAAAGCGACTCCGACTCACATTGCATTTCAAGGTACACATTTACATTCTTATCAGTTCTTGCTTTCCCTGCATCGAACCCATGACCTTGGTGTTGCAAGCACCAACAATCTTCTGTTTGAGCTACAGGAAAGACTGTATGACTTTCTTCTGTGAAAAACAAAAGAAGATTGTAAACAATGTTGGTGACCATTGGCTGCCATTGTGTGGACAAAAAACACTTCTCAAAATATCGAAAGAATATATGCAATATAGAAAGTCTCTCTCTCTCTCTCTCTCTCTCTCTCTCTCTCTCTCTCTCTCTCTCTCTCTCTCTCTCTATTTATAGAGAGAGAGACAATATATAGAAAGTCTATAACTTTAACAACTTCAGGGCAAATATTGACAGTATTTAAATGGCAATATAAGACACCAAAATGATCTCATTCATCTTATGAAAATATTCATATTTTATTATAGGCTAATTTGTATTATTTTATTTGGTATTTTAAAAATATTGCATTCAGAATTCATATTATTTTTATTTATTGAATATTATTGAATATTATATTTAAATATATTAATATAAATATTTATTGAATATTTTTTTGATTATTTCAAATTGTTCATTTGATTAACTTTTGCATTCTGGCTATGCATCTTAGTTGATTTTTTAATTGATTCAGTATTTAAATATTGGTAATCAATTGATCACTGATTGCACTGATCAAAAAATCGCACTCTTCCCTATATATAGTAGGCAAAAAGCAGTATGGGACAAAAGAAATACGTCAGAATTCACAGTACTCATAAAGAGAAGGCAAAAAGTACTCGGATGACTTACTTCTTCCGGCGGGATAGTAAAGTGTGCATACGATGGACACTTTACTATCCCATTAGGCCACGGGAGTGGATTTATGAATGGCAGTGAATGGACATAACTAACTCTGTAGGTCACATGATAATGAAAGTATGGCAAATGTAGTACATCCAGATTACATTCATACACACATTCATACTATATAGAACATACTTTTTTAGCGTTTGCAAAGTATTTATTCAAAATAAGTACCAACACAAGAGAGTATGTGATTTCGGATGCAGCCATAGTGTTTTTACAAAATGCAAAATGAACATGAATGATTTGACTAAATTGACCCAAACTTTTCTTTTTTTTTTTAAATCCAACTGACAACCATCACCATTACTAAAAATACTGGGTTACACTTAATTTAACTAAGGTTTAACTTAATTAACTATGGCCTGGTTTCACAGACAGGGCTTTAATTAAGCCAGGATTAGGCCTTAGTTCGATTAGGACATTTAAGTAGCTTTCATAAACAAGCCTTATAAAAAAAACATTACTGATGTGTGTTTTGAGACGAAACAATGGCACTGATATGTTTTAAGATATGTCAGTGCAAGTTGCTTTCAGTTATAACAGCTCAAACATGCATTTTAGTCTGACTAGACTTAAGCCAAACCACAGGGATATGTACTTACTCGGGGTTAGGGTTTGGTTTAGGGTTAGTAGCGTGGAACTGTGCATAATTTTGTTATCAGTAAGTACATGTAATATGTACAAGAACACTGTAAAAAATAAAGTATTAACAAATACTAAAATAAAGCATAGAATATAGCTTTAGATTGCTTAAAAATGTAGATGTGCCAAAGCGAATCTTTAGGAGAGTGCTGAGATCCGGCAGCACGTCTCCATGGAGAAGCATCTCCAGTCCTAACAGTTATGACTCACCATTAGCGCATGAAATAAAAGCATGAAAACCTCCGCGGTCATAGTCCTCCCAAAAGCATCCGTGACGTTATTCCTCACAAAGATTAGGATCATCCATTGTTTCTCACTATAATAAAAACAAACTGAGGTTAATGCACTTTCACATTTGTAATACTTTACTTACGTAACCTACATACAAATATTTACATGTACCCACCCCTACACAAACTATAGAACCTATAAAATGTGCATGTTATTTTTCCTGTCTTGGACTCAAAAGCGTCCAGAGAAAGAGGTAATTAGGTATAGTTAAAACAGGCACAATTGTTATAGGCCCTCTAATATAGGCTATATCATATCATATCATCATGAACTACTCATATTGTCATATTATTATAGTACTAAAGGAATTAAAATAAGGAAGTAATTATTTGGACTCCTGGTGTGTCTGTTTTCAAATGTGCTCTTTTGCATTTTATTTTTAGCTGTTTTCCTGTCTTCCTTCTCTCTGTTAGTTCTTGGCTGGTGTTGGAGGCCATCAGGCAGAGAGCCGGCTGTTGTCATGGCGACAAGACACGTCGCCGTACTGCAAGTTACCAGTTAGCAGGTTAGCAGGTTAGCGTGTCCTGGATGCAAATCAAAGCACTGCATCGCCGTTCTGCACAATTTAAGGTCCAAAACACTAACCTAGCTCTCGAACACGCACACACATATTCCAGCGTAACCTCACAGCTTTGAGATGGGCCAAGTGACATGCTGGTGGGTTTGGGTTTTAACATTTTTTTTTATTCGTAACAGATTTTTTAACTATATTTTGTAACAAAAGGGGCGGGTCATAAAAGGGACTCTATAGAGCCCAACGCTAAGGAGTTTACTGGTTCAGCATCACAAATTCACAATTTCACAAAAACTCCCATATATTGCAAAAAAGTTTTTACGCTCGCATGAGGTGGTTTTTCAGGCAATTCGAAAAAGGAATATTTCGCAAAACGGCAATGGAAACAGTTTTTACGCATTTACAGCACCTGACATAGATGGTGCGGTATTGGACAGAAGACGAGACAGAGTGCTTCATTAAACTCATTAAAGACAAAAGTATTACGGGAAAACTGGATTCCAACAAAGAAATGCCACAATTTATCAAGACCTTGAAGCAGACAGGAGGGAGAAACACCTCATATGTGCCGCTCCCAAGTATAAGGGGCTTTCCTTGCCATTAATGCTTGGATAACACGCCTACGTCTCCTTCGATTAAAAATGATGGCTAGTGCGGTGGATGGGATACGTAAACCTACCAACATCCATTGCCATGATTTTTGGAATGACTGAAAATGACGTTGAAAATGCCGTCATTTCGCAAGAGTTTTTTTTATCGCAAATCTGTAATGGAAACGTGGCTGGCTATAGATCTCTTCAGTCTGTTTTGTAGTTATTTAATGTGTTTTTGGATTGTTCTGCTGACGAAACACTGCAAAAATATCTTTCCAGGAAGTTTCAGTAGACAAAAAAAAAACTCCAGACAACATGAGCTGTGTAAAATGATAAGTAATCAGGGAGCTTTCTACAGCTTTTTACAGTTGATGCCATTGAAAACACAGTAGCCTAAGTCTATCCCTCACAGCCTGGCTTTCATACCTGTCATGGCGCTGCTCTGATAAGGTCTGTCTGAGACGCAGCTCTCTGTGTGCGCGCGGGAAACAAATGCAGTTTCTTTTGCATCTTCTTGCTCATGAACGGTTTAAAATGGTTTAAATGTTTATGAGGACCGTGGTCACTTTCTAATACTGCTTTCTAGTTTCTAAATAACAAGCGGATTTTTGATTCCAAGCAGCCGAAAGCACGACCTCCCTCTCGAGCTGAATTGAACATCGCAGCAATTTTGCAATGATTGGTTGTTATTTGGCGTGGGGCCAGGGTGGGCCAAGCTGAGAACTGGAGCCGCGGGCCTGGCGCAAACCTGCTGTGCTTAACGGGACCCGCGGGACCATGCAATTCCCATTCATATTCATGGCTGCGCCTGTCAAACAAGGTCAAAACAGGACAGACGTCAATATAGATGCATGTCAGTGAGAAATCCCTGCATCCTTGAGCATAATGTGCAAGCATCACGTGGTAAGTTTCACAGGGGACAATTTTATAATGCTGCAGTGAGACAAACTCAAACTGAAGTTGGATTTACTCACCTGACAGGAAGTTGGCCCTTAGCTCAAAACGGACGAGAAAAAAAGGGGGGAGAGAAAGTTTCTAAATTTGTAATCGTAAAACAGTGAATCAATTGTGAGTCATTGCTTTGTGATGTCATACTCGAAATGTCATCTCTCATCACTCACTCGCACCCCCAGCAGAAAGGCAGGAAATGAAAGGACAGGGAAAGTGAGGGGAAGAATGGTGTTATTGACGGAGAGCGGGATTATAGCGCTGAAGATAATGTCAGTGCTGTGACACATCATGCATACACATTATGTCAGCATAAGCTCTAATATCGTGGCCAATGACAAGACAGGAGATATTGCAGATGAATTGCAGCTATATCCACAGCTCACTGCATCCCTCTTGTGGTCGGTGTGTGATATCATATAAAGGATGATATTCAAGGTTCAGCTGGTATAATGCTGTGCCTGTGGGCTATGCAAATGAACTCAACAGATAATTCTGTCCTGACAAGGCAAATCGATATACAGTTCTGCAGTTTACATACCACTTGCAGAACATGCTAGATCATTTCAACAAAATAAGAGGACTCATAAAGTGTGCATCTTGTTTTATTTTATTTAGTAATGTCCCGAATAAGCAGTTGCACGTAACAGATGTTTACATAGTCCACAACAAGACAAAATAATAACTGAATTTAAATGAACCAGTTCAACAGTAACATACTCTTGAATCTTAATACTGTGTTGTTACCTAGATGATCAACGACTAAGGGCAGTACTAAAAATAACACAAATATAATCTTTACACAAAATATGAAAGAATTACACACCGTGATCCTGTTCAAAAGTTTATAAAAAAATACTTATGGCATAAAACATGTTGATCATCCATTATAAACATCTTGCATATTCTGCAAAGGGAAGGTAAACTTATGAGCAGAACTGTAGCTTTGTGGAAAATTACATTTTACTATACAGTATATAGTGGTGCCAAAATTATTAGAGCAGTAAGATTTTAATTTTTTTTAAAAAGAAGTCTCTTCTGCTCACCAAGGCTTCATTTATTTGATATATATTAAAATAGCAAAAAGTAAGGCTATTTTAAATAGTAAAAATGTTTCACAATATTACTGTTTTTGCTGTATTTTGGATAAAATAAATGAAGCCTTAGTGAGCAGAAGAGACTTCTTTAAAACATAAAAAAATCGTACCGTTCTAATAATTTTTGCCACCACTATATATATTTTTATATATATTTCAATATATTTCAATATATTATAAATATATATTTTTAAATGTACTCCCCTCAACAAGACTTTACAACAGGATATGCAAGTAAACAAATGTATTTAAATAAAATCTATCTATATTTATTTACGTGTTATTAAGAAAGTTTTTGACTTTCATCCATCAATTTTCCAAACCGCTTGCCTATAGGACCCATGTAAGTCTTTTACTTAAATAAATAAACACATAAATAATATTAAAATTAAATAATAAAATTACGATAATATTAAATGTTTTTTGAGCATCAAATCATCATATTCGAATGCTTTCTGAAGGATCATGTGACACCGAAGACTGGAGTAATGATGCTGAATATTCACAGGAATAAATTATTTTCTATTTCAAAAGGTAGCCTACTTTTTCAAAAACATTCAAAAATATATTTTGAACTTTTGAACGGTAGTATAAAACTATAAAGTATCAAAACAGACATCACTAATAACAAATAAACATAAACCTTTTCAATTATTATTTATTGATTGCTTAGCCTACTGTTTAGATGCGAGCATATGCATTCTCTCTGCATGATAAATGATTGGAAGTGCTGAAATATAATATGGTTTAAGTATGGTTAGACAACATGATCAATCACACAAAGATGCAGGTTACCAAGGCAACGGAAGCATCATCCTCTGCATAATAACCCCTCCCATCTCCCGAGCAGCAGCCAATAGTGATAGCGCGGGGGCGTGGCCAAAATCTGCCCGTCAACTTCCAAGTGCGTCAAGCCCTTGTGAGCTGAAGTTAATGTGGTAAATGCCAGGCAGGCGCGTGAATCGTGCGTCTAAATCAGCAGAGAATTCGAGTTAATTGTATAGAGAGATTATCAGATACATTTTTGAAAGTAGGTTACAAAACCCCTCCGAGCAACAGAGATCTCGTGATTATTGTCTAAAATACACAATAATAAAAATACGCCCTTGCCTCCGGCTTTCTGGAGTCGTGGCGCAGGTGAGTGACACTTTTTCACACTATTGACAGCGCGTGTGATGATGCTGCTGCTGCATCATAATTTAGTGGAAAATACTATTTAATATGGCATCAGCTCTGGATTATGGTGTGCATGACGTCTGGAGTTTTCCCACTGTTTTCCAAGGGTTCATCTTAAAACTTATTATCACGAGGAGGTTAGTGGTTCTAGACCTCTAAACATGATGTGTTTGCACCAGCTAAGTGGGAGTTAAAGCTAGTTAATCATCATGCAGTCATTGTTTTTACACGAGGGTGATGTTGTGCTTTCGTAAGTCTGGCAAAGAAGACCACATGATAAAAACACGAGACTGAACACGACACATTATCTGCATAATGTGTTTACTTAGGTTTCATAATGCAAACGACAGAAATCACGTGATTATCCACTGGATAATATCCAGACAACAATATGAAGACTTATTGCAATTCCATTGTACATTAATGCAACTTCTTAACTGCAAATATTAATCACTATGGATGTTAAATAATATTGCAATTACAGAAATGATTTTGCATTCGTTATTTCATGCCTGTATAGCATATATCCACTTATTAGTTTTATTAAAGGGTAATAAACCCTAAACCAACTTTTTTTAGTTAATGATCAGTAAGACTAGGGCTTTATTAATGCTGTTCATTGATTCGAGTACATTTTTTGACATTTGGGTATAAAGTGTTAGCCTGGTAAGCAATCACATAACGTTTGGTTATGACGCGTGTTATTCACCAGCTCAGCCGCATCGAACTTCCACTGTAAACACCATGGACAGTAAAAGAAATGGACACAGCGACCCCATAGATTTCAACGAACGGAGAAAGTTGAACCCCATAAAAGCACTCACTTCCTGATAGCCAAGCACACTGCGCAGGTTCAAATTGAGCTTGACGACGTAGATGTCACGTGAGCAACCGTTCTGACCTTCTAGTAGCTGTGCCGAGACAAATCTGAATTGAAATCTGAAACAAATCTGTTGTTGAAATATTTTGTCCCGTTGCTTTTATGAACTCTTTATCTATGGGCTTCTCCCTTGACTTTATGCCTCCATGTCCACCCGATTGCCTCATAGACAGTAAACGATTGCCTACGAGCTTCTCCTCCTGTCTATACGGTAATTTCTCTACTGTGCGACAGAACGTCCCGTGGTTATGACGCAATCGTTAGCCTATTTTTACAAAAACGGCTTCTACGGGACCATAACGTAAGATACAAAGTAATGGAGCCTTTTATCCATTGTCCCGTTTCTTAAGAAATAAATAATGGACAAATTGAGTCTTTGGACGCCTCAGATGTAAAGTTATTTGCTGTCAAAGTGACGCCAAAATGAATGGGAGTCAATGTGATGCTAACAGCAGGTGATAGCCAGCTACAATGGCGGCCCCCAGGGGAAGCTTCAGTTTCCGGCGGATGGATCACCTCCTTGGTAAACCCATGTATGATGCGAAAACGAAACCATCGAGCGAAATACCGGAGTGAACATGGCTGACCGAGTTTCCTGCCTCCTTAACCTGATCCTCCATGAGTGCAACCAAGGGGGAGACAATCACAACTATCGCCTTGCCGGTGTTGTGCCGAATTTCGACCCCCGGCAAATTATTACCCCCCTAGCATTGGTAGGTTTAAGATTACCTGTGGGGGAGTTTTCAGGCCGGAGGAAAACTGAGAGACATGTCGATGTCTCAGACTAAGTACAGAAGCGAAATGAAATTTAGCGGAAGTACGAAGTCTGACGTAGTCAGGCTAATAAAGTGTTTGAATTGGTAAAAACGTCTGAGTGCTGCCCTCTTCAGGTTGAACAGTGGGTACTGCAGTTGAATTTTCCTATTGGATGTTGCGGTACTGCGTGACGTAAGCAGGTACCAGCTCACCATGCCCTTGCCTACAGGGAGACGTGGGCCTCAGGTGCACACCCCTCCGCTGGGCTCTGCCCACTTTTCCAGCATATTTCAAATATTGCCAGAGGGTGGAGTCAGGATCTAACCAGGAGTTGAGTTACCTTTTAATGAAACAAATAATTTCACTTACTTGATTGTTTCTTCTAACTATTTCAGGATCTTGGCTCTCTATATCTTGAACATGTCCGGGTCGCAATTATATTTTACATGAAGAAAGCAAATCTACTATCCATATCATTCATTAAATATGTAATTTGCATAGAGGTGGAGTCTTGTACATCCCTTAAAGGTTTTCTTTCTTTCTTTCATCCCTGTGTCCCAGCAGGTAATGGAGGGTATGGCGTTGAGCGCGGGCGGCTTGCGGACTCTGCCGTGGTACGTGGTGTGTTCTCAGGTGCTGGGGGTTACATGTGTGGTGATCACAGGCGTGTGGATGGGACATTACCGGGGAGGCTACGCCTGGGACGGCTCAGCTCAAGAGTTTAACGTCCACCCTCTCTGTATGGTCCTCGGCCTGGTCTTCCTCTATGGAGATGGTAAGAATAAATAGAGTAAAGAATAGAGTAGAGTAAATAAGTAAAAAATAAAATATATTGTGTCTTTAAAAAAAAAAAAAGAAATAGAAGAGTTGCAGTTCAGGAAATAGTATAAATGCTAGTTTTGACACACAAGGATACTGATATAGTTTTTCTGGGCTGAATATATTTATTTTTTCTGTAGCCCAGCAGGTGAACATGCAGTGCTACAACTGCCTAGAAAAATAATCTTTTTCTTTTTCTTTTCATTTAAACATTTAATACCTTGAAATGACTGATTCACCTAGTTTTCCTCTGCTGTGTTGATGGCTTGAACAAATGTTGCCATTACTTGAGGCATTTATCATTCCATTTATTCCCTCACTCAAACAGTGTTTTTAAACTACACTATTGGGTATAAATTCTGGCTAAAAATTGGAATGTATAAAATGTATATTAAATGCAATATATTAAAATAATCATGTAAACAGTTAAAATGTTTATGTAAATACTGTTAAAAAGTTATTGAATTAAAAATACAAAACAGTAATTGCAAAATATTACTAAAATTTAAACACTTTTGTATGTAAACATTTTAAAATGTAATTTATTCCTATGATGGTAAAGCTGAATTTTCAGCCTTCATACAGTTGAATCCAGTCTTCAGTGTCACATGATCCTTCAGAAATCATTTTAATATGCTGATCTGATGCTCAAGAAATATTTTTTTGTATTATTATTTTTGCTGCAAAAACCCCTCAAGCTTTTAAACAGTAGTGTGTTTATATATATATATATATATATATATATATATATATATATATATATATATATATACATACATATATGTTCCTCGTAATGAATGTATATTATGTCAAAGTAAAAATATTGTGTCTTAATGAACAAAATCTACTATATTTAAATTGGTAATACTTCCTATTGTGGTCTTATGGTGTATGATTTATCAATCCAGGTAATTGGTATTGGCCAAATATCAGTGATATAGAAAAGTTGGTTGCAAAGACCAGATTGCGTGTAATTGTCCAATAAGACATATTTGGGTCTTCTGTCTCTCAGCCCTTAGGGTTTGTGTGTGTGTGTGTGTGTCTGTGCTTGTAATAAAACACACAACACTGAACAGAAAGGGCCAGCTAATGCTGTTAGAGCCAAGATCTGATTTGTTTCCTGATTTTTGTGTATATATGAATCAATATACTTCATGGTTGGTTTTCAAACAGAGATCAAGCCCTGCTGAGAGATAGTATTGTGTAGTTTTCTCTATTAATCTGTAACTCCTGTTATCAAGAATACAGTAAAGAAAATAGTCAGAGAAGATAAATTATTTTGAACCTTTTTAAATGGATGTATCTGATCTCTATAATTTGACACACACACACACACACACACACGCACACATAAACAGACTTCTGTGCTGTTAAAGTATAATCACAGTCAATTCATGGGTCTTCCATCTGGGCACTTAATAAAGCACTCGACAGAGACAGATGCTAATTGAGCTAATATCTTTAGCAGTGATCCTCTGATTCAAAGCCCTCGTCATGGCAATTTAATTAGGACATTATATCTGAAAGGTCACTGGCCTATTAGAGGTTTAGCTGTCTCAAAAAACACCAGTAAAAACAGCCAAGAGGGGATCTGTCTGCTTGTACAAAGGCCAAAAAGACACACAGGAATACATCTTCAGCTGTTATTTGACAAGTTACTGCATCTGTAGAATTTCAATCCTGACGCAGGCTGTTTTTAGTGCCTTTAAGACTTCTGTCTGTTACTAAATACTTGTAATTCTTTTATAATTGGCTAACCTTTTCACATATGATAAAATGGCTTAATAAGAGCTTGTTTTTTCTCTACCACAGCTGTTCTGGTTTACCGTGTCTTCAGAAATGAGACTAAACGTTCTGTGAAAATTCTCCATGCTCTGCTGCATACGATGGCCCTCATCATCAGTATTGTGGGTAAGTCCAACATGCGTGTGCTAACAAGCTAGAAGAAAACGTAGATCACATGTACATTTGGCTTGTTTTGCTGGGTATTTGTTTATTGACAGATTTGAGCTGATATTCTCAACTGCTGCGGTCACAGCCATTTCCCGTGACTAATGTGCAGTTTGAACCATTAAATAAGGGGAAAACTAAAATTTCCTTCAGATAAACAGATGCATTTTATAAGTCGCAGGGCACAGGATAACTGGATTTGCATTTCCAGAAGTCAACACCAATGCGTGCAACTTAACTGCTCTGTTACAGTCTATATATGTACTCTACCGTTTACAAGTTTGGGGTCAGTAAGATTTTCTTCTTTTAAAAAAAAAAAAAAAGGTACACGATGTAACTTTTGGCCCTCTAGCAGTAAAAAACAAAGTGCGCAGTAGTGCGTCAGTAGTCTAGCTGTAGTGCGCGTTCACTACTGCGAAGATCGCGAGTCAGCATCGTCACCTTTATATTTGCAGCCGACACTGACAAAGACTTGTTTATTAATAAACAATTAAAATATCTCCTTGCTATATTTGACATATTCATAATCATTACTTTTTGCCGGTTCTTTGTGGCAGCTTTAAGATACTTTATTGGCAGCGCCACCCTTACATGTTGAACGTGTCACCACTGCATCAGCACCGAAAACATGATTTTTAATTCAAATCAAAAATCGGGATACGAACCGAATTGTTGGTTTGGTCTATCGTTACAGCCCTAGTAAGATGAGAAAGCAGGAGTTAAGTCGTTTTGTCATGGTTGTAAAAAAAAAAACAATGGCTATCTGAACATCTTTGCCAAGCGCAAACCAGTACAGAAGTAATAAATAAATTATCGGGGAGGGTCATGCCTTTTTTCACAATCATTTTGGAGGGTCATAGAAAAAATATTGCTGGGGAAGGGTCAAGTCTTTTTTGACTACAGATCTCAAATCTCCTCCGGTGGCCCCTTAAATAAAAAACTAACAGTCCCTAACAAAGTTTCGCCGCAAGACTTAGTGATTTAGTGCACGCACTGAGACGAGAGAGGTATGTATCAACTTGTCTTAGTTAAGGGAATAACATAGTTTAATATGAAAAAACGGTGGAGGATCCCTTTAAGAGATATAACCAGTTGAAAACTGGAAAGGATCTCAAGCTGACTAGCTGAACACGTTTTCTCAAATAAATATGCCTTTTTTTTATGATAAAGGAAAAATTTCCTTCAGATTTTGAATAGCGATGGGAGATTTTCAGACATACAAGTATCTTAAAAGTTTACTAAAACAAAATAGATAACATTCCTAAAACATCAGCAGAAAATTGTGTGGAAAAATAAAAAGTATGTTTTTATTATCTCTCTCCTCAGGTCTTGTGGCCGCATTTGATTTTCATTCATCGGCTAAGATCTCTCACATGTATACTCTGCACAGCTGGTGTGGCATGCTCACTTTTGTGCTGTTTTTCCTGCAGGTAATTTGCAGAATTTCCTTTTGACCAGGGCGAAGGTCTGTTTGCATTTAAACATCTTCCTCCTTCCTTATTTGAACAGCTGAGCTGCATCACGACTGTTCTGCAAGTGTTTGTGGTTTGGAAGCACTTTGCTCTGCATTGGCAAACCCCCGTGTGGAGGGTCACATCCATTACATCACCATTGACATCAGAACATTGCTATTAAGTGTTTTTTGATTGACACTGGTAATCCAGCCTTGAAACCTGACCTGATAGTCCACTTCATGTATTCTACATACATCTGATTTTTTTTTTATTAAATTCCACTTCATATTGTATGTACATCTGAAAAATAGGATTTAATTATTTTATTATACTTGTATATGTATATATATATATATATACACTCACCTAAAGGATTATTAGGAACCTCATACTAATACTGTGTTTGACCCACTTTCGCCTTCAGAACTGCCTTAATTCTACGTGGCATTGATTCAACAAGGTGCTGAAAGCATTCTTTAGAAATTGTTGGCCCATATTGATAGGATAGCATCTTGCAGTTGATGGAGATTTGTGGGATGCACATCCAGGGCACGAAGCTCCCGTTCCACCACATCCCAAAGATGCTCTCTTGGGTTGAGATCTGGTGACTGTGGGGGCCATTTTAGTACAGTGAACTCATTGTCATGTTCAAGAAACCAATTTGAAATGATTCGAGCTTTGTGACATGGTGCATTATCCTGCTGGAAGTAGCCATCAGAGGATGGGTACATGGTGGCCATAAAGGGATGGACATGGTCAGAAACAATGCTCAGGTAGGCCGTGGCATTTAAACGATGCCCAATTAGCACTAAGGGGCCTAAAGTGTGCCAAGAAAACATCCCTCACACCATTACACCACCACCACCAGCCTGCACAGTGGTAACAAGGCATGATGGATCCATGTTCTCATTCTGTTTATGCCAAATTCTACCATCTGAATGTCTCAACAGAAATCGAGACCCAGGCCACATTTTTCCAGTCTTCAACTGTTCAATTTTGGTGAACTCTTGCAAATTGTAGCCTCTTTTTCCTATTTGTAGTGGAGATGAGTGGTACCCGGTGGGGTCTTCTGCTGTTGTAGCCCATCCGCCTCAAGGTTGTGCGTGTTGTGGCTTCACAAATGCTTTGCTGCATACGAGTGTAACGGGTGGTTATTTCAGTCAAAGTTGCTCTTCTATCAGCTTGAATCAGTCGGCCCATTCTCCTCTGACCTCTAGCATCAACAAGGCATTTTCGCCCACAGGACTGCTGCATACTGGATGTTTTTCCCTTTTCACACCATTCTTTGTAAACCCTAGAAATGGTTGTGCGTGAAAATCCCAGTAACTGAGCAGATTGTGAAATACTCAGACCGGCCCGTCTGGCACCAACAACCATGCCACGCTCAAAATTGCTTAAATCACCTTTCTTTCCCATTCTGACATTCAGTTTGGAGTTCAGGAGATTGTCTTGACCAGGACCACAGCCCTAAATGCATTGAAGCAACTGCCATGTGATTGGTTGATTAAATAATTGCATTAATGAGAAATTTAACAGGTGTTCCTAATAATCCTTTAGGTGAGTGTATATATATATATACATATACAAGTAAAAAAAAAATACATTTACAAGTAATTCCATTATATATTTTTTTCCTAACAATTTTCTTTTTCATTTTTTTTTTACGGATTATCAATTTTTTATATAACCTTTTTATAATTTGAGGATACCTGATCCTAAAACATTTTTAAGACGCCAATGGAATAGATCGCCTCAAGTTGTCTTAGGACTGACTTCTCCTCTCCTTTGCTCCAGTGGTTACTGGGACTGGGATTTTTCCTTTTCCCATGGGCATCTGCTCAGTTGAGGAGCTGGTATCTCCCTCTGCACGTCTTCTTCGGCCTGTTGCTGCTGGCCATGTCTGTGGGATCCTGCCTGCTGGGAATCACAGAGAAACTGCTCTTCAGTATCATGTGAGTGTCAGTGAATGTATCTAACGAATATCATTTTTGAAAATAACAACTGATGTCACTAAGCCGAGGTAAACATTGTGAATGAGTTGAAAGGAATGAGTCACCGGGTGAATGAGTCACAGCGGAAAGAGACTTTCAATGAATATTAATGATATTTGCCTTCTTTTCCTCCATCTCTCACCGTGGAGCATCAAATGCTGGATTTATTCAAGATATTCCTTGTGTGCCTATTTTACTGTGTAACTCATGAATAGTTTACTTAAAAAAATTATCAAATATGCTGCACATATAATTATTAACTTAATTAACACAAAAATAAATACTCTTAACACATTGCGTTTCAGTTCAGAATTGGGCCTGAAGCTTGTGTTAAGTTTTGCAATTTAATACAGTGTTTTTCCATTCATTAACCAATAAAGATTTTATGGCACATTTGCTGTTCTCAGGCCTACTTACTCCAAGTTTGTTGCTGAGGGGGTCCTGGCAAATATTTTAGGCTTGTTGCTGGTGTGCTTTGGTGTCGTGGTGGGTTACGTGGTGACGAGAGAAGATTTCAGGCGACCACCGAATCCTGAGGAGGAGGCTCTATCTGTGCATTTTAAGACCCTGTCGGAAGGAGAAATCCCCAGTTCTCCTTAATGTCTTAATATACTCCAACAACTGCCTTTCTGCCCGTGTCCTAGCAAACCTGTCAGCCAGTTCCTTCATTTGCAGTCTTCGTATTATTTGTATTTGACACCCCCTTGTCATATGCACGTTAAAGCAGGATTAAATTGCCACCATGTATGGAGCAGAAAACATGTTACTGTTTTTATTATTGGAGAAATTAAATGTTATATATTGTTTTGCTTTTTTTGGAATGATTTCTAATTGTTGATATATTTTGTATATACACACAATATATATACAATTATATAGTGTTTAAATGCATTAGATTATTTGAACTATCAGGATGTACTTTCTTGTGCCTTAGCATTTAGATGTATATATAGAATTTACTATATATACATATACACACAGAGAGAGAGTTTAGTAAGTTACTTAAGTAATTAATTTCTTGCTACTAATTGTACATCTTTAACAGTTTAATTAGATTACTGTATTAATTACTTTCTAAATCCCATATCAACCTCGACCAGTTGAACAATACAATAGACATGAAACTACTCTTTTAATTCTAATAAATATACAATTGTATAAATTATTCTTGAACTGACCAAAGTATTTAAAGTGAGAAAGTTATATTATAAACATATATTTTAAATCCACTATTATTAAAGAATTGCTCTATAGTCTATACAGTATTTAATGCAATTACATCAGAAGTAACTAATTAAATGACAGAAAAAAAGATCCCTTACTTTACTTTTTCAAGGGAAAAGTAATTAAATTATAGTAATTAATGACTCAGTAATGTGCACACACACACACACACACGCACACAGTTCTTCCATCTGAAAGAGTGTACAGATGATTTACTGGTGCCCTTGTACTGTATTTTCATTGCTGTGTTTGTATTGTGTACTTTTCTGTTGCAAGTGTAGTGCCAATATTTATATCACTGTTTTCTATTTGATATAACATATCAGTATGTGTTCATAATGCTTGAGTTATAAGTCCAGTTGTGATTAGGGATGTACAGTATATACCAAGTTTTTAACTGAAATAAATTCATGAGAAATAAGTTTGACTCAGTGGTAAGTTATTTCACCTTGATTTTCTTTGAAGTAGTATTCTTTTTTAAATAAGCTCAATATTTCCCTCATACATACAGATGATTGTACAGTTTACAATCGCGTAACTGGATAAAAAGTCCTCAATTACGTTTCTGATTTTCCTTCCCAGCAAAACAACACAGCTCACACATACAGACACTTTACAATGAATCCTCCTTCGCAAGCCCACTTATAAACAAAATCAAAATATTAAAACAAATTACATACAAAACCTAAACTTCAGTTCTTTTTTTCCTCTAACAAGGGAAACAAGGAAATATATTGTGCCACAGTCTTTTCCCTCATACATAAAACCACACTCGGGTTTGTGTATTAACAGAGAGCATGCGTTCTAGTTCAGCACATTATTTACAGCCATGTACATTTTGGTCATACAAAAGGAAAACAAATAGTTCAATACAAACACTGTTGTACAGTAAGCAGTATTCCAGGGCAACTGAGTGCACCGCATATTTTTCTAAAAAGAGAGAAAAAATTAAACCGCTCCAGAAAGACCTGCTCTTTTTCAACAGCAGTTGACATTGATTAGTCAAGACATCCATTCTCCAATAGTATGTTAGTTCAATGGTGAGGCAAACATGAAGGCAAACAGTTTCACAACTTATGTGAATGTTTCAGTGCACAACTAAACTCTCAAAACATAATGGATGAGAGCATGTGGATTCTGAGGCTGCAAAAAAGTTTCCCCTACGCCTATTTCCCATGAAAAAAGTTTCTTTGGAAAAGATAAATTCTGCTTTAATGGTGTGACTAGGTAAATTAACGGCTGACTACACGGATGCTACTTCCCATGAGCAGATCGTTAGCCAAACACTACATATATTTGCAGAAATCATGTTGACCTTTGTAACCTGTTGACAAAAAATAAAAATGCCCATAAAAAATCTAAAAATATTTCACATTGCTGAATGTATCTCAACTTAGGACGTAAAGGCAAACTGAAAAACACAACTGCATTGAAATTTAGATATACATATATATTTTTACAAACATAACTTAAAATATTAAATATTACTTTTTTGCTTAAGCAATATTGATCTGGAATATTTCAGGTACATTTTTAACTCAAGACACAGCAGGATTCTCAGGGATTATTACTGGTCTGAGTGGGGACATCAGTGGGGACATCTGGTCCAAGGGCAATGCTCAGCAAAGTGTCCATGGCTGGCATTGAGTAGCCGCCCACTCGTAAGGTACAGAAAAGTAGAAGGTTGGTGTACAGCAGTTACACAGGCCTACTTTTACTCCAATGGGTCTTGTTACTTCCATTAATGTGTCCAGAGCAAATACAGATGCACTTGATTTGTACAGTACATGCTAGATTCACTTCACATAAGTGGAATTCACCTCAACAGGTTTGTAGTTTCACCATCAAGATATGGGAGGGAAAAAAATCAAAAGATAAGATGTTCAACATGTTAGATATTCCTCTGGAATGTTCTAATAAATCTTGCACACAAACTCATTCTTCTTATACATTAGACTCCACAAAAGGTCTCTTTGGTTTAATGGGTGAGGTTGGGCCTTGCCTTTCATTGCGAGATATCTGCCTATACTCATTGTCCTGATAGGCCTGGGAAACTGGTAGAGTTCGTGCCACTTTCACATCTGGGTATGTGGGAACCTGACTAACTCTGCCCATAGCATCCGCCCGGTCCCGCGTCACACCAGGAGGGTTGGCGTAGAAATCATCATCCATTAGGTGGCCATTGTGAGCGTTGTTGGTGCGGTTGTAGTAGGCAATATGGCTGAGGGGTGTCGTTTGCTGCCCGTATCCTATGTTGCTAGGAGAAGTTGCTGGACTGTTAACCACTGTATCCAGAGATGAAACAGCCCAGGGTCGAGAACCCGAGGAGGACGATGCAAGCGAAGGCTGCTGCTGGATGTACTGCTGAGTCCGTGCAGTCTTGTCTATGATGCCCATGAAAGGTGTGTTGCGGGAGCGAAGGGCCTCTCCTGGATATGTTCCACCCACCACCCGGAAGTCTGTGCCTTGTGGGGGTGACATCGGGGATAGGTCATCATGGTAGCTTCCTTCATAGGAAATATTTAAGGGTATCTCCATTTGCTGTGCGGAAGCTGACGCCCTGAAGCCTGGGCCTAGGTTAGCAGCAGAACCTGCCACTAAACTGTTGTTGGATGGTGAGAAGCGTAGACCTGTACTGTGAGAGTGAATAAGGGGGCGTGGAGCCGGTGGGTGCTGTTTGGGTTCTACGCTATTGGCACTGACTGGACGTCGGTGTGCATGAAGGTTCTCAGGTGAACCTAGCGTCACCTGTCGCTCCATTTCGTGGGGTGAGACCGGATAGTAGGCGGTCGACTGACTGCGGCTGATCTGTGGTGTCTGACCATAGCGGACACCTCCAGGACTGGGTCTGTAGGCAGAGGAGGGCCTGTGGGGAAGCTCATCCTCCACAAGGCCAGGATCCATGCTGATGGCACGCTGGTACAAGGCGCCTGCACTCAGACTGCCCTGAGGCTGAAGTGAAGAAGAATATCCTCCATCACCAAGTTCATCCATGTCACCTGGGCAGCGGGCACTCATCGAGTGAGCAATCTGACTGTACGCACTACTACCCAATACGGCACTGGAGTGTACCGCGGAGCTGGGCTGGTTGGTGCGGATGATCTGTGCCTTAGCTGGCTGCAACCACTGGCTTTGTTGTGATGGCTGGGAAGTCTGTTGGGAAAATTGGAATGAACGTTGGCTGCTCATCTTGGACAGAGGGGACTTGGGTCGTCCTGCAAGCTGGTCCTGTTGGTAGCGTCCTGCAGTGGCGGACTGGGGACGGTACATGGCAACTCCCTCAGAGGTGGGGCTGGCACGATACTGTGTTCCACGGCGTAATGGTGATGGTGGTGGGCTGAAGTGGTAGGAGGCCTGATGAGGGGGACTGGGCCGGAAGTGGGAGCTCTGGTGCGTTGGGGAGAGCGACGGTGAGGTGGATTGGTAGCCTTGCCGTGTAGGAGAGGACATTGAAGGGGGGCTGGGGCGAAGGTCATATGCTTGGCCCAAGTAGGGTGAATCATGATGGCTTGGAGATGGAGGCATGTTCTGAATAACTGGAAGTCCCGATGGAATAGTGTGGGGCTCAGTGGGAACACCAAGCGGTAGGCCATCCAAATCCCGCTCAAGGTAATCGTCATCCTCCTCAAACAAGTCCTGGACAGGCTCCATGTCTGAAATATGGGGCTCCATTGGTGGAGGTGGTATCATGGATGGGGCTTGATCGCGGGGAGGGGAAGGAGGAGGATCCAGCTCCTGTTGCTGTTCAACCTGATGACACTCTTCTTCCACGCGTTGCAGCAGGCGCTGGATCTCACGGTTATTGGGACAAAGACACATGGCTTCACTCAGGTCCTCCAGGGCTGCGTGGAATTGCCTACAGCAAGGGAGACGGAGGTTGAGAGAGAGTAGGAAGGTGGAATATGGCAGTAGGTAGAGAGAAAGAAGGAAATATGCTTGTTAAAGACTAAAAAAGACTATTGCTAAAGGAATATATTCGGGGTTCAATGTAAATAAATCTTTATCAATAGCATCTGAAGTAGCTCGTTGACAATTACCACACAGAATAATTATGACCCATTCCTCGGTTTGTAAAACAATTCTTGCAGTAATGCACTTACAGTGGAAGTCTATGGGTCAACGACCTTCAACGGATTCAAGGAACCGGTTCAAGGAACGAAAAAAAAAAATGAAAACGAAATCAAGTTTAATCGTTCTGAACAGAAACACTTATTTTATCGTACGGTTTAATATTTTAATTTGGCAGTCAACCAATCACGAATTCAAATAGTATGGCCTATGCAAATGTGACGTTGACGCATCCAACGTGAGTGAAATGCCCACGCTCAGCTGTCAATTCATCATGGGTAAGTCGCAAAGCAATGCGCAGGAGTTTATCCGAGGATATGTTACCAACTGTTAAAGTATTATGAGTATGCAGCGTGGTGTGTTTTTAAATCATTAAAAACCATGTTGTCAAAGTTAGCATTGTGGCTTTATGTATAGTCAGACACTTATGCGTCATGATATTATTAACATTCAGGCTCAAGAATCAAGCTCAAAAAGATTTACAAATGTCGGAGATTTGGGTTTTGTCAGTCATTAACGGCTGCATCTTAAGTTCAGCATTAGGTTTTCATCAACTTACAGGTTACAAAGTTTATTGTAGTATGTCATTTAATATATTTGGCCAAAATCTTGTGATATAAAAGATGAAGTGCTATGCACAGGCTGTACTGGCTATGATTAAAGGGCAAATACCAGACTGACACTCTTCTCAGCTCCTCAAATACATAAAACACTTGCCTTTACAAGCATCGTGTTTTTTGAATAATGAAAACGCTGTACTTATTCAAAGAACTTCATTCACGATTCAGGCAGGTGGAACTACTGTATGAGGTTTTGCCGACAGTGTGGGGATCCACTCGATTTACGAGGTTTAGGCACAAGCTCATAGAATAAAGCTATTTAGTATAAAGTTCTATTCAAGCTCTGGTATAAAGAATAGGCAATAAAAGTAATAACGTTATTAACCGATTATTCAAACCGTTATTATTGTAGTTATTAATCAAATGGTTTTCGGAACTGTATGTTACAGAAGGAAGGCAGGAACAGAAATGTTAAAATACTGATTCTGTTCAGAGTGAACTGATTGATTTGTTTTGCATTTTTAAAACCCTGTTTAAAAGTAAACTTTTTTTATTTAATTTTTTGTAGAAGTTTAGCCAACAAGAAAACAAAACCTGACAACTTTTATAATATATTTGCACAAAACAATTCACTCGGGATTGTGTTTGCAGTGCATAACCAGAAGTGAATCAACCTAAAACAGTCCCCCCATCCCAAAAATGATGATTTAGACGGCTCAAAAATAATTTAACAAATAAAATTGTACCGAAAAAAATTCAAGTGCTTAGACAAAAACACAAGCTTTTTTTCTTCTTCTGGGATGCCCATAGACTTTCATTGTAAAGGTCAAGCTTAACTTGTATTGAACCTGGAACATTCCTTTAGTCATTTTACCAATGAAAATCATAGACAACCCCCCACCCCTAAAAAAAAGAAAAAAGAAAAGAAATCCAAATAAAACAAGCTGATCAAAAGAGAAAAAGGAATAAAATATGAATGATGGGTATTCTGAGGAAAAATAATCTGATTGTTCAACACAACATGAAGTATGAAGAACAGGTCTAATCCTGATGTTGTCAACTAATGAGGCAGAAGTCAAGGGGCTTAAATTGATTTCTATCTGGAAAGTCTAGCATAGCACTATGCCAACCAATCGAAACACATTTGGCCAGTTTGGGTCATGATCTGTCAGCACTCGATCTGTGCGAGACAGAATGTGTTTTATAGGCTGTCCTGCCTGTTGGTTGCTACGGTTACCTGCTGCTGCGCTTGGCACGGGCTCGTGCGTAATAGGCTTCATAGGATTTGGGTTTCAACTCTAGTGCCTTGGAGGCAAACTCCTCCGCCATCCCAAAGTCCTGCAAGCAACAACAGGACCAACAGTCATACACTGAGCCGTACATGAGGTCAGAGGGAGGACACACACACACACACACACACACACGTGCATGCGGACATGCACATAAACATACATACACATACACTCTTACATCATTAACGCACACAAACTCATGTTGGACATGAACATGTCACATTTATATGAGGATGTCAACACTGATTATTACAAAAATCAACATATTTTGAGCACCATCAGTGCAAATATGATACACATACATACAATTATGGAAATGCACGTACACACTTATAAAATGTGTTGACACACAAATATATGCTTAACAGGGACAGTGGGAAGATGCAATGTGACAGCTCAAACCTCTACCTGTACTAAACCTAACTCTTAAACAAATACAACAAATGTCAGAAAAACCCAATGAACCAACAAATCAAACCAAAACAGGGATGAGATCATGATGGGAAGAAAAACTACAGCATGGGCTGAGTGTATAGAGAGCTTTCAAGAGAATGTCTTCATTCAGGGGAAAATGAGAAATAATCATCCAAAATGAGAAATAATGTAGCCATAAAGGTGAAAAAAATGGGAAGATCAAAATATCTCCTAATACATCAATACTGTCTTTAAAGTCCTTGTTCCGTAACTGCTTTGGTCTCAAGTGTTTTCAAAAGCTATAAAGAATACAGACCAAGCACACAACTAATACATGCAGTTTGTTGGTTAGGTAAGTTGCCATTGAATGGATGCTTGTAAACAAGAAGATTTACAGTATAGACCCCTTTTGCGCCGACGTCACATCACGGCGCTAGCTGGAGGCAAAACAAAGTGAAAACTGGAGACGGCCAATACAAACCAGCACAGATTCGGCTACATAATAAGGAGCTTAAACTATTATTATTATTATTGAATGTCACCTTGTTGTGTTGTTTGGTACAAGAATCACACAGGCTCCAATTTGTAATTTTATTGCATAATGTTTTCTAAATTATTGTGGTTATTTGTGAATCATACATTGTTGTGATATATTGAGATAGACTTTTTGAAGAACCTGGTAAGAAAGAATAATCAAATACATAGTTAATTCATATAATTTTAATAGATAAAAAATATATTTTTATTTCTAGAAAATATTCACATCATTAAAATTGCACTGTAATGTCACTTTTTACATTGTTGTCTTCTGGCCTTGGCACTGGCTGGCAGAACTGCGGAATGTGACGTCTTGTCCGTGACCATTCATCACATAGTTATAGGCATCTAAAGATTTATTTGCCATCAGTTTTTCTTTACGCTCGCTTTCTCTATAAGGTAGGTGTAGAAGTCAGGCCACTCAACCGAGGTAACGTTAATCCTGTCAGATCGTCCATGCATTGAGTGAGCGTGTAGGCTACGGGTCGGCCAATCTGGTTCCGTCCGTTAAAATTAACTTTTGAAAATAACAAATCGCGGTCCTGGACAGTGAGTGACCTTACACTTTAAGATAAAATCTGATTTTCTCCAGTCATTTGGTAAAAAACAAGCTAACAAAACTTGCTAACTAGTGTTAGTGAAGTTGCCAGAGGGATCGTTCTGCTTCCACCTAAGCTCCGCCCACAAAAAAACGTCACCATGTTTACCAACTGAAAAGGGGTCCATACTAGCTGCTAGTAATCGACAGATATGTTTTTTTTTTTTTTAAATATTTGATAAATGTCAATATCTACAGTGTAGTACAATATATCATGGACCTTAGTTAGGGTAGACACCATATTTAATTTAACGCAAATAAAGTGTAGTGTGTTGTCTTCAGACACTTGTCTGGAACACTGGAATTTTTTTAATGTCCAATTTTCAATCTTTTGTTTGATTTTCATGTAAGTTAAATATGCCATCTACCTTGAATAAGGTATACACACATTTTGTCTGATACAATATTTTCAATTGTAAATAATTTGAATTAAAGATAAAAAATAAATAAAATAGCTAAAAAATAATTAAACTTATCACACAATATTTGAATAATACGCTGAATGAAAATGTTGACGGCTGTGTTTAGCACAAGGCCAACCAGACACAGTGGATGCTGGGATCATGTGTTGTAACACTACAGGGTCACTATAACTCCATTTTGGATTTGCCCTGCAACCCCTTTTCTCTAAAACCATATCCTTAACAAACAGACTATCAATACACGTAAGAAAAAAAATCTATTGGTTGGAATGACCGAAAAATTCAAGGTCAAAGAGTCATTTTACATGTGGTAACCAAACTAGATTAATGTAATCAGGGCAATCTCGATTCTTCCTCATAACGTCGCTATGAGTGAAGAGAGACAGAAGGAAGAGAGTTTTATGAAACTGAGAGCTTTGGACTCACATTCATCTTCCTCCGGCAGCGGGAGAGGTTGAGCAGCAGAGAGACTTTGAGCTCGCGGAACGTCTTCAGGTCCTCTGTGAACCCCTCTCGTGGGAACTTCTTCAGGGCGTACTGGTAGCGTTGGGCGGCTTCTTTCACCTTTCCTTTCTGGGTTGGCAAGACACTTTTACTTCTCAATTTCGAAATAATATACGATTATGATATATTTTCATAAAAACAAATGCAATACGGCACAAAACTCTGAAATTACAAGGGAAAAGTGATTAAATTACAGTAATTAATTACTTAGTAATGCATTACACCCAACACTGTATATTATTATTGGCAGCATATTCCTATACACAGTTTTGTACATGTACAGACTACATTTCTTCAGCTGAACATTCTAGGATTACAATTCAAATAAAAGCCACTCACCTTGTAGAATCCATCTCCTTCCTCTATCAGTTTGCTCAGCAGAACAATCATAATATCAGGTTTGGATGTGGCCATTGCCCATGTTGCAGGACCTAAGTGCAATAGAGCATACAAAAAGAGGCAAAGCAAAGAGTCACCACAGACTGATAGTCCATCTGGCCACAAAATAGCTTGCTAATCTCTGAAGGACACAAAGGAACGAGCAGGCTGCCAGGATATCTTGCTTGAAAGGAGGCAAAGTCTACAAACAACTTGTGGATATCACAAAAAGCCATGGCAACACACCAGACAAAAAAGAAAGAAACAAATCACGAGCAGCTTGGCTGTTTATACCTTGCCGAAATTGAAATCGGTTTATACTGGCAATAAAAACATTTGAATCCAACAGCTACTGAACTTGCAGTCAGCATGTTTGAGCTCTCTGTGGACAGCCTGGACAGAGGTCAAGTGTCAACTGGTTTAGACTGAATGTACAGTGAAGGGAGGGTGGGAATAAGAGATTGATAGGGGTCTATTAGAGCTGTAGATTTCACCATGGGTAGCCAGTCGCAGTATGCAGGCAGACAGGCAGTGACTTGGTGCAATTCATGCAAGGCTCAGTTGAGGACAAACTAATGAGCATGGGATCAGTAACTGGCCAATAGCCCGAAAAAGCCAAACTGAGAGCAACTGTGGTGGAAAAAATTAAGGTGTTGTTCACACAGAATGCATTCTTGCTTTCAGAAATAGCTAGACGCAATTCAGAATTGCGAAACAACAGCAAAGGATAGAATTCAGAGAATTCTCGAGACACGTTTTTAACAACTACAGCATCTTAAAAGTCTAAAGCTAAAGGCAAGAGATACTACATTTTTTTTTTGCAATAATCAAAGACGTCCATTATAATACAGAAGCGATGCAGAATAAAACATCGCAACAAGCTTTTAAAACTACAAATCCTTAAAAATGTGACATATGTGATCATTTTCAGCATCTCGTGTCATTCAAGTCAAAAACATCCATCGCAATTTTAAAATGCGATGCTAATGAAAAGCAGCTGCACGCAACGTTGGAAAGACATCCATCGCAATACAACAGCACAGAGGATTAGAACAAAATGTAGGTGTTTCGAGACAAGATTTTAACTTGACACATCATCTTAAAATGTGATGCTAAGATGCTGCAAAAAAGCGAAAAGCATCAGAACATTGACAGACGTCCATCGCAATTTGACATCTTGAGATGTCATAACTTGTCACAACAACTTTAATTGCGATCCTGCAATTAAAAGAAAAATGCTGCAAAACAGCAAAAATATCTTAAAATGCGATGCTAATGGTGCAAGATGCTGGCAAAAAGCATTGCAACAGTGAAAGAAGTCGATCACAATACGACAGTGCAACGGAATAGAAGTAAAAAAGGGTATCTGAAGATTCATTTGAAACTTCTTTTAACATGATACAGCATCATAAAAATGCAACAAAAAACTCATAGACTATTCATGTTTACATGAAAAAAGAGTTGCAAAACAGTGCAAGAATGCATTCTGTGTTCATGTCCTCCCAAAATCACAAAACATTCTGCAGCATCATGCCAAAATGCAACACCTCTTCCTACATGCAGCCATGCAAGCAGACGGAATGAACAAAAATAATCCACGTCTTCCATCAGATTTTTGCAGCAGTACAAGATTACACAAAATCAACTTGTATTTATGGCTGACAGCAGCTCTTTCCACTTTTGTAGACAAGAATAGTGATATGAAGATTAAATAACGTTCACATTCGGACATCCAAAACACTATCAAACCCGACCAATGGAGAAGGGACCACACAGGTAACAAGATGGAGGGACACAGTCAAAAATGGCAGATGGGGACAAAGGTGTGCGCTTTACCTCGAGCACGGGTGGGGAGTGTCTGACATCCTGGTTTGAGGAGAGAAGAGGTGGGAAGGGTCACGAGTGAAAGGGTGACAGATTATTAGGGCAGAGTGAAGCATTGGTGAAGCGGAGGGGCGTCCGTATCAGACGGACCAAAGGTTTATGAAAACAGGAAGCAAAGAAGAGAAAAAGAGAGAGATTGATAGTCGATGGTTAAGGGTGAAAGAGTGACGTGAAAGGAAGAACAGGGAAGATCAGCCGTGAGAAGCCGTGGCAAGCAGCAATATTAGCAAAAGCAACAAGCCCATCGTAATCAGCTGCTGATCAGTGGAGTTCTGCAGTTCGGTGAAGAGCACACGAGAAGGAGGGTTAGACTAGGATGACTGAGGTCACAGGGAGGGGTATGAAGGAGAAAGACATCTAAATGTGAAGCTAATTTCATGTGATATTCAATGCATGTGCTGCTTGCATTTATTCAAGGTATAACCTTTGGAATTTATGCTGTGTTTCATCTAATACTCGTACTCAATATATGGCCAGTTCCCACTGCCTGACACTGGATGACGTGCACTACTCTTCAAAATCAGTAGTAATTACTTATAATTAATATGTTTATTTAGCAAGGAAGCATTAAACTGATCAAAAGTAAAGGTTAAAGACATTCAAATGTTGCAAAAGCTTTCTATTTTGTTCTATCATGTTTTCCACAAAAATGATTAAGCAGCTCGACTGTTTTCACCATTAAATATAAGAAATGTTTCTTGAGCACCAGATCAGCATATTAGAATGATTTCTAAAGGATTGTATGACACTGAAGACTGAGTAATGGCAGATAAAAATAGCATTTTACGAAAAAGCTGTATTTCCATCCCCTGTGTTAAACAGACCAATACCAAAAATAGGAATGGAAATGAAAGTTGTAACCACTGACAAAGCCGTGCTGGCTCTTTTTTTACTTTTTAAATACATTTCTTGCAGTTTAAAGCATTCAGACAAAATGCTCTGACTACATGGTTGCTAGCAATCGACGACAGATGCTTTATGTTTAAATGCAACAGTGTGTCAGGCAATGCTTTGGTTCCGGCATTGACCAGAAAACCACGTTTTCTTTTCTCACTGAGCAACATTTTTTTATTCAGAAATAATTCAGCAAGAGTTTCCAACTTGGAAGTCAAACTTAAAAGTGGATTTTTTAAAAAGGTCCCCTGACATGAAATTTTCACTTTCTGGGTTTTTTTAACATTAATATTAGTTCCCCTAGCCTGTATTTGGTCCCCTCGTGTCTAGAATTTTCAATCGGTGTAAACCGAGCTTTGGCTATTTTTCTCTTCTCTGCAGCTCAGACACGCTGATCTTGAATCTCCTCCGTATGACGTCATAAGGAGGAAAGGTTACCTCCCCTTTCTCTGCTTTGCCCGCCCGGAGAATTTGGCTCACCCATGAGAAAATGAGCTAGAAAGTATGAACGCGCGAGCGCGATTTGAGTTTTTCCTCGAGAGATATCATGGCTTGCAAACGAGCGAAGCATGGCAGTTGATCAGTGTTCGGATGTACAAACAAACACAAAAGTATTTTTTAGTTCCTTCCCAAAGAAACAATGGGTTCATTTTATTTTCTCTGGAAATGCGCCGACACAACTTCCCAAAGTTGTGTATGGTCCAAACATTTCACCGACGACTGTTTCCTCAACTTGGGCCAATACAGAGCTGGCCTCGATGAACGTCTGAAAATAAATGGATCGAGCTACCAAGCAACAATTTCTGATGTGTAGCCTAATTGTTCAAGTTCAGACAGGTAATCTTTCTCTCAAAATCGTTCAATACTGTTTATGACTTATCAGTAAGTCAAGCCAGTGACTAAAATATCAACTTCACATCGTTTCTTTTAGTAGGATGAAAATAATCTTATTTAAATTGTGAACAAATTATATACAGAAAGCGATCAAAGAACAATCTTTCCACACAGCGCGAGTTTATCTGGACAACTCGTTATTAAATCAATGACGCACGTTACACTGCACAACCAAGCTCTTACTGTATCATCGTGTTTGCATTGGTGAAAGCATTAGAGAGAGTGCAGAAACTGCGTTGCAATTAGAGATGCACAGATTACAATTTTCTAGGTCGATCCCGATTCCGATTTTTCCTCGAGTTTGACCTGCCGATACCGATTTTAGCCGATTCCGATTTTATTTTTTCAAACCACTTTACAGCACACACAAATATTTATTTTCTATCTTCTCTTTAATAGAACATTTTGCATAAAACATTTTTTGAACAGATAATCGCTATAAAATAGAACTATATAAATTACTCCTAGTGTGGGAAATTCACACACATCTAAAGTGCAGTGTTATGGAAGAAGCATTTCCTTTTCACATCCAATATCCAATTAAAAAAATTTGATATATTTAGCAAACTAAACTTCTGTATGAAAACAGGTAATGGCAATAAAATAATATATAAATAAAAATTAAATAAATATAGCCTTGCAGTATAAAGATATTTCTCTCTCTCACACACACACAGGCCTATTGCAATCACTTGTTGTATATCAATGGCAAGTTATAGCCTATTTCTCAAACAGTTCTTCTCTCATCTGACACATGTCCAGCCAAGCTAAACAGGACAAGTGGAGCATGTGCAGGGAAACGATTGGGAAATAATAAAAACAAGTTTAAATGGGTAAATTTTCTATAAATATTTTTGAGTCTTCATTTTCGTTCTGACATAGCCTAGCCTACTTCAGTTCTTGTTAAAACACACCAGACATGCAAATTCTGTGCATTTTGGGCACTTTTTGGATGAAATCATATTTATTTTGTCCATCAAAAGTGTGCTTTCACTTAAATTGATCGCAGCAAAAATAGATTCGGCGCCGAAACCCGCACTTCACTGTTGCTCACGCGACACTCCGGCTCCCGGTGTGAATGCACTCATTGATCAACATGCACGCTGAACAAAAAAAAAAAAAAAAAACACAAAACACGCTGCACCTTGCGGTGTGAAACGGCCGTAATTCATGAGGTTTCCTACATGTGCGCGTTCTGTGTGCACGTGTGATGCTGATGTTGCGCGATGTTAATCATGCGGCGCCCGAGTGCATTTGACCGGCATAAAATCGGATTATGTCAGACTGACCGGCCGGTCGCCGATCATGGCCGATCACGTGAAAATCGGCCGATTCCGGTCACCAGCCGATCAATCGGTGCATGTCTACAATGATAAGATCTTCAATCTCGCGATCAACAGACTGTCATCTGCTTGCTCAATGCTCATCACGTCAACATTTTATGTGATGGGAATAGATCTAAATACTTTAAGTTCTCACGATTCGTTAATATCGATAGCTGTAATAGTAAAAACGTATAATAGCTGTAGTAAAAGTATTCGAGAGAGTTTCACATGTAAAACTGTAGCTATTTCATATGCAAGCATGTCAGCCAATCACAGCAGTGGCTGGTTACCCTGAATCCCACAGCAGACACGCCCCTTAAAAACAGAGCGTTCAAATCAGAGGCTAAAATCAGGCTAGGAAAAATGCCTTTTATTTCTAAATTATGACTATTTTTGATCTAAAAAACATCCTAACATTATAAGGGCAACCGAGGAAACATAAAATAATAAAATAACCCCATGTCAGGGGACCTTTAATTGGATTTTTCCAAGTAGGAGGCTGGTGATTCTGACTTTACAAGCTGAACAGAGCACAGCACTACAACCCCAAATTAATTAAAACAAACTTTGTGAACTGGTGTGCATCTACCTGCAATTCAACATATGGCTATCTACTTTTAGCGCAGCAAACAAGTTATTGTACTTTTAAAACAAGAGCGTAGTTTAGCATACATTTTTTCTGAAAGAAACTGTTCCCCTTCCAGCCTACCTATCTTGGCGCCCTTCTTGAGCAATGCCACCACCACTGACGTGTTCCTGCAGCCAACCGCACGATCCAGTGGACGCATGCCGCTGTAGTCCACATGCTCGATCATCGCACCATGATCCACCAGATACTGCACCTGAAACCACATCAAGACCAGAGCTATGGTTTATTGTCTATATATCTCCTGTCAGCTCCTACGTGATATCTGTCTAGAACCATTAGCTTACGCTAGCATCCCAGTTTGGAGATGTAAGGATTATATTTTTAAATACAGTAGATCTACTGAAAGTTAGTTGACTATGACAAAACCAACCACTTCTGAGTCTCCGTAAAAAGCGGCAAGATCCAGCGGAGTGCGGCCGCTTTTGTCTGCATGGGCCGTTGCCGCACCCCTCTCAACCAGAGCACGGACCAATGGGAGGTGGCCTTTAAGACACGCCCAGCTAAGTGCTGTTAGCCCCTCCTTGTCCATCAGAGACAATGAGGCACCTGTGAAATAAGTTAGAAATGGTCAGAAGAATAGAGAGGAGAATAGAGAGGATTGACTGACAGTCTCCTTTAACATACAACACAATTGGAACTATCGCAGCTTCCATTTTAGGGCGACTTTAAAATTGATTTTGTAATTAAATTGAATAACTGCAAAAACAAATCTAGTGTATGAGCAGGACAGCAGTACCTTGAGCCAGCAGGAACTCCGCCGTACCCAGATGTCCCTCGGACGCAGCCATCATTAGAGGAGTTCTGCCCTGTTTATCAGCCATGTTCACATCAGCACCATGATTTATCAACAGGTCCACTATCTGCACAACCAACACAGACATTTCAGACTAAAACACCTACAAAATAAACATACAGGAAATAAAAATATGACCTTTGCAGCGTAGGAGGTGCCCACCTGCCAGTGTCCCTGCCGCACGGCGCTGAAGAGTGGCACGATCCCCCTGCGGTTCGGCTGAGCCACAGCGGCACCCTGCTCCAATAAAAGACGGCACACATCCAGCTTCCCCCGACCCGCTGCTGCTGTCAGTGCTGAGGTATAGAGACAGTCTCCTAAGTGAGCAGTTTGTGCCGTCATCTTTAAATCAAAATACAAAACGGGTTGTCTGGTGGTGTTGTACCTGTTTCACCCCATAGTGTGTCAAAGTTGTTTATTTGAGCTCTTTCCTCCTCTTCCTCATCTTTCTCAGGCAGGTCAAGCAGGTATGATACAATCTGTGTATAAATACCAAAATATGTGTAAGGTTATTGTTGTTTATTGTTGTTGCTGTAGTGTGTATATATATACACACATGCAACAACATGTTAAACATGCTATATACTGTATATTATATATAATAATATATATAACATATAATATAATAATATATTAACTGAGATGCTTAAAAATGGTTAATGCTGTAACACTGCTAAATCTATTAAGCATAATTAATACATTGACCTATTTGTATTTGTATATAAAAAATATAGGAAAAAGTGAATGTTTTAATAATAGCTAAATACAATTTAAAATAACTGTTTCCTAAGTTAATATAATTTAAAATGTTATTTATTCCTTTGATGTCAAAGCTAAATTTTC
The DNA here is from genome assembly GCA_030578255.1 of Tiaroga cobitis. Taxonomy (NCBI): domain Eukaryota; kingdom Metazoa; phylum Chordata; class Actinopteri; order Cypriniformes; family Leuciscidae; genus Tiaroga; species Tiaroga cobitis. The sequence goes on from CM060593.1 coordinate 17,859,761, forward strand.
AGCATCATTTCTCAAGTCTTCAGTGTCACATGATCCTTCAGAAATTATTCTATGATGATTTGCTGACGAAAACAGTTGTAATGCTTAACATTTTTGTGGAAACCATGATGAACTATTTCTTTGATGGATAGAAGGTAAAAAAAAAACAAAAATGAAATAGAAATCTTTTGTAACATTATAAATGTATTTACTGTCACTTTTAAACAGTTTAGTGCATTCTTGCTGAATGAAAGTATTAATGTCTTTCCAAAAAAAAAAACCTCTTACCTCTGTATAGCCCATACTGGCGGCTGCTATGAGGGCCTGTTGTACTGCATGGCTCTTGTTGAAGGATCCGGCCGGCTGTTCGTCTGTGTTCCACTCGCACTGCACCAGATACTTCACCACCTCTAGATGACCCCGCAGGGCGGCGTGGACCAGTGGACACTGACCGTTCTTATCCAGGTGATCCACCTAAACAGAGAGAGAGAGGAGAAACGGAGATGAAACTTTGATAATTGAAAAACATCCTTACGTTCCTATTGGTTATCAGTCTTTAATATCTAGACATGTCATGGCTAACCGTGGCTTTCTTGCTGCAGAGGGCAGTGATGATGGGTAGGTGACCCGCAGCGGCTGCATAGCCAAGGGGAGTGAGCCCGCTCTCTGAAATACCCTCCACATCCGCCCCAAACTCCAGCAGCAAAGCCACAGTCTCCAGGTAGCCCAGGTGAGCGTGCACACACAGGATGGGGGCGTTGTTCAACACCTCAGTACGATAGTTCACATTAGCTCCACCCATAATCAGCAGCCGAGATACCTAGAGAAAGAGATGAAGATTAAAAAATAAAGTTACAACAACAAGCATATTTTACTGTACTGACATTGAACAATTTCTTGCTGATAAAATATTACAAAATGTACACAAACTGGGCCATTAAGAAATTAATACTTTTATTTAGCAAGGATGCTTTTGCAAAGCATTCTTGTTTGAAATAAATGCTGGCAAATAATTCATTTTAAATAAATAATTTTGAAACATAAAAATAGTTTTTTTTTTAAATTGCAATAATGTTTCACAATATTACTGTTTTTACTGTATTTTTGATCACATAAATGCAGCCTTGGTGAGAATACGAGACTTCTTTCAAAAATCTTACCAACCCAAACCTGTAGTGTATTAGTGTATGAAAAGTGTGTGTAGTGAACAGTAGTGTATGAAAAACTAAAATAATTTTAAAAAAAATTATCATGTAATGTTTTAACTTGAGAGACTTCTTTCAAAGAACCGAAACTTTTGAATTGTAGCATAATTGTAGAAATATACATGACTTTTCCAAGATTTTTAAAGATTTTTCTTGACTTTTCCAGGTCTGGAAATCACTTTAAATTCCTAATATTTTCAGTTTTTCTGTGACTGTCTGTTTTTTATACCTTGATGTTGGGTGTGTAGAGGTTTCTAAGTGAAGCCAAAGCTGCAGAGAGCCCTTCCGTGCTGTAAGACACCCACAACCCTTGCAGCACTGAGGAGGAAACCCCAACCTTCTTACTCAGGCCCTGCGTCCAAGAGACATTGGTGTTAATTAAAAAAAACTAAAAAACATCACAACTGGCAATACATTTCTGGTAATAATATCAATCTTTACCAAAATCATTTACTATATACTGCTCTAGTCACATTGACAGTATCAATTTAGCAAACATCAGAAGTGTTGTAGTTGTTATAGTTAGCCTAACCTTAAAGATGTGAGCTTTGAGAATATGGTGGCCAAGTTCGAGGGTCTGTTGTCGATTAAGTTTGCTGTCTTGCCGTGAAAACCAGAAAGCAAGCAGTGTGTGGCCACTCCTAAAGAATCGGAAAAGAGACAAGATAATGGTATAAGATAATTTTCTTCAGTACTGTAATGTAGTAGTGAGCGCAACAGAATTTTCATAGACAAAATTTGGGACAGGAATCAAGTCATTACATTTTGATGAAAAACACACATTCTGACAACTTGAGCTCCTCACCTGGGGTCGCAGAGGAACTTGGTCTTCTCTCCATCCTCTCTCCAGATGAGCCACTCTCTGAACGAGGGGTGGACGAACATGCGCGTTCCATCGCGTCTTTTCACCAGGAAAGGCGACAGGAGATCAGACCTCTGCTGGAAATCATCCCAGTCCAGGGCGGCTCCACGCACCATGCTGGCGTTCACGGCACAGTAGGCCTGCTCGTCAGTTAACGGGTGTAGAGAAGCCACGGCCACATTCAGCAGTGGAAGAACGCGCTCGAATGACGACTGAGTTGGGAAACGCATGTTCAGCTGCAACAGGTAGACCTCAGCCAGATTCACTGGAACCACCTGAACACGAACCGATTAAAAAAATTAAATAAATATACACAAAAAAGCTGAAACATTCAAAACACAAAATAAAAATAACAACACTGAAAAGCTATATCCTCTATATCTCTGAAAAGCTCAAATAATACATTTAAATAAAAATAAATCAAATAAAAATAACAACACTGAAAAGCTATTATTTTTGTGAATTGTATTATTTACTGTCTTTTTTTCTTTCTTTTCCTTTTTTAATAAAATAAAAAACACCCCATAACTCTAAAAAGCTACAATCAAATAAAATAGTACATACATAACACTGAAAACCTATAATTTTTTTGTCATTTTTAATTGTTTACTGTCTTTCTATCATTTCATTTTATTTGTTTTTTTATTGTATGCATGAAGTGTCACTTCTATGATGTATTTAGTAATAAAGGAGGCATCTGTGTGACCCCTGACCTTGTAACTGGAGCTTTTGAGCACGAGGTAGCCCTTCTCAATGAGGTCCAGTGTGAGCTTCAGGTAGAGGTAGGAGCCCCGGCTGAGACTCTTCAGATGAGTGCTGAGTTTGGTGAAGGCCGCGTTGTCCAGCTTGCCGTTGAGCGCCACGTTGTTCTGGATCTCCTGGCTGGAGTGCAGCCGGTGCAGGATGTAGCCCTGCAGGTCCGAGTCTATCGCATCACTCTCCTCCAGACGATCCAGAGAGATACGGTGGAACGGCAACGGACGAGTCACATCCTTAGATACAGAGAGAAAATAGCACAGAGCAAATAAGTAAAAACATAAATTAAAAGAAAGAATGATTGCTATGGATGAATGGGATACAGACCTGTAGTGTCGTTCTGACGGTGACCACCAGTTTGAGCCAAGGAGGGAAACGCTCAACGGTTTTGCAGAGGAAGGAAACAATAGTTTCTCCATAATCCGGTTTATGGAACTCTGCCTCATTCAACCCGTCAATCAAGATGATGAGATTCTCCTCACAGGCAATCTTTCTCTCTGTAAATATTGCACGTTTTAAATATTACATGCATGTATGTGTACGTATAGTATGCGAGTACGCATGAACACATTTACGTACCTCTTTGCAGGATCTCCAGAGGTTCCAGCAGACCCCTGCGGAAAGCGCTGAAGGGGTCCTGGACGCAGGAGCGCAGGCTGAGTGTGCTCTGCAGGTGCGGCTGGCGGAGCAGAAGATCTCGGTAGGCCTGCATCTGAGGAGCCCTGCACAACAACGCTGCCACGTTATGCACAAACTCAGGGACCAGGCAGGTGTACGCGTTGTCGGCCTGACAGTAATGGTACGCCACCACCTACAGTAGAGGGAAGGAGCACACGAGAGAGCAGACATGAGCACACATTTACATTCACAAGACAGCTTGGGTTGAGAACTTGTTTTCACCTTTGCTTAGCAACATTAAGTTCTCAAATCCATTGTTCCAAAAGTGCTGATATTTCGCCGAATAATTAAGACGACAGATTAATTTAGGAATACAATTCCAATGGTTCATACAGCTTCGTTTGGAATGTTTCAAACAAACCATGTATCATGGTTTCTACAAAAATAATAAGCAGCACAACTGTTTTCAACATTGACAATAATAATAAATGTCATTTGAGCAGCAAATCATCATCATAGAATGATTTCTAATGATGCTGAAAATTCAACTTTGACATCAGAGGAATAAATGAAATTTTTAAATTATAACATTAAAAATAGAAAAATAATAATATTTTAGAATATTATTGTTTTTTTCCTGTATTTTTCATCAAATACATGCAGCCTTGGTGAACAAAACATTTTTAAAAATCTTGCTGACCCCTGCAGCAAACTTTTGAACGGTAGTGTAAGTTACTTCTTTTTTAACTGTTGTTTAAAAGCTAGATCAGCACTCCTGTATTCATTATAGAGTATCAGGGACTACTACTACTATATATATACACTCACCTAAAGGATTATGAGGAACACCATACTAATACTGTGTTTGACGCCCTTTCGCCTTCAGAACTGCCTTAATTCTACGTGGCATTGATTCAACAAGGTGCTGAAAGCATTCTTTTGAAATGTTGGCCCATATTGATAGGATAGCATCTTGCAGTTGATGGAGATTTGTGGGATGCACATCCAGGGCACGAAGCTCCCGTTCCACCACATCCCAAAGATGCTCTATTGGGTTGAGATCTGGTGACTGTGGGGGCCGTTTTAGTACAGTGAACTCATTGTCATGTTCAAGAAACCAATTTGAAATGATTCGAGCTTTGTGACATGGTGCATTATCCTGCTGTAAGTAGCCATCAGAGGATGAGTACATGGTGGCCATAAAGGGATAGACATGGTCAGAAACAATGCTCAGGTAGGCCATGGCATTTAAACGATGCCCAATTGGCACTAAGGGGGCTAAAGTGTGCCAAGAAAACATACCCCACACCATTACACCACCACCAGCCTGCACAGTGGTAACAAGGCATGATGGATCCATGTTCTCATTCTGTTTACGCCAAATTCTGACTCTACCATCTGAATGTCTCAACAGAAATCGAGACTCATCAGACCAGGCAACATTTTTCCGGTCTTTAACTGTCCAATTTTGGTGAGCTCTTGCAAATTGTAGCCTCTTTTTCCTATTTGTAGTGGAGATGAGTGGTACCCGGTGGGGTCTTCTGCTGTTGTAGCCCATCCGCCTCAAGGTTGTGCGTGTTGTGGCTTCACAAATGCTTTGCTGCATCCCTCGGTTGTAACGAGTGGTTATTTCAGTCAAAGTTGCTCTTCTATCAGCTTGAATCAGTCGGCCCATTCTCCTCTGACCTCTAGCATCAACAAGGCATTTTCGCCCACAGGACTGCCGCATACTGGATGTTTTTCCCCTTTCACAACATTCTTTGTAAACCCTAGAAATGGTTGTGCGTGAAAATCCCAGTAACTGAGCAGATTGTGAAATACTCAGACCGGCCCGTCTGGCACCAACAACCATGCCACTCTCAAAATTGCTTAAATCACCTTTCTTTCCCATTCTGACATTCAGTTTGGAGTTCAGGAGATTGTCTTGACCAGGACCACAGCCCTAAATGCATTGAAGCAACTGCCATGTGATTGGTTGATTAGATAATTGCATTAATGAGAAATTGAACAGGTGTTCCTAATAATCCTTTAGGTGAGTGTATAGAGGGTATGCGCATGACGTCACCGTCGGCCGGAGTGAATGCGGTCACGCCCACAAGTGGCAAAAAGACTGAGCGGCAGCATTTGTTTTCAGCGTGAATGCCGTGAAAATCACACAAAACACATCTAAAACGGGAAAGAGCTTTGCGATTGACTGTACAACTAGATTTGACCAGAAATCTGAGGTACTGTATATTTTTACAGACTGCAAAAAGCTACAGAACAGACTATATTCTGCATAATTGGATGTTTTTAAATAAACACTGACAAAAAACTATACAAGTTTTAGGGCTGGACGATATGATGATATACAGTATAACATTAATGTAAGTGATCACTCAGATTTAGACCTATCTATATTGTATTTATATAAAACGTTTACAGGCAAATTTTCTTCATTTATTTCCCCGGCGTCGAAATCAGGCACATATAAATGTCAGGAAACACGATTCCTGGCTGCATGTCAATATCCATGGATCACTGGATCTTTGATAAGTTGTAAGGAACACTATATCGAGTCCAACTTTTAGTTTAAACTGATAATAGTTTGTTTTACTCGCGTTAACGCAGTTTCCCCTATTAACTCCAGTCACGCAGCAGCTCTTTTGCCACTCAGTCCGGCTGAGGGGGGCGTGTTCTGGCGGGGAAGTGACGTTAATGCATTCCCTCTATATATATTAGGGCTGTCAAACGATTAAAATATTTAATCGCGATTAATCGCATTAATGTCATAGTTAACTCGCGATTAATCGCAATTACTTTTATATATTCTAAATGTCTCTTGATTTTCTTTTTGTCCCATTATTTTTTTTTTTTCCATTTTAATGCTCTCAACATGGAAAAGTGGATCGGCTTGCTTTGTGCAAATGTTTTTTATTGAAAACAACATTGACATTTACTGTGTTCAATTTCACACTAACATTCTCACTTGGAGCAAATAATCTCTCAATGTAACACTGTCCATTAATAAAAGGGTGAAAGAAATACTGACGAGGTCCTGATATTGACGAGGGGGCGGAGAATTCGCATCAGCTGTGTGTGTGTGTGTGTGTGTGTGTGTGTGTGTTTAGCCATCAAGTGGTATTTCAGACTGGACGCGCTGCGATGATGATAGCTCAGTTCACAACGACAAAGACACAAATCACTTTGGTCTTGTCAATGGAACCATTTGGCAACTTCTTAAAAGTAAACTTTCCATTCAGAATCTTATTGGCATCCATTTCGGCATCTCGCGTTTGTCATCCACTCAAAGCGTAACGTTAACTAACTATTTGGCCGACTCGCAAGCCCAAAACAAGTGTGTGCGGCGCGCCTGTTGTTTTGTTTCCGGTCTAGCTAGATCCGCTTGCGCTCTGGTCGACGAAGCAACAAAACATCCTCGCGTGGCGCAAGCCATTGAAATGAATGGGTTTCATAGCGCAGCGCCGCGTCCTGTTGTAACAGCATGTGAAAAAAAACGACAAAGTTTGCTAGGCCAAAAAGAGCGTTAATCGCGCGATAAAAAAATTGACGCCGTTAAAATGGGTTTGCGTTAACGCCGTTAATAACGCGTTTAACTGACAGCCCTAATATATAGGCCTATATATATATATATATATATATATATATATATATATATATATATAGCCCTAATATATAGGCCTATATATATATATATATATATATATATATATAGCGAACACAAGTCAGTGATACATATAACAGAGTAAAGGTGCTCAGTACATCTACAGACTCCTGCTAAATGTAGATTTAGACAAAGAGAAACACAAGAACACAAAACATTTCCAGTCTCTGGGATTTAGTGCAGGAACTGCTTTAAGCTCAAAAACACAATGAATTTAAAACTAGAGAAAGATTCAAAATTTTATTAATCCATAAAACATTACGTCGTTTGAGTTCATCGATGGCCTTATTCCAATATTATAAAACTGCTTCTCCCCTGGATTCACTTCATCACGCAGTGTGTGTGTGTGTGTGTGTGTGTGTGTGTGTTTCAAAAGCTTGTCATCATTAGCAATGCAGAGCTCCGAGTATATCTAATGGCTGTGCTGGGAGACTCTGTGCATATAAATATTTGATAAGGCAACAGAGCCGCAATAAACCTTTGTGCTTAAAAGAATAGAGAAAGAGAGAGAGAGAGGAGCAGCAATTTAATAAAGACAAAGGAAGAAACAGGGACACAGAGAGATAATAAATCAATAGAAGAGAAGAAGAGAGGGAGATTGAAAGGCAGGTTGGTCATATGCCTGGCTCTGTTGATTATGTTGGTATTAGTTGGCACCTGAGAAGCCAGTCTTCTGAGCGCCTCCTCCTGGCGTCTCCGCATCTCTGGCGTCCCAGGACAGCTGCTCCCACCGACCAGAGTGCCGTGAGCGGACTGAGGCTGGCTCAAAGGAAGTGTGTCGCCATCTGAGAGAAAGAGATGGCATGCATGGGATGTGAACACTTTGCTGGATTTTAATATTCAATAAGCTGAATTTGAAAGCACTTAGTAATAAAATAAAATAGTATAAAATAGTATGTCATATCGCACTATAAAAACGGTGCGATATGACAATTAAAAAAAAATTCTAATAAAGGGAAATATAATATACAATATATATTTTAATATAAATGTGATATGTGATATATATATATATATATATATATATATATATATATATAACTTTCATATAATTTACATATATTATCAAATAAGAACTAGTGTCAGTAACTAGTCCTGTTAACTAATTAATGTTTTTTTTGTTCTGTTTTAAGTCTTAATAGTTGTGTTGTGATTGAAAAGCTGTGGATAAATTCCTTTTGATTTCGGTTTCACAGACAAACTAACAGCATACAGGTTTGTATGTCACAACACAATAGTCAGTAAATAAAGACCACTTTTTTGTTGTTGTTGCTTGAACTAGTTTGTCTGTTAGATGTTTATTAAAGGGATAGTTCACACACACACAATACAATTCTATCATCATTTACTCACTCTCATGTTGTTCCAAATCTGTATGAGTTTCTTTCTTCTGTTGAACAGAAAAATTGATATTTTTAAGAATGTTGGGAAGCAGACAGTTGACGGCACCCATTGACTTCCATAGTATTCATTGATTATGGAAGTCAATGGCCACCGTCAACTGTCTGCTTCCCAACATTCTTAAAAATATCTTCTTGGGACAACTTGAGGGTGAGTAAATGATGACAAAATTTTAATTTTTGGGTGAACTATCCTTTAACAGGAATATATTGCTTTAAGCGCTTTAAGCATCTAACAGACAATGATGCGATTTTCTTTTAAACGAATCCACTCACGTTTTGGTGAGGCGTGTGGATTGTCAGAGGTGATCTGTCTCATGTGGATGCCGTGGCAGCTGAGAGCCACCAAGCGAGAGATGATGGCCGTTTTGCCAAAGCCCACGTTGCCGGCAATAACGACACCTTGATTGGCGGTGGGCTCGCTGCTGCGAAGACACACGTCAACTTCCTGGAACAGCCAATCTCGACCGGTGAAAACCGTATCAGGCATCAGACTGGGCACCTCGAAGAGAAGTGGCTTTAGGGCGATGTCCGGTGGCCGGTATGGAGCAAAGCGCACTGCATCATGGGAAACATTAGGAAATGTACTGAATTAAACCGGTTTATACTTAAAAACTTTCCAATATTCCACCCAAAGCCTATTTTTTTTCCTTCCATTTCTTTTTACAGTGATTTTATCCATCAAAGCTGAAGTTTCACAATATTACCCCAGTTTCAAGTCTAGTCCCAGACTAAAATGCATGTTTGAGCTGTTATAACTGAAAGCAACATGCACTTACATATCTTAAAATATGTTACTGTCATTGTTTTGTCTCAAGATTCACACCGTAATGTTTTTTTTCCAAGGCACAATTATAAAAGTTACTTAAATATCCTAATTGAACTAAGGCCTAATCCTGGCTTAATCAAAGCCCTGTCCATGAAACCAGGCCGTAATTTCCAAATTCAAAGCTCTGCACATTGCAGTAATCATTTTTAACCAGCAGGGGGAGATGCTTTGTCTGAAAAAGGCCAGATCTGGCAGCTTACGCAAGTCGAAGCTGCAGTGTGAAACACCATAAATCAGTGGTTGTCGAAAGAGTGCTTTGACCCATTAATGTACGCCAGGAAATACATCTGAAATAAGTCTCCACGCATCAAGAACAGGAGAGCAGCCGTCACTGAGCAGTTGCCATGCTTACCGGAACCCACCCTTGAGGATGACTTGCTTTTGTTCATAGATTATTTGTCAAATGTATTGCCACCATGCACATAGCAACATTTATATTCATCATCATGTTAATCCACCACATATGCTTGCAATAAATGATTAACATTCATTTTAAAAATCCTCATCTATATAATATTCATATTCAGTTATAAGCTTCATTATTCTTATACATATCATAAACCTAACTACACAAACATTTAATCCCAATTACTGATAACACTCAAGGCAAGTGTCATTTTAAAGCAGGCCGGGGATCGTCAACAAAATTAGCATAAATTATTCAATGCGGCTATATCATTTCGTGATTGTATAGGCTTATACTGCAACAAGTGTGATGGAGCATATTATGAGGTTATTTATCACCCCCATTTGCATGTGCACTATTAATTAGCCAGATAACATGTGAATTAATTATCTGTGCATTAGCATAAGGAGGTGGGCGGGGTTACGCAGGGCGAGGTGACCTTTATGAGCACGTGTGCTGAGCTTGGATGCTAGAAGACACTATTGGAACATAGAAAGAGAGACAAAGAAAAAGATAGATAGAAACCAGGGCAGCAGAGCAGTAAAATTACTATAAAGAACTGAAGCTGGGAAGGTTGTAAATAAAGAAAAGATGAAAGGACAAATTTAACCCATAGCGTTTAAGTGGCACACATTAAAATCTCCTTTCATGGCACAGCTAGGGTGGCTTCACTTCACTGGATGTTTTCCACAATTAAGCATCATTATTACTGGTGGAAATGGCTCTTAATGTCTTCTGAAAGAGTACTATACTTATACATGAAAGAACCTGCTTGTAATTGCGGTAAAATTATGTCATTAGCTAGAGTGTGCTAGAATCATTATCTACAGTAGTTAAGTTTGGATGCCTTATGTCTGACGTACAGTTTGAGCATCATGTCACTATAACTAACCACACGGACAGAGTCCACCTCCACTTCTTCGTCACCTGTGCAGTCATCCTGAAATAAACAGGTTGTTTGGTGAATTGCGACTCAAGCTGTTGGAGTCAGAGAGGAAACCCAGAACTCCACTGCTGATTTAGGAGGTGTGGAGCCTTGACTGTGATCTTTAGACAGCAGGCTGAGCTCTGACAGATGAGCCAGCGCTAATGCTAATAGGAAGTCGATACTTCGATCTGGACAGGAGACAGATTATGGCAAGGGAGTCCAAAGGGTAAAACAAAGAACAGCAGGACGAGGGGGGTGGTTGAGTGATCCACAGAAGAGCTGTGGAGTGTGTTGAGGGTTTTAATGGCACATGCTGTGTTGCGGAGGGCAGATGTGAGAGACGCAAGGTGCACATGCACATCAATATAATTAACATTACATTATAGAGGTTCCTTTAAAGGGACATTCTGCCATTTCGTAGAATTCGATTTTTGTTTTTCCTGAAGGTACTTAAGCTGGGCGCACATGATTTATAATAGACTTTTACAACTGTTGCCTGTCAGACTGTATGAACATGATCCCCACTGTAAGCCATGTCACACTGTAGGATCTCAGTTGTCATTAATGTCAGACTTCACGACAGTCAAGACGCGTAAAAAAAACAAAAAAAAAACGGACACATGCAGGAAGACTCGTCATGAGTTTTACATCATCTATCCGTGATGCGTTCAGTGACGGAGCAGAATTTACACTGAAATGGAGGCTAGCAAACAAAAACAATCTCTAGTGTTAATTATGATCATGGATTGTCTTGAAAAGAAAAATGGAAAAAATTGAGACTGTGTATGGAGCAAGTAGTGGTTTGTGGTTGTCTCATTAATTTTTGAGACAACACAGGTTTGGCGCTCCTATTGGTTTTTGATTTGACGGTTGTCGTAGGAGAAGCCACACTGCAAGATTGTGCGTCTGACACTGCCAGAACTTTGGCCTAGGATCACAGGAATCTTTTAGGATTCTCAAAATTTGTCTCAGACAGCCAAATCGTGGCCAAAATTGTACAGTGTGAACCCGGCTGTACTGCATAATGTTAATCAAGGTTGTGTGTAGCAACACCCCCAGAAAGGTGCTGAATTCTAAAGAAACGGTGATATGTACAGCAACATTTGGACACAATTGATTGGATTTATTGACTGTTGATCTAAAAGCTTCTGTAAAATCAGTCAAATATAAGTTGAGCTAGAAAATATATTCTCTCTCTCTACACACACAATTTTTTGTGGTCTTTTAATAGCCTTTAATAACCATTTTAATCACAAATCGCTGGTCGCGAAATTAGCAAGAATTGCACAAATACTGTAGATAAAGTAACTTAGCGCAGAATAGCCTTCCCCAACTTGCAGAAAGCTTTTTACAGGAAGAAGAGTCAGTGTTCTTCCACTTTGTCTTGGTAAAAAATAACATCTGATCATTCCTCTTTCAGATAACAACTTTTCAATTGTGGGAAGCAAGCCATTCTTCAATATTCTCCTGTACTCCAAAGCATTAAATGACTTTTTACAGTGAAGTATCTCACACATACCAGCAGCTAAAAAGGCAGTCTCTTCATCTATGCTTCACTGTGGTAGAGATGCATTTATTATTATATTTCTTAGCAGATTTTCGAAGACACCACTTGAGTCTCACCATGCAACTCATGTTCATTCATCACTCCACACACAACTTCCCATAATCTCCCAAAAACTTAATTCTGTCTTTGATGTTTTTTTTCTGAGACAGCAATGGCTTTTTAATTAGTGCATTTGCTTAAAGTTTGCCCATTTCCTCATCAATAATTTGTGGATAACACAAAGAGAAAAAGGTACATGTGATCATGTATATGCACAAAATCTAGAAATAACATACACACCTCTTATGTCCGCTTGTCCAGAGCGGCTGGAACTGGAGTTCTGACGTGGCATTCGCAAAGACGTGCGCAGTGGAGCCTGTCTCTGCTCATCCAGATAGGCAAGATCCTCCAGGTGAGCTGAACTAGTGGCTGAGAGAGAGAAAAAACAATACTGTTATTTAAAATGTTTTTATATTATATATTAAATATTAGCTTTATGTAAAATATTCAATGTTATTTAAAATGATTACATTTTTAAAGTAATATTTTTATAACCACTTTTTTTCTTTTCTTTTTTTCTACATTTGTGTGTGTATTGATGCTTGGGCAATATTATATTTAAAATATTTATGCCAATTAAGTACTTTGAAATTCAACACGGAAATAAAACATTGCTTTGGAATTGAACAGCATTATGAGTCTGTACTGTTGGTTATCATCAGTTCCCGCTGACTTTAAAATACCCGCCTTCTCATTATTTTACCTGATTTTATTTAATTTTACCTGACATGTATCAACATTAGCTATGAAGTAAATGTAACAGTGTTTTGTTTAATAAACCATTTACAGTAGTAAAAGAATTACCTCAGATAGTACTTGGATATATAATACGGCGGTTAATGGATATGGAATTACAGAAATAATCCATAATATATGCATTACATTTAGTCAATACATATTAAAAAAATGAAGGTAACTTACAAATTAAGGCAGTGGTATTTCATAGTAATATAAAAAAACATGGTAATATCGTGGTCCAATCTGTAGTTAGAGATGGGTCAAACCCTTTGACAAACTTTGAGAGCTTGTGTTTGCTTAGTTTGTGGATATTAGCTTTCATGAGGATGCGTGCATGAATTTTGAGCCTTTTTTCCATTGCTAATGAGGAGGGAAGTTCATGGCGGCTTGATGCACGAGAATATTAAGAACACTGTGGGTGACCACAGAATTGATCTCAAAGCATCTGGAGAGAGCTTTTTAATTATTTAACAAGGGCTAACATTATTGTGGCAGTGTTAGCACAGATGCTAAGGACGATTGGCCACCAGCCATGTAAGGTGCCAGGTGCAACACACTAAGGAGAGTCTTTCGTTCTCCTATAATATGTTTAATTGAAGACAGATTTCAGAAAAACAACCATGGCCCCATGGTACATACATTTACAAATGACAACTTCCACGTGTCCATGTGTAGATCAATAGTTCAGTAATGTAACTCTCCTCAGAACCCATGTTTGAGCGGGAACGTGATTGAGAGCTGATTGAAACAAAGTGTGCAGACTTTAAGCAAGCTGGGAAAGCTGCTCTTACAAAATTTCAAAAGCTATAATTTCTGTTTTTTATCGATTACTACAATTAATGTTACAAATGTAAAACCATGGAGGATCTCCATCAGCATAAAGGCCTGTTCATACCAAGGATGATAACTATAACAATATAGTTTGAAAAATTCTTCTAATTCTATAAGAATAGGGAAGTCCACAACACAGCTTACAATAACGACAGAGGGGAACAATATCAATGGAATACTTTTTCCAGCTGATTAACAATAAAAACCTTGATTAACAATAAAAACAGCCAATCAGAATCCACCAGATTTTAAAAGGGCATTTAAAGTGGAAGTCAAAATAACTGCAGTGTATGCTTTCAATAAACAATGTTATCTTCCTTTATTACACGGCTCTGTGGAATACTAGATTCTGATTGGTCAATAGCGCCATCCAGCAGTAAGTTATTCCCAGATAACAACCGCTCAAAACAGAAAACGCAGGCTCATCCGGGTTACTGAAATCAGCAGTTCTATACGCTTGCTAGGGATGTTTTTTCTTCGTGGAAGTTTTGCGTTTGGTGAGCTAATAAAATATTAAAACTCAGTTGAATCAATATTTTGTGTTTTGTGTTTTGTGACTATTGTTTTGTACCCTGTTGGATTATGAGATACAAACAGGTACGATTTTTAAACAGTTTAATGTGAAATCAATATATCTTATCCCCAGAATTATGTATGTGGCGAAATGCTGTGTAATAAGTGGTATGAATGACTGTATACCGTATCTCTTAAATGTCCGTTTAGTTTGAACTTGCCGCTGCAACTGCTCTCACCGCGGAAGCTTTGCGTTTAAAGACCTAATAAAATATTTCAACTCAGATCAATATTTCGTGTCTAATTATTTCCTCACGTGGCAATTAGCCGTGTAATAAGAGGGGTAATGTACATCCAGCCGGTGGTTCTCTCGAAATAACCCCCTTCAGGCTGATCAAGACCTAATCATCCTGTCGGGGATTATTTTGAGAGAACCACCGGCTGGATGTACATTATCCCTTACTTAGTGTGGACACTAATTTAGTTTTGTTATATTTATAGGTACCATCCTTGGTTTGAACAGGCAATTTAACAACACAATAGCAAACCACAACAATCCAATGATCCAATTAATTCTCAATGGACAAAATCAAGTCCCGTCCTACATTTTTTCCAGTTTGAGAAGCATTGAATACTGTATATGTCACAATAGGGGAAACAAGACTTTAAGACACTTAGAGCCAGCACCGCTAACTGTATATTGGCTAAAACTATGGTTATAATAGTAAAATAGAATAAAAAAATGCTATTTAGACAGCAGCATTTGTCTTGCCCAACCCCACCCTCTCCATCTGCACTGCAGACTGTCTGTCTGGCATGACTGTGTTGCTGGATGTACGGCCGCTTGAACTGCATCACAATGACTTTGGCTCCCATCACTAAACTGGTGTTTTACAGCCCCACGTGGCGCTGGTCCAGGAAGCACGTCTGCGTTTTACACCAAATGTCTGAGCATGTTCATATCTACATATCTCTAAACTTTGATTTCACATAATATTTTAAAATGGAAGATAAACATACAATAATGTATGCTAAATAATTCTAAGTGATCAGACCTAAGTGATTTTACCTTAAAAACACTTAGGTGCATTCACATTTACCATTGTTCTGCAAATTTTTTTTCATTTCAATAGGAATGCACATGATCAGGAACTTTATGGGTGAAAGATTTCCCCTCACAGATTTCACAAAGGATTCAACACAGATTTGCAATATTGCCCAACAGAACGCTGTATCTGTTGATTTCTCTGTGAGTTGTGCTTCAAACATCGACACGCCATTGATAATAAACAATGGACTTTTTGCCGGCAATATTTACAGTGTCCACACCTTTAGTCTTTAAAAGGGAAGAATCCTGAGCCATTTCTTGAGACCAGAATATTTAGAACACTTGGCAATGGGTTATTTTAACTAATGCTAATAAACCACCAAGAACACCCTAGAAAAACCCTGGCAACCACCCACATGTGAATGTGCCAGTACATTCATCTCTTAAACTCCTCGTATTGTGTGCTTTATGTACATATATGAGGGTGCATGTGTGAATATGTGACAGGAAGTGAACACAGGAGAACATGTCAAGTCTTTTTGCCTGAAAGAATAATCAAATGCATATTGAACTCAGAGATCAGACAGGTTTTGAAAGGGGAAGATGTGATGAAAGATGGACTGAGACACACACCGAGAGCAGGAGAGGGAATGAGTGGGTGGGTTGAGGAGAGAAAGAAATCAAAAGTGTGACAGAATAGAATGAGAAAGATGAAAAGTTTGAGAGGTGAACATGCATGAGTAAGAAAGACAATCAGGGGTAGGAGGGAGAGAGAGAGAGAGAGAGAGAGAGAGAGAGAGAGAGAGAGAGAGAGAGAGAGAGAGAGAGAGAGAGAGAGAGAGAGAGAGAGAGAGAGAGAGAGAGAGAGAGAGAGAGAGAGAGAGAGAGAGAGAGAGAGAGGGTGAGATCACGTCATTCACTCACTGCTGCAGCCGTCTTCACTCAGGTGCATGCTGGGAGCAGGTTTGTGTCTTCTCAAATCTTATACACATCGCACTTAATTGAGTTTTAGCATTATTTACTCCCAGTTTTACGGTGCTTTTATGATGCTTTTTGCATGCCACTTTGATGTTCTATCAATTTACAACTTTATAACAGCTCAGAAAGAGTGTGGTGAATGTATAGAAATGTAAACCTGGAACTACTTCATAGCCATTTATTCAAAGATAAATACATGTATGAATTAATTGATGACGACGACGACAACAACAACAACAACAATATAATCCAATTTTTAAGATTATAAAGAATAAGTAATATAATTTGTTAACCTTTATTCATCACATTAATTAAATTATTAAGCATGTGTTATTTAATCAGATTTTAGACACGTTCCTTTTCATTTTCTATCCATTCAAGTTACTGTATCTGGGAATTTCCTCCAAGCAAACCTTCAAAAATCCAAAGTCGACAGTAAACAAAAAAAAAATCTACATTGCATGGAACTGAGCTTTGGCTCAAACTACTGAGTTTGACACTATATGGATCCAAAACCAGCAGCACAAACGACAAATCCTTCATAAAACCAGGAGCAGATTCACTCAGATGTCCTTGCTTTGTAGTAACGGTCCGGCATCAGGAGCTAGGAGCCGCTCCAGAGCTCAAATGGCCCATAAAGCTGAAAAGAGGGGCACGTCTATAGCTCTCACAGTAATCACTATGTGCTTTTACTGACCTTGACATTTTGAGGGAATTGGAAACACGTGTCTGTTGACTTTTAGGGTCTGAATTATGTGGGATATTTCCTGCCTCTGCAGTTCACTATTCATGAACAGAAGTGTTCAAAGAGCCTCAGCTGAATGAGCTGCACACAGAGCTGACTCTAAATATTCACACGCCGTGAAAGATGAATATGAGCGTTTGTAACTAACGGGATTTGAACGCTAGACTGAGTCTTGACTAGCTCAGCATAATATGGAGGTTTCTACCATCTTACAGTTAAATAATATATAAATAATACACTTGTATTGCTATTTTTGTTAGATGCTTCTGCAATTCATTTGCTTTGTACGTGTAAAATTTAATCTAATCTACTCAGATATGTTCAGACTGGCATTCTACTGCCAGTAATGGTACTAGTACTATTTTTGGCACTAGCATGTACATTGTGTGTGTGTGGGGGGGGGTTGTCCCCCTCAGTCAGTTCGCAAGTACGGGGCCCGGCGGGACCCAAAGGATGGCCCTCTATACATGTATATACTGCAAAGTAAGCAGTAAGCAATGCACTAGTGTGTACACTATTCTGAACATACATTAGCCAAAATTTGACAGGTGCAGAAACTTACCAGCCACAGAATTGGGGCGGGGCATGAGGTAGAGGGGGATGGAGTGGGCGGAGTGAGAGATGGAATGTTCCAGGCTCCTCTCTGGGATTTTGTTGAGGCTGTATGTGGAGGCGGCCATGTTTTCATCCACCCGATAAAGAAAGGAGTCTGTACCCATCGACTTCTGTGCCTGCCAGAGTTTCAGGCTGCCTCGTGAGCTTTCGCTGTGTTTACCTCCATGCTCAGCATTCTCAGAGTAACTTGTGAGCGTTGCTGCGAAAAAGCAATGATATTTTTGAAACCGACACTGAGCGGTCATTATGTTCATGTACATCAATATGGCTTTTCACACTTGAAATATTTAAACCTGGGTCATACTAAACCCCAAGTAAACGAAATCCTGGGTTATCTTTATTCACGTTTCACACTGCCAATACTATACCCGGGGTTAACAGTTAATCCTAGGTATTCGAAATCTGCCATTTCACACTGCACATTCCTAAACCCTGGGTTAAAGTCCTTACTTGCATATTTGCGGTGTCAGAGCTACTGACTGGACAAACGTAGCACGTGACCCGTTTACATAAAGGCTCTAGCATTGCACGGCCTCATATTACACATTGCTGACTGTAATATCAAGGTTTTTCTGAGAGTACTTTTCGAACTATAAAGGTAAGAATGAAACGGTCTCTTCTTCACTCCAATTGTCGCATTTTCCATCGCCGTTTGACATATTTCCTATCATACGCAGAAACGACTGTTATATAGGCTACATCGCGCAGTGTTTCCATGACTGCCCAAAGCACGTGAATATAAGGCATGCGATTGGTGGTCGGCTGCTAAGCATCCAGTTGTAACATTCTAACAAGTGCATCGTTTCACACTACAAGTTTGGCACCGCAATGCGGAGTTAACCACATTAATCTCCAGAGCAGGGTTTCATAACCCCAGGTAAAAAGCGGTGCTAACCCCGCAACTAAATTACAAGTATGAAACGTTCCTTTATTCGGGGTTGAAGGCGGTGTTTAGAACGACGATAACCTGGGGTTAAGCGCAGTGTGAAAAGCTCTAATGATTAAAAAAAGCCCTAATGATGACTAATGAAATTAAGATTAACTAAAATAATCTACAGAATTTCTCTCACCTATAATGCCACTGTCTCGGCTCTCCAGTGTGGAGGTGGGGCTCGTGATGGATCCGTAAGCACAGTCTCGGGTGCCCATGTTACCCGGGGCTCCAGCGGGCAACGTAGAACAGGGGCTGCCTGGAGGGGGCGACGCTGTGCTGCTAGCTAAGCTCGAGCATGGGCTGATCCTCTGGGTCATGGAGATGCCCTGAACATCACAAAAAAGAGAGTTAGAGAACTCCAAACTTGCCACAAGTATATAAGCAATGAATGATGACAAAATTAGCTGTTTGCTTTCTATTTCGCTGCCCTGACTATCCCTGCCCCCAGTGAAATCTCATTGGTTAAAAATCCTCCAGCTTGTACTACTAAGTATGTGTTGGAGGCTTGAGCTTATATTTTTCTAATAAATAAAGTGAAAGTGAGTTCAAGGTGGCCATTCACTGGGCTTCATTCATGAAACACTAGTAGAACAAATTTGTGTAAATCACTTGCAAAACCACTCTTACTGAAATTGTTCCATTCAATTCAATCTAACAAATTCACATAAGGATAACTGTACAAACAATTTACATTTGGTTTGCTTGTGTTTCATAAATGATGTGTAGAGTTCACTCATTTTTACACTGCAGATATACACTGTAGAATATTAAAGGCTTCTGCTAGATCAGTGAACCCCTGTGTATATATATGAGGTTCCTCTTCCAGAAAAGTAGCACTGCTGAATGACTTTCACACACAAAAATGCCCCCAGAAGTGGAAATCTGCTGACTGGTATTTAATGATACAGTACTGTCCCATATTTCTGCTGAGGACTGCATACTCATGTGGAATTATCTCTTTTTTTATGGCTTGGGCTGACTTAAACCATTTTTCCACAGTGACTCAATATTATGTAATTTAATACAACATTATTGGCTTTTTATGGTATATGACTGCAAGAACGTTGAATTTTTAACTCTTAACCAAATGGAAAAAAGAAAGAAATGTGTGTGTTGTTTTGGCATTCTGCGGTCGGCTACAAGACATGATCTACAAAAACCGACCAGGATGGTGGATCATTTTACCCAATGGGATGAGAGAGAGCAAGTGAGAAACACAAACAGATAACAACAATTTATAATAAAAGGGTTGCATGAAAAAAGTAAAGAGGGAGTATAAAAGAGAGGGGAAGAGACATGGAAAGAATAAGTGGTTAAGCGAGTTCATGTCTGACTCTGGGTCTGCGGTGGAGGCCACATTAATGACATCATTCAGATGGATATGAACTTCAGTCAGTCAGTAGCACTTCTGTCCAGAAGCTGTTTTAGATAATACGTTTCTTGTAACCAAAAGAGATTCTACTGCAAACCAAAAGGATGCTCTTTCATAAAAACAACAATTTAAGAATAAATTTGCAAAACACAACGTGGGGCTCTGATGAAACATGAGACTCTTAAAGCTGATTTCACAAACTAGGGTTTGAATACAACACTAAGTAGTTAACCTTGTTTTGCTTTAAGAGTGCAACCAGAGATCTTCATTTCTTCATGTGTACAAATGATTTAAGAGCACTTCTAAACTGGCAACGTTGGAATGTCTTCTATATCTGAAAACCCCTGAAAAACAATAATACTTTTCACTATGAACCAGCAGTGTGCTCCGAGCCAGATCTTGGACTCAATAACTTCCCAAATATTTCTAAATAGCTCAGTCCAGACCTTTTTGTCCAATTCAGGCTTCGGTGTGCGTGGGAGATACTGGCTCTGAATCTGTGTTTTGAGAAATGGTGGCCTTTCGGTGACCACGCTCACTTGGCAGGGACCAGCCCCTGAAATAGCTCTGCCCAGATGTGGACGGCAGGAGCCGTGTGTTGTGCGATACATTCCTGGACTCAACTAGGAGTCAGATCAATGAGGTCAAACTGAACTGAGAACAATTAAGAGGTAATTAAACGCTTCTGATTTTAACCAGCGGAATCTAACAAGCGATACGTTCAAGAGTTCAAGAAATGTTCTTTTTAAAAATGGCGAGGCTGTTTCAATAACTAATAATTATTAGTTATTGTTAAGATGCAGTTTGTTTTTTAAATAATTGTTTTAATAATGGTTGTCAATTTTACCTCATTTGTTATGTAAAAAAATACTGTTAACATACATAAATAATATATTATAAAAATATGAAAAAAAATATATACATGTAGTTTTTACTACATATATACAAGTTTTAGCTCAAAATAGCCCACAGATATTTTTATATAGCATGTTAAAGTTGTCACTTTTTGAGGGTGAGCAAAAATGCACCATTTTTGTGTCTGTCCCTTTAATTGCAAATGAGCTGCTGCTCCAGACACAGAGGGCGGAATTACAACAGCTTGTGTCCTGAAAATCTCAAAAACTTTTAGCCTCTTATGCTCAAACCGGAGTCAGACAAAGATGGAGAGACTCAAGAAGAAGTGACAACATGTAGACAACATTTCTGAATGGTTATTTGATGAATGTTTGTAGCTTATGTGTAGTTATCTTCTAGTCATTGATTCACATATTCTGTCTTGATAATCTATCAATCGTGTCTCGGGGGCAGGCTTTATGTAAATTTTAGGGTTGGTGATGTCACTAACAGGGAGGAATGTTGTGTAGTCCCTAACAGTCGTTTGTTGTAGTCCTTAAAAAGCAATTTCTTGAAAAGCAAATATCTACGGAAGCCCTAAGAGGCCATGGAATGTTATTTTTTTCTATCTTGTTTTCTCGTGATCACGACTTAATTTTCTCGTGATCTCGACATAACAGAAGTTGTTTTCTCGTGATCACGACATAATTTCTAGTATGATCTCGACATTAAACCGTTTTCTCGCGACGTCAAGTAATTGTAACGCGAGAAAATCTCGCGTCTTCGTTCTCTGCATGTTGTGTATATATCATGGTGCAGCCTATGTGCGAGCTGGCATCTTTGAGTTTGAAATCTTCATAAAAGCCCGCAAAAGAGATGGATTTTATAACTGCATTGAGAGAGAGGGGTGTCCCAGAGGAGAACCTGGCAAAAATGGAGGAAGATAAGGTAAGTTAGGCCTATGCCACTTGCTAGACTAACATGGTGTTTACTTTATTGAAATGGTCGCCTTGGTAGCACCGGATTTGAAAACCATAGGCCCTGCCTTATTAGCGGGACGATAAACCCGTATCCAGTAATATCGGATTACTTTTTCAAATTAAGTCATCATTATTTATATAGTATTATACAATACGGATTGTTTCAAAGCAGTTTTAAAGGGATAAACAGTAAAACAATTATTCAAATATGCAAAGAGAATTCTATGAATAATTCCTCTGTAAAGCAGCTGTAAATATAGATGGGCTATCTATCTATATTCTATAGATGGGCTTAATAAGTTAATACTGAACAAAATTAATTTAAATTTCTATACCACACTCTGCATAACACATTGCCAAAAACTGTGAATGTGTTCTGAAGGGGGTAACAGCATTTTGCCTCATTTATATATTTACACACACACACACAAAAGCCAGTTATTTATATCTTTTGCTGTAGTGTGTCAGTAAGAAAATCAGTTTACATTTCTAAATATTCCTTTTGCTATTAGCCTAATTGTTATAATCCAGTCACATTTTTGTAACTTATGCACTAGGAGTCTGACAGCAGCGTCTGATCCACACGGAGATCTGATCTCAACATCATTGAGGTTTTATATGATAACATGCAG
This sequence comes from Tiaroga cobitis, assembly GCA_030578255.1. Lineage (NCBI taxonomy): Eukaryota > Metazoa > Chordata > Actinopteri > Cypriniformes > Leuciscidae > Tiaroga > Tiaroga cobitis. The sequence continues at coordinate 17,882,234 of CM060593.1, forward strand.
AAACAGAAAAAAACTGAGACTTAATCCAGAGGAACTGTGGCAATATATCCAAGATGTTTGAAGAAACCTTCCTACAAAACTACCTGAAAACTATGCGCAAGTGTACAGAGGACAAAAACTGTTTTAAAAACAAAGGGTGGTCATACCAAATATTTATTTAATTTAGTTATTATAAGTTAATTAAATAAAATATGTTTATGACATTATTTTTTTAAAGCATCCTCACTTTACAGCAAGTGTAAGAGCACAAGTACCGAAAATGTTTCACTGTACTGTTAGCTTTGTCTGTTTTTTCTGTTTCTTCATGTAATCACAGACAGACTCGATGATGGATCAGATCATATCAGACTCCTTGTGCATACAACATTTTTTGGGGTGAAAATCCTAATGTTATATTTATATAAAATGAATACATATATATGATTATGCAGAATTGCGGCTCAGATAACTTCTTTAGTCCTTATTTTTGAAAACACTTTAACACCTAAAACTAAACGCATATTAAAAAAATATTATGATGATGTGTTTCAGATTGATCCTGCTGTTACCAGACTTCTGAATGAAGAGGAACTGTCTAAGTATATTCCTCGATATGGCGACAGGGTCTTTGCAAAGAACTGGATGCCGATAAATGTAGAGGATCATGGTAATGAAGACAGAAAACAGAAATTGATTAACCAAATAAGAGAAAAAATGAAACTTCCAGCAATTAAAAATCAGAAAAAAAAAGTATGGAGTTGGCAATAAGAATGCTGAAAGCAAGACAAGGAAAATTGAGCTTGGCTGGATGAGCTACCAAGATGGCAGTTACAAACAAGTTAGAAGACCCAAAGGTGGTGGAACACGAGAAATTGTTGTTAAAAAAGAAGACACTGTGTCAAATGTTCTGGATATCGGGAGAAAACTTTTTTTCCCTGACGGTGAATCAGCAAAAGGGAATGCTGACGATTTTAACTTTATGGTTTGTGTCAGTGGGACTGAAGAACCACTCAAAGAAGTTCAGACAGTTGGCGGCTTGTACGAGGCAACACATTACAAAGTTCTTAGACTGTATGTGTGCACAAGACTGAAAGATCAGGATTCTGATCAGAGTGATGAAACTGACAGGAATCTGACTCTAAAGAGTCACTGTACTGGCTTACTTCCACGCCAGACTTAACTCCATGTACTTCAGGCTGTAACAATCAGATCAGAAGTCAAACTTTGCATTCCCCTCCTTCTACGCCGTTAAGCTCCAATGATGATGTTCTCCCGTCTTCTGATGATGATGAAGTGGTGTTCCTGGGTAATGATGTGAACACATCTTTTGACATGGTTTCTGACACGCTTGTATATTCACCTGTACATGGTTATGTGGGTAACGAAACATTTGTTGAAACAATACTGGAAACAGTTCCATCCGAGTCAGATTCAGTCTTCATTCCAGGTAGCACATTCTATGAAGTTACAAATGCTGAAGGAACCGTGCCAGAAGTACCTCAAGATCCACTACAGGCAACTGATTCCCAGGAGCCAATGAACAATAGGGCTGGGTACCGAGTTTGGTACTTTTTAGGTACCGACCGAATTGCCTCGATACTACCGAGTATCGAAACATGTCTTGTTTTTCGGTACCAAATTTCGGTACCTAAGTGGTTAATCTCGTCAACGTCAGTGAAACATGCATGCAGCATGATTGGCTGTGGAGGAAAAACACTAGTTTACGCGGCTGCCCAGAGACTTGGCTTGTCGCATGTGAGGCTGTAGTGTGTGTGTGTGTGTGTGTTTGCCAGAAGCACGCGATGCAATATTTTCGACAAGATAATTGCTGCCAAGACCGGTAACACGGTAAATCTGATAAGGCAAAGCGGTGTGTCATACAAAGCACACCGAACGCGAATAGAGCGTCAAATAGGCGTCTATCGCGTCTAGTTAGACGCTTCAATCTTCCGCTCGAGTTCAAAACGCGTCGCCCAATTCGCATCATTCGCGACGCCCGGCGCGAATGATGCGTCTATCCCTGTCTTTGACTTTGTATCTAATCTACTAGCGCAAATAATTAAATCCGCGTTCGGTGTGAACAGTGAACACACCATTAGTAAACACTTGTTCATTAATAAACAATTAAAATATCTCCTTGCTATTGTTTCCCGACACATCCATAATCATTAGGCTACTTTTGCCAGTGCTTTGCGGCAAGCTTGATGTGTGCGGAGCGCGAGGCATATATCCCACCCCCTAGTAGCCTATATTTAATTTAATTCACATTTATTTGTATAGCATTTTTCACAATACATATCGTTTCAAAGCAGCTTTACAGAAAATGAATGTGTCTAAATTACAATTTAGAGTGATCTGTTATCAGAGGTGACAGTGTAATGCATTTCTATTAATTTTCATTCAATTTCATTGTTAAACAATGCATTAAGTTAAGGAAGAAACAATGAGCTCATTGAAGTAAAGAATACATGTTGTTAAATGATTAGGAAACATAGAAAACTTCAGCATTGGTGCTTTTTTACATACTCAAAATATGAGTGTAAAAAAGTCAACAAACTGAACAAAAAAAAATAAAAATTAGGTAATGTTATATTGTTAAACAAAATTGGTATCGAAAAAAGTATCGTTCAGGAACCGGTATCGAAGTCAAGGTATCGGTATCGGTATCGAACATTTTGTTACGATACCCAGCCCTAATGAACAATGACTCGTTCTTTGGAAATCCTAGACATGTGACTGAAAGTGAAACAGTTATGATTCGCAGAGTTCACTGTGTAAGTGATATGATTCAAGCTTTCTCAGACAAAAACATTCTGCATGCAAATGTTACATTTAAACGGGTACTCGATAATGGTGAGGAGGAAGCTGGCATCGGCGATGGAGTTTTCCAGGACTGTATTACTGAATTCTGGGACACATTTTTTGCAACAAGAATTTGTGGAACAACTTACAAGATACCTACTCTGCATCACACTTACCAAGAAAGCGAGTGGGAAGCTGTTGCACGTATTTTTGCCATTGGATGGCTGCGCTTTGGTTACTTGCCAATTCAGCTAGCACCTCCTTTTCTAAAAGAAGCACTGTCCCTTCCTTCACCAGAAACCAGTCTTATGGAGGTGTTTTTCAATTACATAAGTCCAACAGAGAAGGATGTTTTAAGTGAAGCGCTCCAAGACTTCCAAAGTGCTGACATGGATGAAGTACTCAGTGTTCTTAGCAGTCACAGCTGCACAGTGCTACCTGATGAAAACAATCTCCAGAAAATACTCGAAGAAATTGCACATAAAGAGATGGTGCAACAACCAGCCTACATAATAAAATGCTGGAAACCCATTCTGCGATCTATTGGGGAAACCATGACTGCTGAAAATCTGGACAAGATAACTGAAAATCTCCAACCAAAAGCAAGAAATGTGGCAAAATCCATTAAGTTCCCACAATCAATGTCCCAGTCTGAAACAATCGTATCAAATCATCTCTTGCGATTCATTAGGGAGAGAGACCAGAAGGAGCTTGGTCTTTTTCTCAGATACTGCACTGGGTCTGATTTATTTCTCTCTAAGACAATTGAAGTAACTTTTAAAGAAATGACTGAGTTTTCAAGGAGGCCCATTGCCCACACTTGTACACAGCACCTGGAACTGGCAAGCGACTACAGCACCTATGCAGAATTTAGGGCAGAGTTTTGCTCTGTGTTAAACAGTGGAGTGTGGGTAATGGATATGTCATAGACATATGAAGGTTAAAGTTGAAGTGCCTACATAAAAGAAAAAAATGTCTACAAGTTGCTAAATTATCATTATAAACTCAAGGTAATGTGTTAATGTTTACATGTTATATGCCGTTCATGAAGTTGAAGTAGGAGTAATTTTAAAAAGCACTGAAAATGAATTTACATAATTTTAATATAGTTTTAGTTAGTTTGAATGGGAGAGTTTTATGTTCTCCTTTCAGGTTTTTACTCCATGTTTACACTTTTTCCCATTTATACATCAGCACTAAATCTAAATCTATGGTTGAAACAATATAGTTGCCCATGAATTTTTTTATTTGCATCAAATGATTCATATATTTTTGTAAGCAATAGGGTGTACTACATTGTCATTATAAATTGAAAGTAGTAGTGTTTTCATTATATCCAGTTCATAAAGTTAAAATGGGAGTCATTTTAAAAACTATTGTGAATAGAATAGAATAGAATGGTTGCCTATGGGTTTTCAATTTTACATTATTTTCTAATAGAAGTTTAGTGGGCTGATTTATATGGGACAGTTTTGTTTTCCCATCAGGTTTTTCTTCCATGATTATTTACATCCAACATTTAATCTAAATAACCTGTTGTTGAAGCAGGAGTTGCACTTAAATAGTTTTATTTGCATCAACTGATTCATTTATTTTTTTTACACCGTTGTATGGATCTTTCTATTGCTGTCATATTAAAACAACGTTGTTTGAATCATCCTTTTAATGTACTTTGTTTCTGTTTCCATTAGGTGACAAAATTAATAAATAAATAAAACATTAAAGTATGAAACTAAGGGTATAACCTGCAACCTAGAAAAAGTAACTTTTCATGTTTACACACACAAAAAATATTTTTTTTACAATTATGGCATTTTTATAGATTGTGACGTCTATAATCCTAAAAGTTCTCTAACCAGAGGTCGAATGTTTTTGTAGAGCCTCAATGCCTCTGTGGCTGCTGCACTTGGCTGTAGATTATTCTCCTCCATAACAAGAATGCAGAGGTCATAGAAGTCATGATCACATGGGTATGTCTGATTTCCACAGGCAGACATTTTCATGGATAATCGCATCCAATTTTTCAGCATCTACAGGATTCAAGTAGTCTTTTGATTGATAAAGTTCTGGTAAGTTGTACATGAGGAAGGGTTTTCCATGTTGTAAGTCACGACCATTGCTACGTCGGATTCGATGGTTATTCCACATATTTACAACAGTGTCCAGTTCATCCTAAAAACAAACCATATTAGAGATTAATAAAAACAAATCATATTGGGATAAATAAATAAAAAAAACATACTATGGATTAATGAAGGAGGAAAATGACATGCAGTAGGCTAAATTAAAAAGCCGTACTACGGTGTAGGCCTAGCCTACATTTTAGGACATCCTCAGACATATGAAGACAAGGACTTCACTTAAAACTTTACTTAAAACTATTTCGACATATGTCGTTATTTTTCGGCATAATATATGTTATTTCGATATAATAGGCCTCGATATTTTGACATAATAACTTATTTCGATATAATAGGCCTCGTTATTTCGACATAATAAGGGGACATTCTAATCTGCATTAAGCCCCATTATGCATTTTACAATGGTTTTCTATGGGAGGAAACTGCTAAACCCGTTGCATTCATATTCTGGGCTCATCTGATTTTTTGTAGCCACTTCATTAAGTTTTGTTTTATAGAAAGCCTTTATTTAAAGTAAATTTCGTTTTGTATAAATTGTATCTTAATTGTAATACATTTTTCATCAACCAATTACCTGGATTTAATATAAGCAAATATAGCAGACAATATAATCATTACATGTAGGCGCCGGCGCGGTCACTTGCATTGCATGTGACCTATAGCACATCTCATCATAAACTAGAATGTACATTTCCTGTAGAAAATGTGAAGTGGTGTTGCAGTGGCGAAACTCGCCACTCGGTTGCTAGGGTGTAGTACATGATTGCATACGGGCCAACAAACTTGTCTGTACGATGTTCTGGTACTGAGATAGCCTGTCTTATAATTCATGTATTCAGGTGGTTGCTAGGCGGTTGCTATAGGGTTTTCTGGGTGGTTGCTAATATGGTATTGTCTGAGGCTGTTTTGTCTGATGCCGTTTCGTCCGATGCCTTTTTGTCCGAGGCTGTTTCATCTGATGCCTAATTACGAGACACCTGACATTGTTTTTCCTGAGACCTGAAGCTTTTCACTCTGAGACGCGATGCCGTTTTGTCCAATGACTGAAGCCTTTTAGTCTGAGGCATGTTGCCTTGTCTTCATTTGTCTGAGGATGTCCTAAAATGTACACCGTATGGTTTACTGAAGCAGTAGAACTTGATCATCAATTGCCATAAACTATACTCAATAGCAAAAAAAAAAAAAAAAAAAAAAAACCTAATCAATCTGTTTACAAAAACCCTAATTATCTATAGGCTAGCCTAGCATGTAAAAACCTTAAATAAATTATAATATTAGAGCTTAGCTTGGCTCTAAGCGATATTATTTAAGTGCTGAATGCCGCGTCTACTTCCAATTCACTGTGTAGGCTATACGCCGCAAATGTGATCACGAAATTCAGCACCACAGCAAACGAACAGCAACCGATCAACCAAATTTAAAAAATCGCGAAGAGATTCACTTAAAAATGTATTTATTTATTTTAAATACATTAAAAATAGACTATTATTTGGACAACCTAGCAACTTAAGCATGTGCGCGATTAATTAAACTCTCATAGATATCTATGGGTTAGTCTACACAAAAGCCTTTAGAATTGACCTCAAAATATTTTATATAAATAAGCAGATAATACCTGATAAAAAGCAGTATATCTGTACTGAATAAAAGAAGATAATACCATCAGCAATAATAATTAAGGTCAATTGGACAGTTGGGCTATTGGCCTAATAGTAGGCTAATTGGCCTAAACTTGCTAAAAGAGCAATTTAAATTGTTTTGGACATGGAAAGGATCAAGATAAATTAATAGCAGACTTAACAACAGTTACCTGTATTAATGAGAGGAAACAGAACCGTATGAGACATTTGTCAGTTGCATCGCCTGTGAAATCACCAGTTGACTGCAGTTCTTTGAACATATCCATCCAGTAATCTGCATTTTGTCGTCTGTAGATACCCCACCAACTTTCTATTCTCTGGTTTGCAGGGCTTGTTCCTTGAAAGACACATGGTCCATGCACAGTTCCTGTCGAGTCTTCACGAAGAAACTCTTGTAGCCTGTTGACGTGGACATTTTCGGTACCAAAATCGGATCTGATTATTTGAGGACAACCGACTCTTTCAGCAACAGCGCGGAAATAATAACCAGCAATTACTCTGGGATTATTATTGGTGAAGTAGGCTTGCATCCAGATGATCTGCCTCGAGAAACCATCAATGCACCCGTTAACTGCTATGCCATACGGCTTCAATTTGTCGTAAGAATCCATATGCCATAGATAGTTAGGGCCTGGCACTCGGTAATGTCGTCTCCGCAACCTTCTCCCTCTTCTTTCCTCCACACCTGATGGATCTAGACTTAACTGTACCTCTCTGACCATTTCTCTGGTCAGCCGCAAACCATTTAATCAGCATCTTTCAAACATCATTCTGTAGCCATGCAGACGTCCCGGTCCTTGAAGCTGGCTGGCAATGAAACTGACTACACGTTCAGGGTCGCTATATTGTCTTCTACGATAAAGTTGCAGACCCGACAGCCTCCTTCTTAAGTGTCGGACACTAATGTTGAAGTTGTCAATCACTGACAGACAGAGAGCTATTTCATTTTGAGTGAGTCCGTTATCAAAGTAAAAGCGAATGCGATCATCCATGATGCTGCTTTATTCTGCTTTTGGCGCTTATTCTGTTCTTGCCGAATTCGCAGAAAAAAACAAGTCGTGATCACGAGAAAACAACTTTTGTTATCTCGAGATAACGAGAAAATTAAGTCGTGATCTCGAGATAACAACTTTTGTTATCTCGAGATCACGAGAAAAATAAGTCGTGATCACGAGATAACAAATTGTTATCTCGAGATCACGAGAAAAATAAGTCGTGATCACGAGAAAACAAGATACAAAAAAATAACATTCCATGGCCTCTTAGGGCTTCCGTAAATATCTCCCTTTGCCTTGAACTTAAATGTTTACGTTCAAACAGCATCATTACACACTAACTAAAGTTAAAAAAGTGAAATCATAATCAACCACCCCAAATTAAAGTCACCATAAAATCAAAATTGACCATTTTTAATATTGCAGTATTTATTACAAATGATTTATCCATGCACAGCATTTCTTTCAATACTGTAATCTTAAAACAAAATAACTTCTCCCTCTTGCAACGATATCTCTTCTCTGATGACGTGTTTTTCAACGCGAGAGCTGGACAACCTGTCACTCACATGACATCACAGCAATAGCAAACCACAACCATCCAATCAATTCTCGTTGGACACAATCAAGTCCCACCCTACATTTCTTGTTCAAGAAGCCTTTAAAAGACTTTATTAACACTAGAAGTGCCAGAATTCCATAACTACTAAAACTGCCACAAGCGGTCATTTTGACCGTTAGATTGCAAACTCTATATCTTTAATAATAAATACCCAATTGAGAGATAATGCATTTATTTTATTAGGATATCTTTTAAAAACAAAACAACACCAAACTGTACATTTTAAAAAGTTTAATTATTCATTTATAAATAATAATATCAGTAGCCCGTAATTATCGCATATTCACAACAGATAGGCCTAGCTATTTCCATATCCATTCAACATAACTCAGAACAAGATAATAACAACTAAAAGTATATTATTTAGATATTCTTTTAACAGTTAGAGAGACAATGTCACTGTTTATGAATTTGCTGTCTCCTTTCTCGTCTTATGTGTGTGTGTGTGTGTGTGTGTGCGTGGACGCTGATGATTGCAGCTGATCAGCACGCTGCTTCTGATCAACGCGCCGCTTCTCATCAACGCGCCAGCTGCAGCTGATCAGTGATTCGACCCTTTTTAGTGTTACTGTTGTCGCCTAGTCTTTGTCAGATCGTTGTGGATTTTTCCTGCATGTTTGTTCCCTGCCTGTATCCGTTTTCCGTGAGTCATCCATCCGTGTTCAGCACTCGGTTCTTCACGCAGCGTCCCTGTGCTAAGGGCTTCATACCGGACATTTGCACACCTTAACTCTCCCAGCATCTGACCAGCTCTCAATAAACATATCTGTCATTTTGCAATTGAATCTTCTGATTATTTCGTAATAGACAAAGCCAAAGGTCAACGGCGAGAAATGTAACAAAAGAATACCGCGGAATTCAGTGCGGTCAATATGACCGTCTATAGATATGGCCGAAATAGGTAAATATGTTAATTTGTTTTTTTGCCTTATGTGTAATTTATATTAAAAACATTTTAAATGAAAATACAGACACTTTTAGGAAAAGTCAGGTACCAGCAGGATTTTATTTATTTTTTCAACAAAGTTATTGGAGATATAAAATTCAAAACTGTCAAAATGACCGTCGTGGCCGTTAGTGTTAAAGACGACTTTAATTCCGTAATATGGAATTTTTGTACCATTGGACAAATTCTAACAATGTTTGAAATAAAACAGACAATATATTGACTTCTAAAGCCATTTTTACAATCAGTATTTAATCCGTGTATTAAGCAATTAATTTATTTAAAAAAAAAGAATTATAAAATAACAGCCCGAGACTGTATGTCATCTGACATAATTATTAAGTTACTGTACTGAATAGAACACATGTTGGATTCAATTATCCGGACTTGAAAGGTTTCTAAGCACTCGAAACCCAAAAGCAGATGTTCACTGGAGAATCATGGGTAAGATCAGTGTGGACTGTAAATAGAGTAGCGGCAGGGGTTTCAGTATCTGCTGTCTGAGACATGCCTAGTTAGACTCGAACTGTACGAATACTCCAGCGCAAACTACTGGTGTTCATCCAAAACACAGGAACATCTGCCATGATTTAGAGAGCAAGAATATCTGTGTTTTTGAGGTGGGGAGCCGCCCACTGACAAAACCCTGAGCTGCAGAGAAGCACCTCCCTCCCATCATCACTAGGCCAAAAAGTCTCTTATTTTTAAAGAATAATGGAGAGAGACTAGATAAAGCATCAAATGCATGTATCAAACCTGGGGGTCATCTTGTTCCTCCATGTTGTACTGTGCTCCACCAGGCCCTTCGTTCACTTTGTCCCCAAGCAGGAACCCCAGTCGCGTCATCAGTGTGTTGGCGGCCTCGTCTACAGACGGAGGAGGACCCAGTTCTTGGCTTTCGTCCCCTGTAAGAGAGTTAAAGAAAAAAATAGATGTAAAACCATAAAAAAACCATGTTTATAAAGTAAGAAACCATTTAAAGGTTGTTGTTGACATAACGTAAAGCTAATGTCAAACAGCAGCAAGAGGAATATGATAAAACAATAATAATCATATTTTTATTTTTAATAATAAACTATTTTTATGTCAATAAAGTTCCTCAGCTAAGGATGCATTCAGCTAATGTCTGAACCATATCAGTTATCAGCTGATATCAGTGATTTGGTTTCATTTTTGGCATTTTCTTTTTCTTTTCTAGATTAAAATATATAAAATTATTTTATTTTGAAACAAGTCATAATATTGTCTATATAAATAATATTATCTATTTCATCCAGAATTGCAATGCAAGTAATAATGCAAATGAGACATTAAGTCATCAATCTAGGTTGCATTTATTTGATAAAAAAAATATAGTAATAACAGCAATATTTTAAAATATTATTTCAAATTAAAATAACACTTTTCTATTTTAATATATATATTTTAAAATGTAATTTATTCCTTTGAATTTTCAGCATCATTACTCCAGTCTTCAGTGTCATACTGATTTGCTGTTCAAGAAACATTTATTATTATTATCAATGTTGAAAACAGTTGAGCCCCTTATATTTTGTGGAAACGTGTATATTTTGTGAAAAATTAGGTGTCATTATGTATTTGGTAGTGCCAAAATTGCAGGAATGTTGGCAGGAAATGTAAAGAGTGTACGTCTAAATAAATTTCTGGCATCCAGAGAAATTGCTTTCCATGACTTCATCAATAATGTAATTCTTATGATTCTTGCAATTCCACATTGTCCAATGTCCACTACAACTAGGCAGTCACAAATCCATACTCTACGCGGCATACCTGTGGTCTCATCTGAATTTCAGTCTCAAACAGCCTCATGCCAATGTACTTTGATCTTCTGCTTACAAATCATATATATTTTGAAACCACAGCAGAAAAGGACATGCAAACCAGCCCACACTTCCAAACTCACTGTTGTGAATTAGCAGTGAGCTAAGCCAAAACCCCAAAAAGACTGTAAAACCCCATCACACTGAACTACCTAACAATCCTCATCAGAAGAATGTCTGGGTGTCTAACTTTTCTTGAACCGCGAGCGCAGATGAAGCGTCTGAGAAAATCACAGTCAAAGGCTGATCGCGAGACTTCAAAAGAAGAGGTGTCCCACGGTGGCTAAATCCAAAGCAAGGAGAGCTTTTCAGGATTCGTTTTTTTTTTTTCATGCCTTTCAGCTCTCACCATCAGCCGAAGAAAACCGACTGCAAAACAAACAAGTCTTTCCCTGAAATACCGGGCGAGTCGCCTCACCTCTAAGGCACATGCTCGTCTTACTATCAAATCCGTCCTCAGAGACTCAAAATTTCTCTCAGATAAACCAAAGCCTCAGGCAGCAGTGGCTCTGCGCAGCAGCTATGGTTAGCTTTTATAAAGTTGTCTTAAAAAGGAAAAACTATCTGAAAGAAAAAGAATCTCGGTATAACAGATACCGAATGAGTCCTGAACAAGAACAATCAACACAATAGATGCTACAGCTAAACATGCTAATTCGTTCAAAGCATACGAATGGCCATATATGCCTCAAAACCAGTAATGACCAGAACACACAGGCATTTTGGAGCAATATGCATTCATTCAATATGCACATTTGGGCATATATACAGTACATTGGCTATTTTACAACGGCTTCAAAAGTCGCTCGGACAAATAGATATAAAAGAATAAATTGCTACAGCTAATTACGCTAATCAGGCACAGCATCAACAGCAGGGGTTTTCAAACCTCTTTCCAATCTGCGACCCACAAATGGGTCGCAGATTGGGAAGAGGTGGGTCACGCAATCACTATATTGGCTGCAGCTGAATTTACGTTTCATGAGTGACACAGACAAACAGGTTGCACGATGAACTAACGTTAAATAGAAATCGCTATATTTCTTAGAGCAATTTAAAGTTAGATAAAATGTCAGTATTGTGTTTCATGAAGTGCGCGCATGCGACTTGTTGTGATAACAGTTTTCACCGTCTCAGAGCGGCTTCGGTTCATTAAGCAGTTTGGTGCGCATTATTAACGAGAAGAAACTCGTTTACTCCAATCACTGCACTGCATTCTGCATGAGATACACCGGAGAATTCAAATGTCACGAAAGGCTGATTCAGGTCTGGGCTGCGTTTCCCAAAAGCATTGTGAGCTAAGTTGATTGTAGAGACCATTGGTGGCAATGGTTCTACGATCTACTTTGGCATACGATGCTTTTGGGAAACGCATTAATCTCTGTCGCCTGTAATACAGCGCTGTTGTCTTCCAGAGATATGGTCGTCGTGAGTGCGTCGTTTTGTGTTCCCTCGCATGTATTTTGATACCTACCAACGCATAAGGAAAATATATATGTAAAAAGCATTTAAAATGTATACACACACAATTCTAGGTCCTGGGCATACTGTCAAATAAAATTATTAGTCTATTTTTTTTATTTTTTATATTCAGATTTTTTTTTTGTCATATCAAACCTTTGGTTAAGATTAAGCTTACTTAATCTTTTTCATTTCTTTAAATTTGTTTTGCCATGCTTGGGTAAATCAGTTGAGGCAGCAGACAAAAACTACTCTGTATTCTTCACATTATTTCAACAGCCACTAGGCTACTATTTTAATTCTCAAACTTTTTGAAAATGTCCCATAAGTTTGTATTGCAATTAAACTTATATGTCAGATGAAAAGGAAAAAAACTGCTCTAAAGAGAACTAACGCCTCCCACCCCACATTCATTCTTTAAAATTATTTTGGTGGGTCTTGAGATAGATTATTCTTGTCTACATGGGTCCTGGAATGGAAAAGTTTGGGAACCCCTGATCTACAGGACAAAGCCTAAGATTGAGTTGACTACTTAATGCAATTGAACTTTCAAATCAAAGATTAAAATGTTCCGATGATGCCCAAAAATGTCTTAAGGTGCTGTTTGTACAACAGAGTGTAAAGTCAACAAAGTAAAGCTAATGACTCTAATGCCAATCAATTATTTATTTGTTACAAGCCAAGTAGAATAAACCATACAGCTTTTGTAAAAGTGATGCATTCTTCGGTACAAAATGGTCACATTTCTATTTTGCCAACTTGCGCATTTTGTTTATGCACGCCACAGTCTATGTAGCCACCTTTTTAAGGCTGTGCAAAGAACAATACTTTTGCCAAACAATATAGGAAGCCTACAAATTGGTTTCCTGTTTTGAATTTTGTGTCTCTACAGGAGTCGACCCGTGGGAATTCGTTGATGCAGTTGCAACACAAATGTTGTCATGGAAACTATGCTAAAGATTGTCCTGAAGCATTTGTCTCTTTCATTCTTTCTTCAACCGAACATTCCTCCTAATTTTTTCCTCTATCGCTGTATCGCAATCTCAGAGCTAAAAAGGGCAGCTATCACTCATCATCAGTGCACTTCTGTACGAGTGATGATGAGCTATCTGATACTCAGACAGGCCGCAGGGGGTTGGAGACGTGTGGGGGAGTGGGGCACCAGCGGGGAGCAATCCTACGGTAAAAAAGGGATAAATAAAAGGTGATTTACGACCAACAGGTTTGTTATAACTGGGATCAGATAGGGATCTTAAAAACTAAAAATGTATGACTGCCTTTCACTCCAGCACAGTTGCAAAGAGTAAAAACATAATTAAAAATAATGTAATTTGTTTTTTTACTTCCCCCAAATCAGCAACATACTTTCACAAATTAATTAATGTTTAATATAAATGTAATAAATAAACAATTAAAATAATAATGTAAATATTATAATATATTATAAATAATATTTTAAATAAATACATTAATTAAAATTAAAACTATATTTTATAAACATTCATATATGTGATTAATTTAAATTTAATTAAATCTGCATATCAAGCAATTAATTTCATTAAATTGTTGAATCAATTGACGATCCATGAAACAAACCTGAGGGTTCTGTCTGCTTTTCAAAATAACAAAACCAATGATGACACCACAAACCTCAGATGTTTAAGTCGTTTGTCTCATCTCTAACGCCCCCACGGGAGTCGCTTAAAGTTCCACTCTTTAACTCCACCACAGAGCAACAAATTCAGCTCCGCTTCCTGTTTCGGACCCCCCTGGGGGAGGACAGTCCCACGGGAAAGCGTACTGTTTGTGCTTTCACAAGAGCAAAACACATCAGCATTGCAGGGGTTTAAAGCTCATCATTCACAGGTCGTTGCCTCCTGTAAAACCTAAAGACCTGCAGTCCTTGATATGCACCGCTGGGCTTTTAAAATCAGAGCAGATATATCAGTTCCGTATAAAGGCAATCAATGACACGTGGCTTCTAACAAAACCACACATGCAAAAAACTGCTCGTGTTGCACAGAATGAAAGACTCAGCAAAAAGGGGGAAAAAAATAGATTCGTTGAACTTCTAATAGCAGGGTTGCAGTTAGTGAGGCAGGGCACATTTAAACTAACAATTCAAAAATCATTCCATTGCCTCTGACACAGGGTTTCCAACACTTGCAAAAGGCTGCATACAGCCACACTGCAGCGAAGCCAACACTTGGCCTACCATAACAGTACAGTAGTTAGACACACTGGAGCTCTTTCTCAAACATGCATTACAGATCATTCTGGACAATATAAAATATTTTATTTATTTTTAAGTAAATGTGGTACAAGCTCAGGCAAAATGCTAGGCTGCGATGCTAGGGTGGTTCTGGGTAGCTGGTAAGCTGTTCAAAGTAGTAAGCATGTTGCTAGTGTTATTAAGCAGACAGACAGATAGATAGATATAGACAGAAATAGACATAGGCCTACATAAATTTACATATAGACAGACAGCAGACATATATAGACAGACATATAGACTGACAGCAGTCAGATAGGCAGCCAGATAGATTGCCAGACAGACAAGATATATTTAGATAGGTAGACAGACAGACAGACAGACAGGATAGATTTGAGGTATCATTTATTTCTATAGCACAGATGGTGCATAAGAATAATGCATAGAGTTAGGGGGTTAAAAAAGGGACAGAGACAGAGAAAAACAGAAAGCGAGAGATAGGAGACACCAAGCACAATCGGATGGGCTGAATTACATTTGCCCGCAAGCAATGCTGCTTCAAGAAAGTCTATGTCTGAAAATAACATCCCAAAGCTGGTTTGAGTTAACCAAGCAAAGCTCCAAGGCTCACAGGGAGGAGAAGACGGCTGCACGATGACAGGGTGGCTGTCTGAACAGGGCGGCACAACTAACAAGCCAAGCACCAAGCTGCGGACCGGCTGTGATGGCGGTTTAGAAACAAAGGGCCTTGCAAACAAACTCTTGGCTAAATAAATAGGCAAGAGAAAAATCTGGTCTGTCATTGTGAGACATTTTAAGCGTGAAAAATGCAGTGTCAAATCAGTGGAAACACTTGTGTCTGCTTTCCAGAATTTAAGTGGCTGTTTGAGACTGCTAACCCACACTGGTTTCCAGATCATCTTGTATTACCGTGGTATTGAGATCTATCAGATTTCCTTTGTATTATCTATAAAGCCTGTGAACAATTTTTCTAGCCCTTTTACCTGCTCAGTCATAAACCAGATATGATGATGGAAATGAAAGTCATAAACTGACTGTTTCAGTGCAGACTGAAACCTGAACACTGTCCTAAAAATTACACAGCTTTAAAATGATAAGATTTAACAATGACCTTGTTCAAACAGGCAGAAATAATGGATTGCCTTTGCCTATATGACTCAAATCATCTTTGTTTTTCCCATTTCTGAATGGGAGAAACATACAGTACATGAAATTCATTATTCACAAGTCTGATACAAATAACCTCTAAGTGAAATCTGATTAAAATAATTGTTTATAATGTATCAGTTTGAACAATATCATGTTTTTCTTTATTCAAAATGTTATTTGTTGCCATTAAATGTACCCACAGTGACAGAAGCAATAAACATTTATTATGCACAGCAAAAATGACTTCTTAAGTTTTTAAGTAGTCTTTTTTGACTTGTTTTTTTCATTCAAATATCTAAAAATCCATAAGATAAATTTACTTGAGAAGCAACACTGCACAAGATAGTAAGACTTTTTTTTAGAGAATGTATTTTTAATGCTAATGTTTTTTTGTTGTTTTTTTTTTTTTTACTTGTTTTTAACTTAAATATTTTAAAAGAAAAGTCATAATTTACACACACTCATATTGTTCCAAAACAGTATGACTTAATTTCTTATTTCTTTCCCCCAATGGTAACCAAAACTCTTTTGGCAACCAATATTCTTCAAAATATCTCTTTAATATTCTCTTATGTTCCGAAAAATAAATTTAGTCTGGTTTAGAACATCATGTGGGTGAGTAAATAGCAGAATTTTCCTTTTTGGATTAAATATCACTTTTTACAAAAAGTGAAAAAACCCACCAGTGCAGTAAGAAAAAAATGCATACTCTGAAAACAAGTCTTATCAAGTTGCTTCCCAAGTGAATTTATCTTATGGATTGTTTAAAGCTGCAGTCCGTAGTTTTTCCTCTTTGTCGCCATCTCTGTTCGAAATCTGCAATTGCAGTCATTCGCGGAATTATCAACTTTACGTGGGTTGTGCCTCGGCACGGCACAGCACGGATGAATCCAATGTTTTGAGGAGAATGTGCAGCTGTCAGTATGACCAAGAATATGACAAGAATTTTCACCGGAAAATGTCAGCTGAACAAGTAAGTAACTTTGTTCTGACCAACTAAGGGTAAAAAAAGCATTGCAGTAAATTAAATCTAATGATCGCTTATCATATCACGTCAAACCGTGCAAATTATCCTTTGTTCTCAAATTGTTAATGTTAACAACATCAGCATTGCCTGACTACATTCAATGCCCTTCCGATATTATGCTTGTTTTCGCATGGGTCCGGTTGCAGTCTCTTTTTTTCTGTAGCCACTCTGAAGTCCGAAGTCTTTTGCGTTACACCGGGTGAATCTCCAGTTGTCACTGGTGATTGTCATTTGAACCTTTCTGGATCCGCCATCAAATTGATAAGTTTAATTATATCAAGTGCTGTGAGAAAAGGCAATAAATCTCCACCTCCAGCATCCTCACTCGCAATATAGCTTATACTAGTCGAGACTCTTCTTTATGTGTACAGATGTGACGTAATGACACAAAGACATGCTCGAATCTCCCGTGGAAATCCACCAGTACCACTGGAATTAAAAACATTATTACAAGCTTACCGCTTTGAATTGAGCTACGGCAAGCAGATAGTTTTGAACACTGGCTGGTTATCTACTTGCTCAAACATTTATTTTGGATAATTTTTAACTCAAAAAAGTGATGGACAGCAGCTTTAAATATTTAGCTAAAATAACATTTATGAACTTATGCATTTATTTACATTGATGCTTTTATCCATCGAGACTTGCATTGCATTCAGGTACACATTTTATCAGTTCATTAATTCCAAGGAAATTTAACCCTTGACCTTGGTGTTGCTACTGTTTGAGCTACATGAATGGAAGACTAAAATATGAGGAAAATTAAGAATAGAACGAGAATACGATTTTAGCAGAGTAACACCCTTTCCCGTTTCTTAATATATTCAGATTTGTATACTGCCCTCATGAAAAACAATGTATGATGAAACATTGCTACAGGTGAACCGACGAGTTTGTTGTTACAATGTCAACCAATGTGGATGTGCTAGCAGAAGTGACTGTAGTCTAAACCGAAAAAAAGCTAAAAAGTTAAAAAAAAAAATATATATTTTCCCTGCAGTGTGAACAAAACCCATGTGACCACAACAAGGTAAGCGGTACTGATGATGACTGCCATCTGAAGGCCACTGTGGGGCCCCATAAATCTTCACTCTCGCTCAACCAACTCAAACCATTCACAACCCGGCCATGCATACATCTCATCTACTCTGAAATCTCCTCTAATCGAGACACATTACACCCCAGGCGGGTCTCCAGTCCATCTCCATCATTCTAATTGACACTCAGCCTGCATGAGAGCACGGCGTTTCCATGCATCAAAGATAAAGAGTCAACACGTGCGTTATTGCCGGATGGAATGAGAACAACAGAGTTTGGCATTCCTGTCGCCCTCTTGCAACATCAGAACCATCTTAGTCAGCTTCCCCTCAACAATCTTTTCTTCATCTCCACCTCACCTTTTTCTTCTTTGCTGTCCTCCTCTTCATCATCATCATCTTGTCCTTCTTCCTCGTTCTCATCCTCATCTTCGTTGTCGCCTTCAACTTCTCCCACCCAAACTTCCTCTCCGTACACCTCTCTCTGTCCATCACTTTCATCACCAACAATACCTTGTGCACCTCTGGGACTGGTGCAGCATCCTGACTGGAGCAGGGACTGATCAGAGAGGCTCAGACTGGACGTACAGGCCCGAGATGTACAGCAGAAGTGAGACATCCATTGTCTGAGGAGCGAAGAGGTCCGACTCGGTCGCTTCGCCCCAAGGCTGGTTCGTTCTGTGCGGTCGTATGGACGAGACCGCTTCCTCCTCTGCCACGTGCATCTGGCCCTCGTTCCGGCGCACGCCTTCCTGACCGTCAAAGCGAAATCCATAATCCAAACAAGCGGTTTTCCCTGCTTACAGCTGGTGTCCAGCTCCACAGGAGAACGGTGAGAAGGGAGAGTTCGATCTGTTCGTTTTAGGGTCCATGCCGTCGCAAGGACTGAGAAGAAAATGAGCACCCTGCTTCTTTTCTACTTCAGAACAGTTTGTGGCTGTCAGTGAATGGGGAGGAGAGGACTTCGACGGCGGTTTGGTTGCTCTACTGAGCTTCAGAGAAACCGCTGGCTCAAGCTTTAACAGGAACCATGAGGAGTCTGAAAAGTCGGAGTCCAAACACCACAAAAGGAGGGAGGGAGCGAGCGAGAGCAGCAAGAAACCACTAAACCCATCGCTCTGTGTTCCCTGCTCAACACAGTTAAAAATGTTGGAAGGGCATGTGTCGCATGCACACACGCAAGGCCTGCACAGAAAGAGAATGAAAAGCTGTTGAATGAGAGTGCAGCGGGTTAAGACTTACCAGTCTAGAGTATATCCAGGTCAAGAATCCCAGCCAAGCCAGGAGTGACTTTGAGGAAACCCAGATTCTGGTTTCCAAAGGAAAGGTCCCTCTTTTGAGTACATGTACAGACTGTAACGTCATTAACATCTTCAGAGCTAGAGACAAGAGACGGTCAGGACGACCCCAAAACAAACAGAGAGGAGAAAAAGTGACGGGCAGGAGCGAAGCCGAAAAACAGATGGTAGAGCTTAACCAAGTGTGCAAGGCTGGGGGTCGAATTACGCTGTTGTTGGTCACAGGCACGGGGATTCTTAAACTAAAGGGGCCGTGGGTCGTTCCTGTTTGACCCTTACGGCCCCAAAAGATGTATTCTATTGGAGGCGAGAGAGTTTGGTCCAAGCAGGTCACGTTTCACTATAATCCCAAGACGCTCAATCCATCATTTCTGTCTTGGAGTAACTGGTTGGGGTGGAGTCCACCCATCTATAACCACAACTAACTCTAAAACAACATTTTATTTATTGATTTATTCTCCAGACAAATTCTGTGTCTAATCTTGATAAATCCAGATAAAAAAAAAAAATTAAAATATATATATATATATATATATATATATATATATATATATATATATATATTATATTTTATATATAATAATTAACTATGTACGATATTTATTATATTAGAAATTATAAACAATTTATCAGGATTGGACACATTGGAATTTTCCTGGGAAATAATATAATAATGATAAAAAAGTAATTATAAATGTATATAGTCAGCAAAATCTATGATAATATATATATATATAATATTTTGAAGACAATAAATAATAAATATGAGCCTCTATAGAAGCCTCATCCATACACTTTCTTCAAGAACAACAGTTTCTTTCTTTTTTTTTCACAAAAAATTGCTTTTATCATACTGCTACCAATTGTGTAAAAAGGGAAAGGGGGCCTGGGTCAGCCAGTCTATTGAGAAATGGAGCTTGTACAAAAAGACCAAATTTACATTCAGGAGATGATGCTGTGGGAAAAACTACAGCAGCTACGCAGAAGCAACACAAAACACAATGCAGTGTGTTTTGAGTGTACATGTGTTGATGTGGTAACAATGAGGTTTCATACTCTGCCACGTCTCATAGTCTTGATTTTTAATCACTTCAAAGTATTGCAAACACATTAAGGGAAAAAACGAGACAAACAAATGTAAAGACAATTGACAAATGCTACTGCTCTTTTTTCAAGAATGAAACGGGCAAGAAGCTAAAAGAGTGCTTAAAATACAGTGTGATGAGTTCTACTATTCAACCAGTACTGACTCCTTAAACTACATGACACAACTACAACACTTCCTACTGACTTCCTGTGACAGAAACCCTGAGAGAACACTGAAAAGACGACATATGGTATATAGAGGAAAGGCAGATTCTCACATCCTCAACACACATGATTCTGGCATTTTACTATGTAAAGTAAAGTCTCTTGCCAAATCAAGAGTGAGTCTGGACAGTGGGGAGCTACTTGTGTAACACTTGAGTGTAAATGACCCAAGAAACAACAATTGAAAAACAGAAAAGAGAAAACGATACACTTCCATTGAAAGCGATAAAATCTATATTTGAGAAAATTTAAAATTAAGAAAAACGACACTGTTACGTACTTGTCTAACATGTTTTTTGTCCCAACTGAGGGAAGAGCTGCAATTATTTATGTGGTAATCCATAGCATGCAACACCTGTTGATAGAGCTTCATGAAAATTCTGTCATGTACTTCTCATCCTCGTGTCGATCCAAACCTGTATGACTATTTCTTCTGTTGAACACAACAGAGGATATTGTGAAGAATGATTCAACTGTTTTTGCCTTTACAAAGAAACTCACTGGGATCAAAAACAACATTGCACCCCATTGACCTTTATTTTATGGACAAAAAACATGGAGACATTTTTCCAAATATCTTTATTTGTTTTTCATAGAGGAAATTAATGTTTGGTGAGTAAAAGATGGCATTCAGTATGTCGTAAATAACCTAGAATATACCTTTAAATATAATTTTAAAACCTTTCTACACTGTAAAAAAGTTGCTGCCTTAAATTTTTCAACACAATCAACTTGGATGTTTAAGTCACTTCAACATAAATTACTTTAAACTGACTTAAATTAGTTGAATCTTGTATAACTCAAAAAGTTGAACACTGCTTAACTTGTTTTGATGAGTTAAAGCAATGTAAAAAAAAACATATGCTGTCATAACCTATTGATCATATCATTTTTAGTATACGCCTGCCACAATTACTACATAATCACCAGATCACAATTAGATCAAATAATCAAAAAATATTTGAAATATCCACTATAATTGTGCACTTTATCTTCCAGTCAGATTTTCTTTCATTCAAGGAAAGATAAAAAAGCCACACATTTTCAAGTGTCCCTCACTCCAGTAGTGAGTGTGAAATTTTCTAAATACTCCTTTCTGACCTTTTTTTAGGCAGGAACAATACTAGTCAGAATGCTTCAGACAGAGAGCAATGGGTACATTTAGAAAGTATTGATGTGTAAGGAAGGGTTTCCTCAATGCTCCAGTGCCATCTGTTGGATTTGCACAAGATAATAATAAGAGCACACATACACCAATTGTTTAAATAATCACGTAGCCAAATTGGCCAATATTAACCCTTCATATGTGAATACACTAACATTTATGCTTTTTTTATTTTGTCTATTTGAGACCGAGTAGGTTGAGGAAGTCTTGGCACATAAAAAAAAACGATAACCCACGTCAGCGAAGGTGTGAAAGATTTCGTGGCAGCACTGGAAAGTGACAAGTGTTGCATTTTAAAGATATCCCTACGATTAACAGACAGCCTCCCACATGGACAGGTCTCGAGATGACAGATCTTCAGCGATCTGTTACTAATATAATGACAGTGCTTCTTCATTCAAACTCATGCTGTCATACGGTTTGTCATTCTCCAGCACCAGAACTGCCAGGACACCTGCTAATACAGGAAACCCAACACTCATTTACAGGGTGATCCCAGTGTAGACAGAGGATTCTATGCTGGGATTGGCTGTGGTGATGGGATGTTTATTGCGATAACATTGTATAACATATTTTTGAGTGAATTTAGACTCCTCTGTCTGGGGTGTAACATGTTTGAACAGACACCAATACACGACTGGTGAGCTCTGCAGACAATCTTGAGCAAATATAGTCAAAAAGCACACATTTCCTGTTGAGCCGCTGACTGCTACTTGGTTTTGATCTGAAGTGCTCAGCAGTGGTTACAAAGATTAAACACTGGTTTTCTGAGGCATGAGGAACAAACTGAAAAAAAATTCTGAGGTATTCATTTACATTTGAATTCAGTTAAGTGTTTTTCTCGCTATTTATCACAATGTCATATACAAAATAAATGTGTACTGCCATGTCATAAAATGATTGCAGACATTAACACATTTAGCATTTACTTTAATTAATGATTTAAATAAAATTCCACTGATTGTAAGATCCATCTACTGAAACGTTGTCACAAACAGGCAAAATGCGACAAAATAACTGATTTATTTAATCATTAACGTATTAAAAAAATAATAGTTTATTGGTGTTTCAACTGTTGCTAACAATTTCTGAATATAAAAATTGCTAAATTAAAAAAGTAAATTGGTTGATGGAGGTGACACCATGGTTGTGACAGAAAACAAGCACAATTACTTAAAATTATGAATAAAAAATATAATAATAGGCCTAATATTATAAAAAAGATTGTGAAATAATATTATTAATATGTTTATATAAATATACTATATATAAATAAATATTAATTTGTGATCTAAAGGATATAATTAATTCAATAAAAAAATCTAATCAAAAAAGTGAAAGAACACAATTATTTTCTAAAGGGAGGTAGAAACAAGTGGTTCCATGTCTCAAAAATAGTGGAAAAAATTAGCTGAAGAAACTAACAAAAGCATCATGGGTAGGATAGCAGGGACAGGTCGTTTTTTAGAGCTGCGAGAACTAAACTCTGAATGACAGTTTCCCTTGGACTGCATTTTGAGGCGGTTTACGCACTTCTGCAGAAAACCTGTCAAAACCACACATTCACAAAATGTTCTTGTGATAATCACCCAGAGCAGAAAAATAATCAAACAAACAATGTTCAGCGTAAACAACGGGTTTTTTTTTTTTTTTTTTTTTAAATCAAAGAAACAAGCAATGCCACAGCAGTGATAATTATATAGGAAGAGCACGAGGTGGATACTCACACCTGGATGCCACGAAATTTAACAGCACATTCAAACATCTCTCTCACACTTGCTTACAGTAAGTGAGTGCATAAGCTTTCGTGTTTTGTTCTGATACAAAACACAACAGCTGGTCAGTCCACGCTCCTAACACCTGCCAGAACTCATCCGTCACGACTTGTGTGCTGTGATTCCATTTTAATGAGGAGTGACGGCTCATTTACATCCCCCGTGATAAGGTGGCACAAGGGAGCGAAAGGCAGCCGACAACAGGCATCCTCAAATAATGCGGCTAAGTTATGTAAAGTGTTGCCCTGGAGACCGAAGCATCTTAGACTGTGTCCACAGTTGCCATGATAAGTTTCTATGTGGATGTTTTAAGTCTAATGTGTTTCTGCAAGACAATCACACATATCTGACACTTATGTTCCACATTCATTTGTCAAACGCGAAGAAAGATTACCAAGATGTATTTCATGATCCAGAAAAACATATGAAAACAGTCAAATGAAATCACTATTCATGAATGAAATTCATGCGTCACATAAATACACACCCCTATATGAACTCCTGATGCCCTAAAATCAAGGACGTGACACACCAAACCGACGTCAAAAAACTAGCTGCGACGAAAGCCGACTATGTTGTTCAGTCGCGTCTGCTTTGTCTGGGCTTCAACGCACCACAAAGACTACAGCTGACTGCTAACTGGCAAGTGTGTTC
The DNA here is from genome assembly GCA_030578255.1 of Tiaroga cobitis. Lineage (NCBI taxonomy): Eukaryota > Metazoa > Chordata > Actinopteri > Cypriniformes > Leuciscidae > Tiaroga > Tiaroga cobitis. The sequence continues at coordinate 17,906,310 of CM060593.1, forward strand.
TGCGCATGCAAGCAAGGAGAAAACTGTCTATATCAGCAGGTAAGGTATCAATAGTCTATATTCGCCATTCAGATTTTCATGCATTGGAATGATGACCTAAAATTAGACCAGCCTTCTGTCAGTGCCGTCTTGATTTCTTTGCTCGCTTTCATCACTTTGTTTTTTTTTCTCTTGCACTGACTCGTTCGATAAGCTAAACAGCCAATCAGAGTGATCTCTCACATTGATAGCCCGACACCCACGGAGACGTGAGCTCCACTACAGCCGAAATGCGGCCCATTTCAATGCGTTTCAATGAGGAAAATGCAGTCAATAAACCATCAGCATCTATTGGCTGTAAATTATTAGAAGAAGGAATATATTCCATTTTGTTTAAATCTCAGGGGGAATTTCAAGTAACTATTTTAGGTCAAAAGGTTCAACTGGCAAAAATGTTTGGGAATCCCTGCTCAATGATATTGACTCAGGTTAGTCCATTGAATATCAATGGCTTACTTTTGCACGTTTTAACATCTTCCAGGTAGAAATTGCAAGTCTCATTCATAAGGAAAATCACAAAGAAAAGTAACTAGCCGCACAATTTGAGATATCATTCATGTCTGTAGCACATACGTTTAATACTTACAGTAGATTAAGAGTCTGTTCAAACATTAAGAATGAGCCATAGAAACAGTGATGCTTGGCAAAACCAAACAGAGACAAGAGAATTGGCAAAGTGCTCACCGTTTTCATCCAAAAACAGATCTCTCCTCTTGCTTCCTTGCAAACAGATAAATCCAAGTTGTCATGTTTTCTGAATTTTAAGCAAACTCCTGCTGATCTGAAGCATCTACACAAGTGATCTTGAGAATCTGATTCTCAAGATGAGGGAAGAGGAGACAGGAGAGATTTTGGAGGAGGAGCAAAAGAGAAGGAAAGAAGGCTGGCATTGGGATGGAGAGATTCAGTGTGAAAGAGAGAGGGGAAAAAATGCAGATCATTGCGCATGTGGAAGTCACGGTGTCACCTGGGACAGGAAACGAGGAGGTGTCACTCTTCCAATCATACCCAAGGCCGCTTAAACACCAGGCTATTTTTAGCCTGCAGAGGAGAGGTGCCACAAGAGGGAGAGAGTTGGAAAGAACGAGTGAGAGTAACGAGGACAACAGTGCTCAAGAGCCCAGGGAGACACGTCGCTCATTCAAAGAAGCTGTTGTCATGACGAGAGGGTGCTTAACAACGCAAAGGAGGTGGAGTCACACCATATCAGACACTAAAACCCATATAGATGCTAGCTTCTCCATACTGTATGTTCATTTTGCATAATATGGTCATATTTGGGAATTCCTTGAGATCCTCATGAGATCAGTTTGTGGACAGATACAGTGCTGTTCTAAATTGATTAAGAGTGGCTGTCATGTGAATCTTGTGGTTATTGAGCCAATCAGAACAGAACAGAACAGCCCAAAAGATGTACAGACAGACTTGAATATAAGAGCTTCAGATGCGCGCACACAAACACAGTTAGCCAGAGCAGCTTATTAACACACTGAGTGTCAAAGACAGCGCATACACACTGCATATTCTATCTCACACTCTATCCCTTCCTACTGCCATATGTCCCAGTCACAGGTACAATGTTCATGCAGCACAAATCCATCCATCATCTATCTCATCCATTCACGCACTCATCCATCCACAAACTCAAACATCCATCCATCCATCCATCCATCCACTAATGTATCCATTCATCTATGCACTACTGTTCCAAAGTTTGGGGGTCAGTAAGATTTTTGAAAGAAGTCTCTTATGCTCACCTACAGCTAGTAGATCAAAACACAGTAAAACAGTAATATTGTAAAATATTATTACAATTTTAAATATATTTTTATTTTAATATGTGTTCAAATGTAATTTATTCACATGTGTCACATGATCCTTCAGAAATCATTCTAATATAATAAGGTGATCAAGAATCATTTCTTCTTATTACCACTGTTGAAAACCATAGCTTAATACAAAAAAAGGTTGAACTTTTTTTAAGGATTCTTTTATGAATAGAAAATTCAAAAGAACATAATTTATTTGTTATTGCTTTGCAATAGTCTTTACTGGCCTTTTTTATCATTTTAATGTGCAATTGTTAAACAGAAGTTTAAAAAAAAAAAATCCAACCACTGACAAACTTTATTCACTCACTCATCCATCAATCCATTTGCTCACTTTTTCACCTGTCCATCCATTGACTGACTCAATTATCCGTTCATCCAAACAGTCCACCCATTCACTCACACATCAGTTCATCCATTAATCCACCAATTCATCCATCCAAGCACCAAAATCCAAAAAAGTTTTGTGAGAGAATGCAATGGTTTTGTGTGAGTGAACACAAAGTTTCTTGAGGGGAGCGCAAAACTTTTGTAAAAGAACGCAAAAGCATTGAAATTTATATATTTTTTCTCCCATCTCATACTTCCATCACCATGTCCCGTTAGGGGGTTGCGTACGGTTATGTTAGAACTAACTAGAAAAATGCATTAACAGATTGGACCAACACATATTAAAGACAGGGCAAAGGTCACGTCCCTTATGCATTATGTGAGGCTTTTAAAGAAAAAGTATGTGTGTGCATGTTTACCTGTATACAATTAAAAACTCTCAAAATGCTGGTGATTACTGTAATTGCACTGGTTAATATGGCTGGAGAGGTCAAAGGTCATTGTTCAGTCACTGGAACGGAAGCAGTTGCTGGGCAGTGATTGCCATCATTAGGGTGGAAATGTAGCCTCCAGTTCCAGGAACTCATTCTGACCAAAAAGGGCGGGGGGTGAAAAAACCCTGAAATGTTTCAACTGGAGAATAACTCCAATGTGGGTTACCAAGACTATCCATCTGGACTGCCATGAGATCATGTGAGCTGAGTCTCCCTCCAGCTCCATGACCATCAGTAATTGCAGCTTAAGTCATTCAAGACAAAGACACTAGATTTTATCTTAAGCCCATTAAACTGTACAGCACAAGTGTGGGGTACTTTGTAGGGAAAAAAGACGACTTGAGAGCGTGAATAATGAAAGCATATGTAAGATCAGAACGACTGTGCAAACACACAGACTCATCAGTATTCTCAATGAAATAAAAGCAAACCTCTAATAGCCAGCACAAATCTAATGGATAAGAATTCTGTTTTATCCCTCCGCCTTAAAGGGACATTTACTCAACCTCATGTTGTTCCAAACGTGTATGCTCCAATATATGGATTATAGAAAAATATCCTGGTCACTTTTTTCAATATAATGAACATGAACTGGGAGTGTCATGCTCCAAAATATTAAAAACATGTACACTACAGTATATTCTAAAATAGTTTTGTGTGAAGAACCGACTTAAATCCATGAACAAAATGGGTCAATTGTGCACATTTTCAGTGGTCAAAAACCAAATGTGGGTCACTTTGCATACAGCGGATACTTTTGTTTTCTTTTAAACAGGAATATCTAAAGAACAAATAATGTTAAAACTAGAAATGTATCTCATTAGCTCATTTGAATAGAATATACCTGTCTGAGTGCCATAAATATTCTTTTTCCAAAGTTGTCATGCCTGTAACTCTAAAAGTGTTCAAGATATCTTGATATCCTTCTAGATTCTCATTCTTAATAAACTTTCCTTTTGAAATCTTCATTTTAAAGAGTTATTTTAAAAGAAAAAAAAGTATTAGCTGTGTGCAAAATGACCCATATTTTTTTTCCCCCACTGAAAAGGTTTACAATTTACCAATTTACTCAGAACCACATTAAGATCTCCATATCTCAGGGATTGAACCATCGAGGGACTTTAAAATGAATTTTTGTTAAGAACCAGAATCTAAAAGGCTATTAAGATCTCTTTAATACTTCTTGAGTTACAGGCAAATGTATTCCATAGAAGAAAGTAAGTCATACAGATTGGAATGACATGGAGAGTAAATGAAGACAAAATAATATTATTTTTGAGGGAACTATCCCTTTAATGTTTCATTTATTATGAATCGGACTCAGTGGCGGCTCCTGCAAAATCTCTCAGGGGGGGCAAATATTTGGATGATTGATAAGGATAAGGTCCACCCATGCAATGAATAAATTAACAGCTTAAGCATGTAAAGGCAACTTCACTACTTTAATATTAATGAAAAATAATAACTCTTACAATAAATCTCATTGTTTGTTTCTATACTCACTATTTTACACTGCTTACATCACATTACTCGCTTAATACACTGCGTTCGCCATGAAGTTGTTCATGTTCAACTGGCCTTCACTCGCGAGATGTCCGAACAGTCTCTCTCCCTCTCGTTCTCTTTTTATATTTATTTTTTTAATCACATTTGATAAAGATATTAAAGTAGAGTTTAATCTTTTCTTGTTGTTCAAATTCAAAATTGTTTTCAAATATTATTAGTCACTTAATCTTAAAGATTTTTAATAGTGTATGTTTGTTCCCACCAATCGCTGCACAAGTTAAGGATACGTATGATGACGTAAGCACGTTAGTGCGAGCCCTCCCGGAACCCATAGAGAATGCATTGCAGTGCCTCCAGTTCGAAAAAAAAACATCTTTGAATGTAAGTCTATGGGAACACCATGGGCGATTCTCAGCCAGAGTGAAATCGCCCAAAAAGAGGCGTGAACACTCCACAGAACGTGACATGACGCTGATTGGACTATAGTGACGGCTAGCGTAACTCTGTGGTTGAATGCCATTGTGAATGTGATTGAAAAAGTCCCTTTCATTCACACTTTGGTGGTGCGTCACCCAATCGCCCTAATGAAGAAACCGCCCCTGATCAGACTGATCCAGTTCTCACTGACTGAATGATTCACAATGTTTAACAGTCTTTTTTCAATGAATAAATTAATTCCCCACACTATCGTATCAATGAAGACGACTAAAATAATAAAGCAATATAGCTCAAATCATCCGAACAACTTTTATGATGCTTTTGCGTTCTTTTTGAATCTTGAAAGCTCTGGTTCCCTATTTTTGTAACAGCAAAGAAAAGAGTAATCAGTACATTATTCAAAATTTGGAAAAACATTAGGGTGACAATGATGAAAAAAAATATGTTTTTGGGTGAACTATTCCAATAAATTTGGCTGATATGTTTAGTGGATTAACTCAAGCTATCTTAGAGATTGTATATTCAGCAGGCAGGTGAAACACATCCAGTGTTTTAAGGCTAAAGTCAAATATTACATGTGAAAATGAACAGTGAGTGTAGCAGAGGGCTGGACGAACAATACAGGACACGGCAAGAGAAGGAAATCACACTTTCCGTGCTGTCCTGCTTCCAGGAGAGTGTGGCTGAAAACAAGTCATTGTGTTTGGACAGAGCTTCCGCAGGCAAGCTGGACTGGACACGCTCGATGAAACAACTCGGAAATGATAAAAGCAGGAAAAACAATGCGTGGATGGAAAAGCCACTGGCGGTGGACCAAGCTCATGGAGGGAGCTGGAACAGCCGGGGAGGTTAAAGATGGGATACAAACAAAAATTTGAACTCAGTTCACAGAGTAATTCCTATTTCTGATCTTTTACCACGTTTCAATCGAGCAGGAAACAGGAGGGCAGGAAACAATAAAGAGAGAGAGAGAGGAAAAAAAGGGGGCAAAAAGTGTGTGTGTGTGTGTGTGTGTGTGTGTGCGGGGGAGGGGTTGGGGAGGTTGGGAAGGGTCACAGTATGTAACTACTATCTACTTTACCAGCCCGCTGACAGGGCTGACAGATCCTATATATATATATATATATATATATATATATATATATATATATATATATATATATATATATATATATATACACATAACAGCTATATATTTATATTTAAAAATGAAATACAAAAATTAAAAATGAAATATATGTGCACATAAATACATATATAGCTGCCTTCATTTATATTTAACCTCTCGTTTAATATTTCTACCAGCCTTTATTCATTATAAGAGAGAACAGAAAATTGCAACTGCTTTCAGCTTACAGTCTTATTGTTGAATATAGTGTTGCTGAGCTGCCACTGACAGCATCCGCTGAAAACAACATGACGCTCTCAGAGGATGCGATTAGCATTTCTGAAACATTAACGGGGCACTAACAGTCCTTCAGCTTAACTACTTCTCCACAGAGAAAGAAAAAGGCAACTCAAGGAGGAAAAGAATATAATTAGTGCACCCTTGTGGCAGTTAACAGAAGTGCGATGTCTATGATTAGGAATAAAGAGTACAAAAACATTCCAACTGCTGAAATATGGTCCCTAAACAAATATACACATATAAATAAATATATATATATATATATTAAAAAATATATAAATAAATACACTATCATTCTGAAATTGGGACAACTAAAATTAGAGACAGAAAAAAGATAGCAAGGATGCATTAAATTAATCAAATGTGACAGTAAAGACATTAATTATGCTACAATTTTTTTTTTCAAATAAACGCTGTTCTATTTAACTTCATGTTCATCAAAGAATCCTGAAAAAATGTATCATTGTTTCCACAAAAATATTACAACAGTGATAATAATAAGACATTTTTCTTGAGCATCAATTCATCATATTAGAATGATTTCTGAAGGATCACGTGACACTGAAGACTGGAGTAATGATGCTGAGAATTCAGCTTTAAAATCACAGGAATAATTACATTAAAAAAAAGATAACACTTATTTTAAATAGTAATAATTAAAAAAAAGTAATATTTTACTGTATTTTTGATCAAATAAATGCAGCCTTGAGCACAAGACACTTAATGACACCAAACTTTTAAACAGTAACTGTGTGCAGACCACTTTTGATGTAATTTTCAATTTTCAAGAATTAAATCACACAAAATGAACATGTAAATTCATAACCCTAAAATAACACATTGCAACTTCGTTACATCGTGTCACACACACACTCTCCCCGGTGTGTAAGGTGAAGGCATTTGTACTCTCAGCGGGAGTTCTGGCATTCAGATGTGGAGTGTTTGAGATGGGAAACAGGAGGTGGTTCTCGCTGACACGCATACAGTATACAAACCACACAAATACAACTGCAACACGCATAAGAGTGCACACACAACACAAGAAATGTTACCTGGCAGTCTCTTGAGCGGCTGTAGACGCATGTTGATGGCCTGGTGGGACAGCAGAGGAGAGGAGGGGAGAGAGCGGGACACACCCTCCATGATCCGAATGTGCTGCATGCCCTCGGTCACTGGGAGAGGAGGAACAGCGTAATCCCCCTCGAACACACACTCGCCCTCCACAGAGTCACTGCCTGGAGAGTGAGACAGAGATCACAAATCAATTCCACAATGAATTACACATTCTTTACGTTAGCAAGATACGCTCAAGCGACCAATCAAATGAGCCTATACCACGTAAAGACTCGTTTGCATGTCAGAGGCACAAACACATGCAGTCAGTTCCGCTTATTAACACTCCGCTATCAGTGTTCATGAAGAGATGACACCTCCAGATTTAGAAGCCGAAAGAAGGAGAGAGGAAGAGATTGAACATGTTGTCAAACGCCTGCAAACATATTGTGCCATGCACACAAACACTGATACACCCTTACAATTTATTAGACCAAACTGAACTCCGCCATGACAGTTGCTGAGCTGAAAGAGATAATCAACCAAAAAAAACATTTTTGCTAATACTAGTACAGTATGCAGGTTTGCCTGTTGTTCAGAACAACAAAGCACAATGTGAAATCAGAACTCATGTCTAGACTCAAACATGGCAAGACTGAAACGGACATAAAAATGATGACTATAACTATAGAAATTCAGATGCTTGGGGATGTTCATTTGTGTTTTACTCATTTTTACTCTTGTTGCTGTGTTCAGGGAAGGAAATAGACTGTTAACTCAATCAAAAGATCAACTGAAAACTGACGATGCAGATGAGCGACTCATGAAGGTTCCAGAATGACAGATTGATGACTGAACAAGTTGACTGAAGTCAGCAAAATTATTCAAAGGACTTGCAATTTGATTTGCTTGGGCAGATTTACAAGAAATGGATAAAGAGCAGAAAGCCATTGCTTTTTGAGCACTGATATTGTGTTTTTGATGCAGACCTAGGTTCAGTAAGTCATTTTGTTTGATTAGGCTGCATTTAATTGATACAAAATACAGTAAAAACAGTAATCTTCTGAAATATCATTACAATTTAAAATTACATTTGAAAATATATTCAAATGGAAAACAGTTATTTATTTCTGTGATGCAAAGCTGAATTCTCAGCATCATTCCTCCAGTCTTCAGTGTCACATGATCCTTCAGAAATCATTCTAATATGATGATTTGATGCTCAAGAAACATTTCTGATTATTATCAATGTTGAAAACAGTTGTGCTGCTTAATTGTTTTGTGGAAACCGTGATGTATTTTTTTCAGGATTCTTTGATGAATAGAAAGTTCAAAAGAATGAAATATGTAAGGGTTAATGCCCGACGAGGGTTAATCCGGTGCGCGTCGGCCGGTTCACACCTCGCCGTCGTCCATTAAAACCTGACAATGGACACCTCGGAGGGCATTAACCCGCTTATACCATGGTCACTTGCCAAATAAAACATTTTTAAAACATTACTTTATATTTTAATTAGGCTAAATCTAGTTTTTACAAATAATAACTTGCCTGACGGTTTATTTAGCAACCGGAGATATTTATAGTCCGCTCAGCTTGTAGAACCCTTCAGGTTCAAAAATGCATTTTTTTTTCATGAAACACAAAGGTAGGCATAGTTATTTTTTTATTACACATAAAACAATTAATCAAACAACAATCAAACAAAAAAAAACAATTAGTTCTGCGCTCCAGCGATTTGCGCTTATAGAGGGCAATAAATTAATCAGATCAATCTCCGTTTTATTTACATTTTTTCTTTCTTCAGCAGCATCCCAGTCGTCAAAGTTGTCATATTCTCCATAAATGTTAAAAGAAATAACGAAGTCGCTCATTGTTGTATTAGTAGGCTATGTAATATCTAACTAACGTTAGATGTTTGTTTTGATAGAGCAAATTGTTAACGGATACTTTGACTGCCTGTTGCTATGGTTACTCACAGCTGTTGTAGGCGGCGCATTTATTTATTAATTTCGAACGGTAAACAGTCAGTTTCACCAGAACTACTTTACAAGGTGTCCTCTATCACTTTTTAACGGACACCCTGCAGCCAATCAGAATCGAGTATTCACCCAGACCATGGTATAAAAATATTGTATAACTTTACAGTAAATGTCTTGACTCTCTCCTTGCTGAATGAAAGTATTCATTTGTTTCCTATATATATATATATATATATATATATATATATATATATATATATATATATATATATATATATATATATATATATATATATATATTTCTCTAAATCAGGAGCATTTAATCACTTGCATGCGACACTTATCAGACCAGTAAAATCAGAGCTGTGTGAAAAAAACTAGGACTTTCACTTTATAGTACACTTCCCGTATTTACTATTCAGTAAAACTACCGTGTGTGTGTGTGTGTGTGTGTGTGTGCTGCTGTGGTTGGGTGGGGTCTGGACTCTGCTGATGTCAAGCATTCTCTTTTCCTCCTCTCTCCCTCTCTCCATTCCACTACAGTTTTTTCATCCCATTTACTTCTCCATCCATCAGCCCCACCCAACATCCTCATCATGCACTCTCATGCATTTCATATCTGACCGCGCGCGGCTCACCTCTTTCTCTCATTTTCCCTCTCACAGCGGTTCAGCTTCTTTAGCATAAAGCTTGAATCTCTTGAAAAAATAAGACACAAAGGTATGGATTTTGATTTTTGAGCTCCCTGGACATCATTTGGCCATCACACCCAAATACACCTGTGATGTACAATAATGCTGCCTAGGAAGGTAGTTTACTAGATTTCCATCTAAAACATCAGAGCCACACCCTAAGAATCCATCTCTTCATCAAATGAGGCAGTTTTTGAGATTTAAGACTCATTTAAGACACTCTAAACACTCTCGCCTCAGTAGAAGAGGATAAAACCTCCTTTCAGGACATGACATGAGCTGTCAGATGTGGAATTGTTCATTGTGTCTTCCTGAATTCGACGCTACTGCAGTGCATGACGTGGACTGAAGAGGTAATGCTCTCACAGAAGCAGACGGCGAGAGAGCCGAGCCAAACCCTCGGGCGTTAATCATAAGACACTATCCGCTTCAATGCCGCAGAATCAGCTATAGCATGTGTGAATAAAAGCTAGTGACTACAATGAACAAATCAGACTCAAAATTAAGACCAAAAATGCAATGTCCTTTGATTCTGTATGAGATTCTTTGAAGGATTTCATGTTCTGAATTCGCAGTGTGTCCACTGCAGCTAGGCTGCGTCATAGGATGGCGTCAGACAGGAAGAGGCCATGTTGCGCCCAGTCTGGCCACAGCGACAGATGGCACAGACAGGAAGAGAGAAGAGGAAAGGAAAGACTGATGAATGAAGCACCCACCTGCTAATTACCACAAATACAGACAACACATACACACTCTTCATGCGTCACTTTAATTGTGCTTTCTTCCAGTTCACTAATACACTATTCCACCAGGTTGCCAATACTGGTGCCACATAAGGTGCCTGATGTCAAAAATGGTTAGAATGGCACAAAAAACTAGATTGCTACCATTCAAGTGCACCTATTATTGTTTTTCAAATAGTACCTGCCAGTGTAACATAGCTGTTTGTGAATGTAAACGTTCTGCAAAAGTTGTAAAGCCGAAAGTGCACAAAAAAATTAAATTATTGTCTCCCAAAAGAAAGAATCGATACTGATCCGTCTATACGAGTGTTTTTTCATTCGAATCCTACTGCTTTACAGTTCTACCAGGCCTATGCTGAATGTTGTCCGCTTGCGAACAGCTTGACCAGCCCACAACACGTAATTTTACTGACGACTGCTTCTCAAATTACGCGGGATTCGCAATACGCTTGCTCTTGAAATATGGGTCAGTACCCAGTTTATTTGGACCAGCTTGCTCCTCAAAATCACAACCTGTAAGTATGAATAATTATTGATGTGTACATTTTCTACCGAGTGTTCAAAATACTTTTGTTTTGTATTTAATATTCTGTACATTTCCGGCTAACCCGCGTTATTACTCTGACTGAAATACTACTGCTTCTTACTAATTAGTTCTTCCAATGTATCATCATCATCATTGGACTCGCGCTCGGATTGATATGGTAAAATCAACGTCATTGTTACTGTCTTTACAGTGTGTACAATTACTGAGGACAGAAGAAGCCTGCTGAGAAGGTGCTGCTGACGTTCAGTTATGGTAATGGCAGTGTAGCTTCCGACAGGCGCTGTACGCGGTAGACCAATCACAACAGGCCAGTCAGGCCAACCACATCTGGCCAATCAGAGCAGTACTGCAATGTATATTCTGAGAAAATGAAACAGTTTTTTTTTTTTACTTTTGATGCATGTAAACCTGTTGTAGGAGACTAAATGATGAGCCTTTAAAATAGCATAATAGGGGCACTTTAAAATCTACAACATCAGTCTGCATTAAAAGTGCATGTTGTGGAGGTTGCAATGCGCCACACATACAGTTGACATTCCACTTCAATTTCTACTGCACTGCAAAAAAAATAAAAATTATGATCATTTTAAATAAAAATAACTTTTTAATTGTAAAATACTTTCTATATTTTTATTTATAATTTATTTGTAAAATTATTTTATTTAAATCATTTAAAAATATATATATATATATATATATTAAAATGATTATTTATTAATTCATAATATAACATTTTAAATGTAACTTTTATGTTTAAAACCGCGCACACACACATTATATATATATATATATATATATAGTATATATATATATTATATATATATAATATATATATATATATATATATATATATATATATATATATGAACATTTTTATTTTATATAAATAAAAATTTAAGTAGGTTTATTGTTCAGTTCTCAATCAGTGGAAGTGTGGGCACACACAGCACAACAAGCAGCATTTATATTTTTGGATATTTCATATAAACTTACTCTTTATGAATAACAAATACAGCTATTTTTTAAATGGGTGATTAAAGTGTGGTAAAATTAAATTAGGCCATGTAACTGTTAAGTGTTGCTAGTTTATGATTCATTAGAAGTGTCAGGCACCTGCTCTTATGAGTACCTCAGGGGTTCGTCTCACATCTCTCATGTTATATCACTCTTGTCACATGACGTACGATGCAAATACAGCAGCGGGATCGAGGGCTGCCAGAGGGGTGGATGCAGTGTCACCGTGACGATACTCTGAGGAGTACTGTGCCTTCGATGAGGAAAAGCGGCACAAGCGGAGACACATCAGAAAAGCCGATTTACGATGCCACCCGCTCCCTCGAGGGAGATGAAAGAATGCTTAGTGGGAGCGAGGTGAAGAGGAGGAACAGGCTTAAAGGGGGGGGGGGGGGGGAGAGAGAGAGAGAGAGAGAGAGAGAGAGAGAGAGAGAGAGAGAGAGAGAGAGAGAGAGAGAGAGGGAGAGAGAGAGGGGGAGAGAGAGAGAGAGAGAGAGAGAGAGGAGAGGAGAGAGAGAGAGAGGGAGAGAGAGAGGGAGAGAGAGAGGGGGAGAGAGAGAGAGAGAGAGAGAGAGAGAGAGAGAGAGAGAGAGAGAGAGAGAGAGGAGAGAGAGGGGAAGGGAGAGAGAGAGAGAGAGAGAGAGAGAGAGAGAGAGAGAGAGAGAGAGAGAGAGAGAGAGAGAGAGAGAGAGAGAGAGGGAGAGAGGGGGGGGGCACAAACCGGATCGGGTCAACCCAAGTGCAGGAGCATCCCTCACTGAAGGTTTGAGAGGGTTCGATGGCAGGGGGGTGGAGAAGGACGGCTTACGGTTAAGAAGAGCAGGTGTATTATAAGTTCAATCTCACATATCCTTTGCGTCCAAGCAGTATGCAGCAAATTAAACCGCTTTTTAAAGAATGATAATGTTTTATGAAGGCACTTAACATCTTGTTTTGGTGAAAATCTAAGGCCGCATCAAAAGTTTATAAAAACTGGGACGTGAAACTGAGCCTTGCCTTGCCGTAACAGTGATGATACTTGTAGGTCACACACCCTATTGAGAGACACTTAAAATAAAATAATCTGTTATAATTGACTTGTGAATTTTAAAAAACAGAAAATAAATTAGCCATTCTAAAGGTTCTCTAAGCGATGTCGGGTGAACGTCACTTCTTGTTGACGTTTTAAAGTATTGTCAAACAAAACCCCTCATCCGCGCACTAACCCCCCAAACCCCGCCCCCAAGACCTTCTTGTCGGTGATTGGCTGGAAACAGTTTGTCATGTTTCGTGGAGCGGGTTAGCCCAGTTTGTTTTTGTTGCTGTTTGTGGAGCCTGGGCTGTCTACAGAGATCGCGTTTCTTTACAGTGCGTTCAGGGGACAGGCAGCCAGCGGATAGTGAGGAGATGTTTGCTGTATGTGACAAAAAATGTTTTGGCCTAAAAAACGTGTGACATCGCTTAGAGCACCTTTAAATGGTTTGTTTATAAATTAATTAACGACATTTCAAAAATGGATATAAATAAACTGTAAATATTGCTATTTTCTTTATCAATTTTAAAATGTAATAACTTGTTATTTTCAATTTTAACAAATGACTGATTTTTTTTTTTTTTTTTTAAGTGGCACTTCTAGTCTTTCGCTTGCACTTATGCTAACACCTCAAGCAAAGACAGGCTTTAGAAGACAGCTGCCTATGTGGAAAGCAAGGCTGTCTATGTAGCTTCTTGTCTGTCGGATTAAGCACTTTTTACACTCGAAAGGGCTTTCGAGACATCTAGTTTAACCTTCTGGTTAAATTTGCAAACTGCAAATGGAAAGGTGACTCTGATGTACAGAAGTAAATCTGTCCTGCGTAAGTTTAACACCCTGAATCGTATACAGCTATAAAAATCCCTTATCAGAGAACACACATTGAGAGGTAAATGAACAACACAGATTGGGAGCTAATCAATGCATACTTCAGATACTCTTGTACTTTATTACACGAGTATTTTTACAGCCTCTCGGCACACACACACATCCGTTACGAGCTGATATGAGTCCAGTGGGAGCCGTGAGTGGGATTCAGAGAGAGCTGCTCTCTAATTTATGTAGGCTGATAGCAGAACCTGCTCACCTAATCAAAACAGCCCACTAAATCTGAGCCTGGATCGGCCCAACGGCCTTGAGCCTGGAACAGAACCATCACTCGTCATCCAACCACACACTGACAGAGCCTGGAAATAATACCTGAGATATATAGCGAGAGAACAGGATAATTTCCCACAAATCCCCACTGAGACCTTTGTTGTGCTGCGTGAAATGAATATCATCAGGAGATTAATTTCATGTCTTCAAGATCACATGTCATGTGGTTTGACAAGAGCGTGTGCCAAATGCGTCAAATCACAGCCCCTGTTGTGTTTACACTATGACCTTTTCTGGCATTTTAATCCGCTTGTTCAGAACAGTGGTGCTCATGTGGTTGACGCAGGTTTGAATATGGCTCGTGACATGTCCTGAATTTCCCACAATCAATTCCTGTGCTTTCACTAATCTACTTTCAGAAATAGGAGGAATCACTATTAGGAGAGAATTAGATTTCCAAACAACATCAGTTACAATTTTTAACACAGGACATCTGTGGTTTCATGTACTGATTTGGATGGGATTGGGAAGGGCAGGATTATATATCAAATATTCTTATTATTATTTATATAATTAAGGGAATGAATCGATTTGGATGGGGTTTAAAAATTACATCCAAAGTAAGTTATGTGAAAAACGTATTTACCTTACCTCGTCATGTACACTAACGTTCATAAGTTTGGGGTCTGTAAGATTTTTTTTTTTCCCAAACAAATTTATACCTTAAAGACTATTTAATTTGATACCAACCTAAATGTATACCTTAATTGATCGAAAGTGACAGTAAATACATTTAAAAAAAAGAATGAATTTGTTGTTCTTTTGAACGTTCTATTCATTAAAGAATCCTGAATTGTTTTTAGCACAGTTTCCACAAAGTTATTAGCAGCACAACTGTTTTCAACATTGATAATGATGATAAATGTTTCTTGAGCATCAAACCATCACATTAGAATGATTTCTGAAGGATCATGTGACAATAAAGACTGGAGTAATGATGCTGAAAATTTAACGTTGCCATCACACAAATAAATTACATTTGAAAATGTATTAACATCGAAAACAGTTTTAAATGGAAATAATATTTCACAATATAATGTTTTTACTGTATTTTTGATCAAATAAATGCAGCCTTGGTGAACAAAAAAAAATACTTTTTTATAAACATTATATAATTGTATCAACCCTAAACTTTTGAACGGTAATGTAGTCCCAAAATTAGTATAGCTATAGATAAAATATCAAACACAAACTAACTCGCAATCCCATGCACCAGAACATCTAATGTGAAATGGACACAACGAACAACTCCCATCCATGCATGATAACATTACAAAGTTTTGCCTATAAACAGCATGTATCCCACCTCCAGGTCCTTCTCATTGGCATTAGACCAAGAAGGTCATGGAATAATATGGAATAATATCTCTCAGCTACCTAAGAATTAGCCACCAATAGCTTTAGCTAGCTTCTTCATTTTCAAGCTTTAAAATGTTCTGTGACCTACGAGCAAAGGTTTCAGGTGATCCAAACTGACACGCTCTATAGAACGCAAGTTCCCGTGGCCACCCAGCAGCTGCTGCTGTACGCCCACATATAACCGCGGATGACCGCTGTGTGTTGTGGTTTGATGGCAGTAAGCCATCGCTCCATATGGTGGCCCAGTTACACACTAACACTGGGGACGTACCGCATACTCCGAGACCTTCAGCACGTCCTCCAGATACTACCTTCACCATTAGCTCAATTGTGCACTTTTCTTCATTTGCTGTTCAACTCGTCACTTAGTGCTGAGGACATCACATACTGTAAGACTTGGAGAAATCTGTGAAGATCTGATTGAGACATGTTTTGAAAGTTACATCATATATGAAATGAGTAATAAGTGTAAAAGATCGATGTGCATTAGAGTAGAGTGAGAGCCGAGCGAATATAAAACGCCAAGATTCAACATTATCTATTTCAAACACTCCTCACATGAGCGTTTCAGATATCTCACATCCTCTATGAATCAGACTTCTTACCCACTTTGATTCTCCTAATGAGTCTGCGATTTAGAGCAGACCTCACAAAAGCTTTTACCTGCGTTTTAGTGCTGTGTGCTAAGGCAAGCATTACTATTGCTCATACTTGGGGAGAGTAAACTACAGTGTGTAACTCGTTCTGCACCATTTGTGCAACAGACATGAATGATACCTTTTGCTTAAGAAAATGTGTGGTATTACTTTTCTAAGCGACCGGACTTAAACTACTGTTCAACCGTTCATTCAGCAAGGATGCATTAAAATGATAAAAAGTGACAGAAGAGGCATCTATAATGTTACAAAAAAATTCTAATAAATGCTGTTTTATGGAAAGACCTATTCACGTTGAAAAAAGTATCACGGTTTCCACAAAAATATTAAGCAGCACAACTTTTCAACAGTGATAATAATCAGAAATGTTTCTTGAGCAGCAATTAGAATGATTTCTGAAGGATCACGTGACACTGAAAGACTGGAGTAATGATGCTGAAAATACAGCTTTATAATCACAGGAATAATTACATTTAAAATTCACTGATGGGCCAAAACATTATGGCCAGTCACAGGTGAAGAGATAATCATTATCTCCTAACAACCAGATGTTAAGGTCTGGGTAAATTAGATGGTAAGCAAACAACAAGTTGTCGTAA
Source organism: Tiaroga cobitis (assembly GCA_030578255.1). Classification (NCBI taxonomy): domain Eukaryota; kingdom Metazoa; phylum Chordata; class Actinopteri; order Cypriniformes; family Leuciscidae; genus Tiaroga; species Tiaroga cobitis. The sequence goes on from CM060593.1 coordinate 17,923,167, forward strand.
TCAACATGTTGGATGCAGGAGAAATGGCCACGAATAAAGATTGTAATGGCAAGGCGACTGGGTCACAGTAGCTCTGAAACGGCAAGCTTTGTTGGTTGCTCCCGGTCAGCAGTGGTATGAAATTTCCAACAGTGGTCCGGGGAGGGACAAACCAAACTGGCGATAGTGTGTTGGGCACCCAAGACTCATCAATGCACAAGCGCAACGTTAACCTGGGGAAGGGATGGCACCAGGATGCACTGTGGGACGACGACAAGCCGGTGGAGGGAGTGTGATGCTCTAGGCCAGGGGTGCCCAATCCTGCTCCTGGCGATCGACTGTCCTGCACAGTTCATCTCAAACCCTAATCAAACACACCTGAAGCAACCAATTAAGGTCTTTAGGATCACTTGAAAATTATATTCAGGTGTGTTTGATTAGGGTTGGAGATGAACTGTGCAGGACAGTCGATCGCCAGGAGCAGGATTGGGCACCCCTGCTCTAGGCAATGTTCTGCTGGAAAACTCTGGGTCCGGCCATTCGTGTGGATGTCAATTTGACACATGGCACCTACCTGCGCATACCCTTCATGACACTGGTGTACCATGGTGGAAGTGATAATGCACCCTGCAACACTGCACACATTGTTCAGGAATGTTTTGAGGAACAAGCGTTGCTCTGACCTCCAAATTCCTCAGATCTTAATCTAATTGAGCATCCGTGGGATGTGCTGGACCAACAAGTTCAATCCACAGTGGCTCCACCTCGCAACCTACAGGTCTTGAAAGATCTACTGCTAATGTCTTTTGGTGCCAGATACCACAGGACACCTTCAGGGGTTTCATAAGAGTCTGGTCAGAGCATGCAGAGAACCAACAGCATATTAGGCAGGTGGCCATAATGTTTTAGCTCATCTGTGTATATTAAAATTTATTTTAAATGGTAATAATAGTTCACAGTATTACTATTTCTACTGTATTTTATCAAACAAATGCAGCCTTGGTGAGCATAGAAAGTAGCCACATAGCAACATCCTAGCAATCCCCTACAACACAAAAACAGTATATATAACAGTGTGAATATCTTAGTAACTGCATAGCAACACGGTTGCATCATGGTGGTAACTTTTGCACAGGTCAAATACTATAATTTTCTTCAGAAAACATCTAGTTGGAATTTACTGTTTCACAAAACCCCTCAATAAATTTAGCAGGACATCAGTTCATTGGTCAGCAAAATGCTTTAAGACAAAATGTGGTTAATAATAATGGTAACACTTTACAATAATGTTCCATTTATCAACTTTACATTAGTTAGTTAACATGTTAACATTAGTTAACATGAACTTCAATAATACTTATACATCATTTATTCATCTTAAATGTTAATTTCTACATTTACGAATACATTTTTCAAATCCAAAGTTCTATATGATAACATTTGTTAAAGTAAACTAACATGAATGAACCGTATTTTGTATTAAGTAGCATTAACAAAGATTAATGCTAAATGATGTAAGAAATATATTGCTCAATTTTAGCTCATGCTAGCAAATGCATCAACTATTGTCAACAAAAGAGAAAGCATTACCATAATCATGTTATGCATTACGCAGACTGAAATAACTTTTTTTTTTTTTTTTTTAGAAATGCTCCCTCCTTTCGTTTTACTGGAAAAAAGTCTCCCCAGATTTGTGCTTGACCAGACACACTTGCTTAGATTGGTTGAGGTTCACTCACCATTAAAAGGGAACCTATTAGTGAGCATCGGTTCAGGCTTCCACAGAGGACTTGCAAATGTACTGCTAAAGTAAGTGTGTGCACGTCTAGAAATGTGATCCTCGGGTGTAGTCGGCCACTGATGAATAATTTAGTCTTTTTTTTCTGACCACACAGACTTTTGCAGAAAAGATATGGGAGCAGTCGGATATATCCCTTTCTTTTCTGTTTTCACTCTCTCTTATTTCACTCGAGACAGTCTACATCCAAACTGAGCCCTTTTCTAGCGGTTAGTATTCAGGCTCAGCTGCCCGTGGCACATCAAAGTCAACTCCACCAATCTGTAAAAACACCACCATCCAAGAAACAAACCTACTCTGTCCTGTTAGTAGAGCTAGACGATATAGCTAAAGAAAAATCATATTCTTCAGACAATATTCAATCTTTTACTCAGTTAAAGGAACTCAAATAGCAATTTTAGCCAGTGAGATTCAAAAATTTTAAATGTCATATGTAAAATACAATAAAAAGGAATTAGGAATTACACACCAAGATAACAAATATTTAACTACAGTAAAAATAAAAGGAGTATTATTTGAAAATGTCACAAGGAGACTTGAGCTAAACAAACTGTTGTATCAATTTTAAATCTATTCACTAAAATAGGCTGATTTATAAAAATGAATTGAAATGAAATTAAAATTATTAGTCTATTGACTAATAATAGACTATTATATAATAGTTGGGGAGCTAAGAGGCAAATACAAAATGTGCATTAAAATCATTGCAGTACTCAGTGCTGCTCACAAATGTGTTAATATTAAATATACATCGCCTAGCCCTTCCTGCCATGCATTTAAATACAGTTTCTAAGATTTAAGTACAGTTGTGGTCAGAATTAATGGCACCCCTGGTAAATATGATCAAAAATGGCTGTAAAAAAATAAATCTGCATCGTTTATCCTTTTGATCTCATTCAAAAATGTGCAAAAATCGAACCTTTCATTGAAATAAAATAATTGAAAGTGGGGGGGGGGGGGGAGACACTAAATGTTTTTCTCCAAAACACATAGGCCACAATTATTGGCACCCCTAGAATGTTTTACAAGTAACATATCTCTGATATTGGTAATGTCAAATTGGCATTACCAAGACTAGGGATGGGTACCGTTAAGGTTTTAACGGTATTACTACTCTTACCGATACCGCTTATCGATCCAGGTACTTTAACGGTATTCTTATCGGTTCTTTTTGTTATAAAAAAAGGGAAAAATATTTAGAACATAATTAATATTGCTTTATATTTCGAAATGTAAATTAAATATTAATAGCAAAATAAAAAGCAATGCTTTAACAAAAAAAAAAAAAAAAAAAAAAAAAAAAAAAAACGTGTTATGCAGAAGAGTGCAGGGTTTTGTGTTTTATCTACAGAAGACATAGGACACCAAAAACAAAGTACAAACTCATGGTCAAACAAAAATACACAATTTATATACCCGGTGCTTCAATTTCAGTAATGTCGACATTACTGTGCAGGTGGGCTAAAAACACATCTAATAAAGTAATCAAATGTAAAATAACACTGCATAGTTTATCATAGAAGCCAAAATTGTTCATTCAAGAGTTGCAACTGATTTTCTCTTTGCATTTTGTTGTTTGATTCACATTAATGGTGCAATCGTCAGCACGTTTATTAGACTGCTGCCTCTTTAAGACCAAATGCAGATCTAATCATTATTACACATCATATTTTCTCCCAACTATTTACGCCCATTTAAGACATACACTGTATTTAAGTGAATAAACTGTTTAAGTGAATCTCCAAGACAGTCATTTTTACACATTTTTGTGTATATTTGATTGTTTAGACGCGCACAGGAAGCCCGAAGTGTAACGTTACGTTGCTTGTCTCGTTGCGGTGTGTTTCGGTGCGCGCGCCGCCTTTGGAACAGCGTCTATTGCGTCTATTTTGGTGCTTTTAATAGCTTTCTATTATCAGACGCGTCCCGCAGTTTAGCAACAGTAGAGACTGCCTTTTACAACAATCACAGATCGTGCTGATTCTGATGTTACGTTTGGGTTTTTAGAGAAATCACCGCTGTGAAGGAAATGAATTTGCGCTAGACAGAATGCGGCTTTAGTTTTTTATGGTTTACCTCAAATATCTTATTTTTTATAATCATTGGAAGCCAAAATCGAAATCTAAAATAAAACTTGTTTAATATCAAAGAGCTAAAGTGACCTCATCGTCACTCATTAAGCGGCTGTTTTGTTGTGCGCACCGTGTCTCCTCAGCTCTCTCTCTTTAGCAAAAATGCATCACAGCCAAATGGTTCAATATTACTATATAGAAGTGGCTGGCGAGATTAAATTAGCAAGATAATGCATGTATAGTAATAATAAAAAGCACGTATAGTTTCTTAATTTCTTCAGTACTGACAGCAGAACCGATAACGTCCGAGCTTATCGATCCAACGGTCTTTCAAAATTCAGCACCGGGGCCAGTTTAATACCGGGTTTCAGCACCCATCCCTAACCAAGACACTGACTTGTTATGATGTATTGGTTTATGTCAATTTGTCATAAAGACATCTCAAACAATGTCATATTTGCATTAGAATTGTCAAAATTGAGCGAATGACACTTAATGACAGTTGTCATAAACATGCATGAAACTTCCTTCATATTCATGACGCGTCATATCATGATTACGAAAGTGTCATGTCAGTCTTATGCACACCCCTTCAAGTAAAGTGTTACCACAGGATCCAACTCTATAATGTCACTCTATTATGACAAATAGCTCTAAAGATGCCAAACAATGAACTACTTAAATACAGTATAGAAGCTAGTGGTGGTTTCATAACACTGTTATATTACAATGCAAAGAGCCCTTTAGAGCTCTCAGATAATTTTATGGATGATCTAACTGTAAGACTCAACTCTGTCTGATCTGACTAGCAACAGCCGTGGCGTGATAAATCCTGTATATACGCTTTGTCAGCACAGCCTAGCTTAACATAGCCCTGTGAGAAACTGTGGAAAGAGAGGCAGAGAGAAAGAAAAAGAGTGAAAACATGTAGGCACCACATAATCCTACGCACTTAACCCATCTGCAATTTATCTCAGTGAGAAAACTGATTTGTGGTGAGGCAGACATTTTGTACCAGTGTATCTTTAGGCCCGGACTGCTAATTCTCCCGTCTCATTTTCATTTAGCTCACAAAAACATTTAACTGACCAGCCAAATCCTCCAAACGGTTACGTGGCCACCACTTTAAAACCTGCTTCTTACTCCCTAACCATCTGAGATCGAGTTTAACCAGGCACTAAACAGTAAGTATTTAAATTAACTACTCGTCTTGCACACTGTCGTTCGCTTACTATATAGGAAGTATGTAGTGACTAAAGGCCCCGATATACTCACGGCAAAGTTCTTTTTTGTTCTTCTCTTTGGGGTAACACGAAGTTAGAAATACGTGAGCAGCGATAGATTGTTAGCGAACATCCGACGCCTCCAACACTGCTGAGAGTGACGTGTAGATGAATATGTAAATATGTGCTGCACGCTTTCCTCTCAATAACAAAATAAACACACAACAAAATTGAGAAAACAGCAAGCAGTTTCTAAATAAAGCATAAGAAACACAACAGATCATAGCAACGTGGATATACGTAGCACTTTATACAATAGATTGCTTAAAATCAAGAATCTTTCCCTTATTAAACATGAAAAACAATGTCAGTGTTTTGTTTTATCAGAATTACAACTTCATTTTTTACTATATCGCAGCTCTACAGTGTGTTCATGTTTTAACTCGCAGATGTCTAACCTTGATGAACTGAACAGGAGAAATGAACCGGAAAAGATTTCCACGCAAAAGAAGGTGGAGCCTCCACGCACACCTGCCTATTAGATAAATGCCACAGACCAATGGTAGTACAAAGGTGTTTACCAGCTGAAGCTAACTTTTTTCAGAAAGTTCGCTTGGGCAAGCTGTTTCAAAAAAAATAAATAAAAATAAATAAATAAAAACAAGTTAATTTTGGCCTGATTTTGTTCGAAACAACATCACACGAGTTCGTTCGATTTCGCTTGAAGTATATCTGACCTTAACACCATGCTACTGAAAAGTGGGTAACAATTTAGTTTAGGGTACAATTCTCACTATTAACTAGTTGCTTATTAGCATGCATATTACTAGGATGTTGGCTGTTTATTACTACTTATAAAGCAAATATTAATGCCTTATTCTGCATGACCATATTCTACATCCCTTAATCCTACCCAATTCCTAAACTTAACTACCTTACAAACTACTAGTAAGCAATTATTAGGAGTTTATTGAAGCAAAAATCATAGTTAATAGTGAAAATTATACCCTAATCTAAAGTGTAACCATCAGATCATGTATGTGTCGTTACCTGCTGCAATGCAGAATAGTCTCCAAAGTATTCTGTATCAATGTGCTCTGATGTATCCTCCACAGCAATCAGAAAAGACTAGGAAAGATTGGGAATTGTGCTGTGAAATTACATCTAATACAGATTCAAAGTGTCCTGTGCTATCCCAATCACCAAGTCCTGGCTTACGTCCCACGCTTTGAAACATCCACCACACCACCAAACTTCCCAAAATGCCCTGGAGGACACAAAAGAGTACTTCAACCCAGTACAGAATGGATTTGCACACCCCTCACCCACAAAGGAACTGACGAGGCACTAGAGACGTCTTTCAAACGCACAGAGAAATGCAGATTACAGATCCAGGCACATACACACACAGAGTTCCTCTCGCTCTGCTGACATCGCTGAGTGGGCGAGGAATACTGATAGGGAGGGATCATGTAGGTGACTATGTGATTGTGTGTGTCTGTTTGCCCACAGTAGTGTAGGTGTTAAAACTTCAGTGATCAAGTGACTAAATGTGTGAGTGTATGCGTCAGATTTGGCTTTGATTTCCCTGCAGTATTCTCATTTCTACAGTTATAAAATTCATTAAGCTCATCCGGTGATCAATTAACAAAGATTGCCACAGAAATTATACTCACACGTCAAGGAAGCCACAAAGGTAAAAAAGTCAAACACATCAGTGAGACCCGAATTATCACTCTCGTGACATGACAGATGGGGCAAGTTGTCACCAGCGTTAATGCTACACTTCGCTTTAATGAAAGACCCAAGACGGAATGAAGTCAAGTCCTACAGGCTCCACAAAGTTGTCAAAATCTTGTCTTGAATTTGAATCTGCCGGGGTATTTCCTTTGAGCTTATCAGGGGTCTGTTGCTAAAGATCTCCCATCCCGGACGAGACCCCAAAATCTGTCAGCACGACCCAAAAACCTCAGGACCTTGTAGCTCACCTCTGTGGGATCAAAGAATCCACATCCCAACACAGTCAAATCAAGATGCATGGTAAATAACTGAAGAAATTGGAGTCCAGGTTAATGAAAAAGAAAAAAAGAAAAAGAAAAAAATGAGAAAAAGAGAGGAAAAATGCTTAGACGAGTGATGCTGAGAAGAGAGAGTGTTATCTGCAGTCTTGAGGGCGACTGCCAGGTACCGGCGCATGCGCCAAGATCATACATCCCCCCTGATACACACACACACACACACAAATGTTCACTCATCAGCGAGGCGGACAGACGCACCCTCCTCCTCCTCTTTTCTCTTTTTCTCCCACTCGATAGCAGCTATTCAGCTGTATCTCTCAAACTTTTTTTCTCTGTTCAGATTCTCTTAACCTCTCTTGTGTGTTCTGCCTGTTGTGTTGAAAAGTGTCTCTACACTGTTTTCACATTCTTGTACAGAACACAATGGCTTTGTTCATAATAATAATAATAATAATAATTCGTTACATTTATATAGCGCTTTTTCTGGGACCTCAAAGCGCTTCACATATGGTAGGGGGGAATCTCCTCAACCACCACCAATGTGCAGCATCCACCTGGATGATGCGACGGCAGCCATATTGCGCCAGAACGCCCACCACACACCAGCTTACTGGTGGAGAGGAGACAGAGTGATGAAGCCAATTAGTATATAGGGATGATTAGGAGGCCATGATGGACAGAGACCAAGGGGCAAATTTGGCCAGGATGCCGGGGTTACACCCCTACTCGTTTTCGAAGGACATCATGGGATTTTTAATGACCACAGAGAGTCAGGACCTCGGTTTAACGTCTCATCCGAAGGACGGTGCTCTTTGACAGTATAGTGTCCCCGTCACATTTTGCTGTTCATACAGACAGCAAAATGTTTTCGAACATCTGAATCAAATCTGTTAATTGATCTTGTTCAGAGTCTTGTTCACACACACAGGGTTTTTCCTGCATAGACAATTATGAGGCGGCCACCTCCGTCAAAGTTCGGGCCGCCTCCGCCTCTCGACAAAACTCAAGTCAGGGAATCACATGATTAGATACCTCTTTTCCACCGACACGGTTCCGCTGCAGGTTCACGGCCTGTGTCCATTCTCAAACCATTCTGCGCATTTCGACGGCATCAGAAAAAGCATTTAAACTTGCTGGTCTCGAACGGAGCAAGGTAAATTTCTGTGAAACCGCACGAGCCGCTGCCCCTCCCCCTTTTCAACATCTCCTGTCAGTCATCACAACCACCACAGACACACGCAAGTCACGAAGCACCTTCCTTCCGCAGCATCGAAGTGCCTTCACTTGTCACAGCCAGGTACCGAGTGTTTTTCTTAAGCTTTGGCTTTGTTGTGAAATTAAAACACTTAGTTACTTAAAATATATCCATAGAGCCAGCCTGACTTAGGCAATAGTCCAACATTTTTCTGGCGTTTTTATAAAATAAGCTATCACAAGTAACTTAGCAGGCACGTAATTTCATGGCTTACTAATTTACGTTGCATAGTAGGTTTTTTTTTTGCGCTTTATTTACATTCAAGTGATATACAGGGCTTGAAAAAATAAAATTTTTCATAACAATAAACGTACCTTCTTTAACTTTTTTTAAGTTTACTTTTCAAACTGTTTTCACTTGAGCAATAATCTACCAAGTCTCGTCGTTGAAAAGAGACACATTTTTCTATAAAATGAAAAATCGGAGGCTGAAATGTTCTGCTTCTGGTTGTACACTGTGTAGTTGATAATGCAATGTTTGAAAAATCTGAAATCGAGCCACATTTTTCTGGTTGTGTAAATAAAAGCAAATGCTTGTTGCTATTCAACTACACTGTTGTTAATATGGCCCCTATGAACTGTAAATAAAATCAAATTATCTGATTATTAAAATACCTAAAAAAAAAAACATGCTTGTAAAAAGTGTTTTTTTTTTTTCAGCCAGTTGCAGGCGCGGTACACTTTCATGTGTACACATGATCTGGATTTTTTTTTACCACCTAATTTTGAGCCGGAAAACGTTCCATAATGACGTGCGGAGTGCACCAGATTAATGCATTTATCTTTAAAATGTGCAAAATTTTTCTCACGGGGGGGCATGCCCCCGGACCCCCCTAGTGTTACGATTTTGCCACCTCCGCCTCATTTTGAGCCAGGAAAAACCCTGCACACACATATACACACACACACACACACACACACACACATATATATTTATATACACACATATATACAAGATACATATAATATAATAAAATGATTGTTATTACATTACACACACTTCTATCAGCTGTGAAAAGTCCATTGTATGTTTAAACTTGAGGTGGATTATAAAACATCTTTGCCAGAATTCAAAAGGCCAGAGAATAGATTCAGCTGAAACTGCTGAGGTATTTATTCTTTCTAACGTTCAAGTTCCTCTGAGTGGACAGAAGTGTTGCAGTCACTGCACCACTGATAAGGACAAAGTGCTTAACTACAGTGTGTGTACAGCATGTCTGTGTATGAGTGCATACTTCTCTATACTTTGAGCTGGAGCTTATACATTTGTCTGCAGAAGTGAGCTGAATTTGACAAAACCATAAACACTTCTTAATCAAACACACCTGATTCAATTTATGAGCTGGTAAAGACACCAGGGCGGTGTCCGAAACCGCCCATTAGTCCACTAATATAGTTCAGTTGAGGGAGTGAATGTAGCCACACTGTGTGATTGTAGCCAGTGGTTTAGATCAGAGGTCTTCAACCCTACTCCTGGAGGCCCACTGCCCTGCAGAGTTTAGATAAAACCTGCTTCAGTCTGTGATTTTCAAGCGATCCTGAAGAGCTTGACTAGCTGGTTCAGGTGTGTTTGATTAGGGTTGGAGTAAAACTCTGCAGGACAGTGGGCCTCCAGGAGCAGGGTTGAAGACCTATGGTTTAGATAATGGATTAATGGATAATTCAGCTGCGGGCGCCGCCATCTGGTCAGACGCGGGAATTCATTCGACATGTGACTTTCACAGTGGATTATGAGTATTTTATAGCCGTTGAGCATACATGTACACTCATTACTGCGGTGCATTGTGGGATTGAATGAGTGCACTCAATAGCGCTCGATAACGTCCACAACAAATGGCTGTCCACTCAAATAGTGCCCCATATAATGGTCAAAATAAGGGAGACATCCAAACGGTCAGTTGTTGGTATGCCTTCAGGAACAAGGATTGGAAGCACTGGGTTAGTCTATAGTAATAATAATTAGCTGCATAAAACAATAAAAGTTAATGGTATGTCCCCATTTAGAAATCTACATAAGTTAATGCATGCGCACGTGTGTGTGTGTGTGTGTGTGTGTGTGTGTGAGAGAGAGAGAGAGAGTGAGTGGGTGGGAAAACATTATACCTTCTAATCAGACTGTCAACGAACTACATGACCAAGAGTTTACACACCCCATCTAACTAGCAGGTTTAGCTATGGTATAGTATAATAATTTTAGTAAAACATTCATACCTACACACATACAAACACACGCACAGATAACAGACATACATGCACACATGAACGTATAGCAAGCAAACATGTAAATACACGTGCATTGACAAGACACTACAATCATTCAAATATGCACAATGGTTTTACTGTGAAATCTGTCTGTCCTGTAATTTAAAGATTTAAGTAGATCCAACAAAGAGTCAATGGACTTGAAAATACATACTGAAATGATTTTATAATGAAAGTTGATGCAACTGAAACAAATGCCACCATTGCATATTTAGCTTGATTTGTGGCTCTCTGATCTCTGGCTCTGTAGCAATCTCGCGCCTAATTCAAGGGTGTAAAATAGAGCATGAGATAAGAAAGTCAAAGAGGCCCATCACCCCCAAAGAACTGGATATATTTCTTTTCTTTTTTTTCTTCAATACCTCCCTTTTTTGAAATCAAGAACAATCTTATCTGTGGGAGACTCTAAAATAAGGATGTACACTACCATGAGAACAGGTTCTTCTGGACGGACTGGAGTCATTGAAGGATGAGGAGCCCTCCATGACCCTCCAGCAAAGTCCAGATGAGATTGATGGACCTCTTTATGAGAGGACAAGCAAACCGATAACCAAAGTATAGCCAAATCTGGCAGTGCAGGGACATTCCTGAAGGTCCATTCTGGACTATTCCAGTAGGACCATGTGCTTTATGTATCTGCCAGAATATATCAATGAAATAGGATTATTAGCAGACCATTAAAAGTTAATTAAGAGCTCTTAGTCTGTTGCCTAATGCCTACCGTACTGGAAATATGCAGAAGTGATCACCAGCATAATCTACTTGCGAAATGCTTTGTTCCTTTCAAATCCCAACAATCCAAAACACAATACATGAAGACATGCCAGATTCATAATGTGGGATTTTCTCTAAAATCCTCTTTGAAGGAATCTCCCAGGGATATGAAGGGTTCACTGGTCTTGAGGGTAATAAAGTTTAAAGTTCACAATGAAGACAATAACACTATCCAGAACTATAACTATAAAGTTGAATATGAGAAAAGAGAAAGTCCACACCAACATGGTCCACATAACAATATCGACACAGATGAACAACATCGTTGGTATTTCTTTCAGAATAATTTTTTTCAAGCTGATGGACAATGAAAACATCGACCAATTAGAACCATGTAAAGCGAGAGGAGACATAACTGCAGCTTGTGCTTATAAAAAACGAAACATACGTTGATGTAGATGCTAATATAGTTATCGTTCTTGGTATGAATGGGGCTTAACACTTGAGAACCACAAATTTCAATGTACTAATTTCAATCAAACTGCTTGATTCAATACTGTTCTTTCGGGAAGATGACTGGTCCTACAAGTCCTCCACATTAATAGACCATCTGGCACGCAGTTCACCGTGGGTTGGGCAGAAGGCCAGTTTCTGTCAGCAAGAAAGGACAGTGACATTGGTGTAGAGGTGCAGAGCTGCAGCAAGGTGGTAGAAACAAATTATGAGACGGAATTTGACCAAAACAAAGGGGCTATGGGATATTTTTACATTACTAGCATATAGAGAAGACTCTGAAGTCTACAAAAAAGTCAACAGCTTTCTCTAAAGTATGTTAACTGGTTGACTAAACTTGACTAGATTTTCTAAAACCAGTCTGGTGAAAAGCCTGCAAATACAAGACAGAGTTGTGCTTCATCCACCAGGCTTTGAGACAATCAAGGATAATGTGTTTCCATCAGTAAAGCAATAAGGGCTTTCGCACCGGAGGAACCTTTTCATAGTTCCTAGAACGATTGACGAAAGTACCCAGATGTCGGCACGTTCGCACCGCAGGAACTAGAAATAATTTTAATTCAAGGACCTCTTTTGGAGGAACTAATTTAGCTCCTACTTCAGAGTAGGGTCTAAACCACCGCTATAGGAACTATCCGTGACGTTAGTGTTTGCGGATTGGCCAAACGCCACAAGCACCTGTCATTTTTAAAAAAGCTATGTAAACGCACAGATTATAGCCGTTATGTTTACTCCAGAAACTAACTCTACAAACATGGAAAACAGTGATAGATGGGCCTATACCCTTTACGCTGAGGAGAAAATCCAACGCAACTTTAAGGGGACCAAGCTAAACATGATCATGTATTTCTGCTCAGCCAGTGACACTGGATATCAACCACACGGCATACGCTTATAACTTTTCATATACTGTCTACTTTCTTTGTATAAGAGTTCAATCTAATAATGTATTAGACGGGACTGTTAGACAGAACATAAACTATTGAACACGAAGAATGCGAGCGCTGTTAGCTGCTCAGTAGTCTCGCGTAGCCAGACCTTCAGACTGACGGCTGAAGGTCTGGAATTCATAGCAGCTTTCTTTGGCCAAGGCCCGCCCATAAGGCCGTTTGACCGACATGTAAAACAACCAATTACAGTTCGTTTCGTTCAGCGTCACGTTTCGGTGCGTGGAAATGTCCCCACAACAACAGACCTGCGTGCAACAAGTCAGTCAGCATAGAAAATCAAAGAAGGAGAAGAAAACTTCAAGAGTCTTTCCCGTGAACCTCGCATACTTTTGAGAATTCTACGTTTAGCTGATCTTGATAAATGCTCATTGTCACTCATGTAAACACAACAGTTTTTCTTCCGCAATCACACGTCTGCGCTTTGTTTCCCGGCGGACCGAAAATAAACGCGACACTCGCGCCCCCCGGAAATCCGATCAAATTCAACCAATCAGATGACGACTTCGACATTCCTGAAGTGTTTCCAGTTAAGTGTACCATATGCATCAGACGTTTAGCCAACGTTCCGTGGGCGTGACGTCTGAGGCTGAGACTAGCTGCTCAGGCTCTGGCGTTCCCAGCGCTGTCAAAATAAAGGTCAGCCGAGGCGTCAAAATAAAAGTCAAAACAACGAGCACGGTTTAAGTCACTTCAGAGTTACTACTGGCGGTGCGAATGCAACCAGAAAATGTTCCTTGGTGGCTAGTTCCTAGAACTATCCGGAGCAAAAGCCCCTAATGTCATCACCAGGGTTGTGCAAAATGCTGCATTCAAGAATTGGCTCCCTTTAAAAAAAATTGTTTGATTTTAAATTTAAGTGGCCACACCCCACCGTAATTTGAATTACACAATGAATTTATTGAATTGCAATTCAATCTATCTATATCCATCCAAACATCCATCCATCTGACTTTTAAAAAATTTTCAAACAAGACTTTTTCAAACCAACAATTAACGTTTGTCTCGCCAAACATTGCTGTTCTGGTTTAAAAAAAAAACAGTTATGTAAATTTCTTTACATTTCAATTAATTTATTTTCCAACTATATTACCTTAAATTCAATTTCTACATTCTGTCTGCTACCGAAGTTAATTGTAATTTAAAATGCATTCTCAATTCAGTTTCAAATTCCACACAACCCTAGTCTATAGTTGGCTCAAACCAACAAAGGTAAAATAATATATTATATAATATTTTAAATATCAGGCAGGCTAAGGAAACAATGTGCTGTGTTACCCTAAATAATGTCTTCCATAGCTTACATTGGTTTTTAGCATCAATCCTGAACCAAATTTGTCCAATTAAAATGAACAGATATCGCTTTCACCATACATTATCCAAATATTCCAATATCAGCATTCATCAAGCATGTATAAAGTTCTCTTTATATAAATAATTACACTAATCAAATCAACCACAACCATGTCTGGCAAAATCTGCCAGCACAATGACATGCTACAGGCAAAATATCGCCTGCGGTTCTTTTACAGGATTGCATCATATTCAAACCACACAGGGCTCATGGGTCAGAGCTGCTGGCAGCTGTTTGAGACTGTTAGGATTCTGCTCACGATGTTTGAGGGGTCTAGAGGCTAACCATCAATCGCCCTGCGACGCGTGTTTTTTCTCCAATGTTGAGCTCAGTTCCTCTGCTGTGCTCTGTAAGTTGCTGGCTGTGCAGATCTAATTTATGGCAAATATATTCAGCTGAGAGAGCCACATTTGCATCTAGCTGAATACTAACAGAAAAAAGAAGGCAGAAAGGAATGAAAAAAATGACACCAGTGACTTCATAGGCACTCCACATATGTAGCACTGCAGGATACGAAGAGACATGCGGAGTGAAGAGAGTTATTAGTGTATGACAAAACCTTGTGGAAATCCTCCAGTCAAAAGACGAGATCAAAGACGAGTACAAAAATACATGTGTCATACAAAACAGACAAACCCACAGGCCTCACAACAACAGGACACATCTTCTGCATGGATTGAGAATTGGTGTCTAGGCACGTAATGAATTTAAAGGGAACAACTGGGCTTGGAGCAAATCCAAATCCCAAGTCTACGGCACCCGGTTCATTCCTTTGCTTGCGGTATTCGCATATCACACTTTTCAGCTGCCACTCAGGTGTGAGGTACTGTACGTATTATTACTTTGATAGCACAAGATGATTTTAATGGTTCGACTGAACTGTAAAACATTTGAGGATTTAAAATAAAAGGGAAAATAATATAATCACTTCAAGAACAAAATCAAACAACCAAAAGCTTATTTTCAAAGTGCAAAGGCAAATTCCAAAAAAAGAGAGAATTATATTGCATGCTTATTGTACGTACAGTAAATCCATCAACTCAAATCACTTGCTTAAAATTAAAAATTAATTTAACTTCTCATATGTTCCTCAAAACTTGAATAACTTGTTTTCCTGTGGAACACCATGGCTCTTTTCTGTACAACAAAAATGCATTGAGATCCAGCTCAGTTTCAACTGAGGAAAAAAACAACTATAGTTAGGTTGTGATCCACTTGCACCCCTAACAGCAAAAATATAATATATATATACTATAATGTATATAACATAAAAATATAAATGTATCGTAAAAGGCACTTGGGTCCTGGTTCAAATGGTTCTATGAATTGTTTTAGTGAATCAGTTCACTGAAAAGCATTTGAATGAACAGTTCAACTAAAATCAATCGCAGTAATTGTATTCAAACACAAAGTTCAGGGAAGTGTTATCAATAATATTTACAACAAAGTGAGTTTTTTTTTTGTCCGAATGTCTTTGAACCATCAACTTGATTCTATATCTTCCTTAATGCTGCTTACTCTCATTTAACATTAAAGATTTTAACAAATATAATTTGCTTAATGAGGCCCTCAATGCAGCTTCTATATAGTTTCTAATTCCACGTAGTACTGTCAGTTTTTTCTTTCTTTCAATGGGGCCATTCAAATGACTTTACATTTATCTAAACCTGTGACAGTAATGACACCCTAAACTACACTGGAATAAAACTAAATTGGCCCCTTCAAGAGCTGGAGTCCCTGAAGAGAAAATGACTCAAGACGTCGGCAAAGTAGCATGAATTTCAACCACAGTCTGAGGACATGGACTAAAGACAGGAGGTCTTTCTGGGAAGTGTGAGGTCCCTTTGATACACAGCTCACTGAGATCAATGGCTGATCTGTTGGGTGAGTCAGACTTGCCACTTGTTAGACTTAACTTTTATGGGAAATTCAGACAGACCTGGGGTATGGAGGGGAAGTCAAGTATATGTATGTTTGATGTACATGTTGTGTGTGTGTAAAACAAAAGTTTGCAGCCATGGACGTCCTTTGCAGTCGCAGAGCCACACTTCAGTGAAAACCGAATGGCAAACAGCACACAGGAAAGCATACACCCTCCTCATCCATCACACACACAGCACAACTGTACCACAACCCTGAAACTGCTCTACAACTGCAGTCTCCCTCTGGCATATCTGAGCTCTGAGGGCGGTTTCACACAACACGCACACGTAGCATGCAAGTTAAGCGGCAGTGTGACTGCAACAGCAGGTTCTCATGATTTCACACTGACAGGGTTTCTTCTGTGTAACAGACGTGATTTCTGGGTTACTACATTGAGTGTGGATTTTATAATGTCCTTACATTATAACATGTTTATAAGGGGCTGGCCATTGACAACTAGTGATCACTGTGAGAGGGAGAGGGAGAGGGGGAGAGAGAGGGAGAGGGAGAGAGAGGGAGAGGGAGAGGGAGAGGGAGAGAGAGTGAAATCGAATTTACATAAGGAGTAAGAATCACATTTATATCCACATGGTAATAAATCCACATAGAATGAATCCCAAACCCAGAGTAAAGATAAACTGCTGAAAAAAGTATTTTAGTTTTATTTCCCAGTTAAAATATCTTTCAAACAAGATTGCTTGAGCAGCAACACTGCATAAGATAGTAAGACCTGTTTCTAGAGAATGTACACTACTGTTCAAAAAAGTCGCTTATGCT